>OY740828.1:0-383126 GCA_963514005.1 Raja brachyura | reverse complement strand
TCTGGGCCAAATGGAAGGAATTTAGTGTTTAATGCCTGTAAATTAATGGCCATTTAAATCAACTAGCGAGTGGGTTTTAGTGGAATGTGGTGGATTGGAACGTTGCGGTTAGCGGTGAAGTTGTGGGGGGAAATTACTGGGTGTGTGAGGGGGTTGAGGGTCTCCCTCTCTCCATCTTTCTCTCACCAGGGTCCGGGGTCTCAGCGCCGGTTCATCTCCATCTTGTTCCCGCTCCACGTCACCAACCGCCAACCCCGCGCTGTCTCTCTCTCTCAGTCCCAGCCTCGCTCCGCCCCGCCCCCCCCCCCCCCCCCCCGCCTGGAGGACCGGCCCGGAGGACCAACGGCGCTCGGCTCGCCCCATCTGGCCTGGAGGACCATCTGTGATCCGCTCGCCCGCCTGGAGGACCGCTGGCTCCCGTCACCACGTGATGTCGCTCTGTATCGTCCCGTGTCCTTCACTCTCGCGGGCGGGGTGAGCCGAGCGGCCGTGGTCCTCCGGGCCGGTCCTCCAGGCGGGGTGAGCCGAGCGGCCGTGGTCCTCCGGGCCGGTCCTCCAGGCGGGGGCGGGGGGGGGGGCGGGGGGGGGCGGGGGGGGGGGGGGGCGAGCGCGGGGTTGGCGGTTGGTGACGTGGAGCGGGAACAAGATGGAGATGAACCGGCGCTGAGACCCCGGACCCTGGTGAGAGAAAGATGGAGAGAGGGAGGGAGGGAGAGAGGAGGAGGGGGCAGGTAACTGGGGGAGAGAGAGGGGTCAAGTGAGCCCAGGAAGGGGTTAGGGAGCCAGCCCACACACACCCACACACCCCCCTCACACACACCCACACACACACCCCTGACAAACACACACACACACCCCTGACACACACCCCCCTCACACACACCCCCACCCTCACACACACCCACACCCCCCCCCCTCACACACACACCCACCCTCACCCACACACACCCCCTCCCCCACACACACACCCTCCCCCACACACACACCCTCCCCCACACACACACCCTCCCCCACACACACACCCTCCCCCACACACACACCCTCCCCCACACACACACCCCTCCCCCACACACACACCCCTCCCCCCTCCCCCACACACACACCCTCACCCACACACACACCCTCCCCCACACACACACCCTCCCCCACACACACACCCTCACCCACACACACACCCTCACCCACACACACACCCCTCACCCACACACACTCCCTCACCCACACACACACCCTCACCCCCCCCTCACCCACACACACACCCCCTCACCCCTTCACCCACACACACCCCGTCACCCCTTAACCCCCACACCCCTCCTCACCCTCACCCCTTCACCCTCACACTCACCCACCACCAAAGTAACCCCCACTGACTGCTCCCCCTGTTCCACTCATCTCGCCCATTGCCCCCTCAAGTTGAACCGGACGCGCCACATAGGAGGGAGGTGGAGGGTCGGGTCAGGCCAGGCAGCATCTGTGGAGAAGATAGACACAAAGGACTAGAGGGTGTGAGCTATAGGGAGAGGTTGAGTTGGCTGGGTCATGCAGCAGGTCAGGCAGCGTCTATGGAGAAAAGAGGATGTTTTTTTTTGGTCACAACACTTCTGCTGAACCGTGGCCTATCCTCATTGAATAGAGTGCTGCCTGACATAGAAACATAGAAAATAGGCGCAGGTGGAGGCCATTCTGCCCTTCGAGCCAGCACCGCCATTGATTGTGATCATGGCTGATTGTCCCCTATCAATAACCCGTGCTTGCCTTCTCCCCCATATCCCTTGACTCCACTGGTCCCTAGAGCTTTATCTAACTCTCTCTTAAATCCATCCAGTGATTTGGCCTCCACTGCCCTCATTGGCAGGGAATTCCATAAATTCACAACTCTCTGGGTGAAAATGATTTTTCTCACCTCAGTTATAGATGACCTCCCACTTATTCTAAGGCTGTGGCCCCTGGTTAGCTTTCTTCACTGCCTGCTGTACATGTAAGCCAACTTTCAGTGACCGGTGAACAAGGCCACCCTGGTCTCGCTGTACCTCCCCCTTACCTAACCTAACACTGTTGAGATAATAATCTGCCCCCTTGTTTCTGCCGCTAAAGTGGAAAGCCTCACATTTATCTATATTAAACTGCACCTGCCATGCATCTGCCCACTCACTCAACCTGTTCAGGTCACCCTGCAACCTCCTAACATCCTCTTCACAGTTCACACTGCCACCCAGCTTTGTGTCATCCACAAACTTGCTAGTGTTGCTCCTAATTCCCTCTTCCAAATCAAACACCGAGCCTTGCGGCACTCCACTCGCCGCTGCCTGCCATTCTGAAAAGGACCAGTTCACTCCAACTCTTTGCTTTCTGTCTGCCAACCAATTTTCTATCCAGGTCTCCACCCTAACCCCAATACCATTTGCTCTAATTTTAGTCACCAGTCTCCCGTGCAGGACATTATTAAAGGCATTCTGAAAGTCTGGATACACTACTTCCACCGAAACCCCGTCATCCATTTTCCTCGTCACATCCTCAAAAAATTCCCGAAGATTAATCAAGCATGATTTCTCTTTCATAAATCCATGTTGACTTGGACTAAGGGTTACACAAAAAGCTGGAGAAACTCAGCGGGTACAGCAGCATCTAAGGAGCGAAGGAGATCGGCAACTTTTCGGGTCGACATCCTTCTTCAGACCGTTCGGACTTGGACTAATCCTTTTACTGCTTTCCAAATGCCCTATTATTACCTTATTATTAATTGACTCCAGCATCTTTCTTACCACCGGGCTAACCGGTCTGTAATTCCCCATTTTCTCTCTTGCTCCTTTCTTGAAAAGTGGGATAATAGTGAGATTAAACGAGAACTTACCAGTTCGAAGTTTGATCTTTATTTTATGAGGAGTTACGATGAGGGATTACGTGAAGAAGACCCCGCCTGGCGCTGGAACGGCATACTTCAAAGCAGCGGCATGAAAAACACAGAAACCAATAGCCGAAGTAAAATAGTAAGGCTCAAAATAGACTAGAACTACCAGATGATCATTTACATTATGAGGGTTGGGAGTGGAGGGCACGTAATCCCTCATCGTAACTCCTCATAAAATAAAGATCAAACTTCGAACTGGTAAGTTCTAGTTTAATCTCACTATTTTACTTCGGAGTCACGTGAGTGACTACG
Source organism: Raja brachyura (assembly GCA_963514005.1). The sequence goes on along the minus strand of OY740828.1, from coordinate 379,966 downwards.
TGAAGATTTTGAAGCTCTGTGTCTTTCATGTCGTAAATTCATTTCATACGACTCTGTTTAGTCAAAACAGTAGTGAGTAAATAGTATTTTTTGGACATTGTTACAATTTATGTAATAAGTCCTTTAAGCATAAAAAAGAACAATTTTTTAAAATAATAACCCCTCTATCTTAGGGGAAAATTACAAAATAAATTGATAAATGTTGTCAATGGTAACATAAATCGATAATATAAATCGATAATATAAAACAAATCAAGCTTAAAAGAGACCCATTACTGTGTGTCCAAAACCTGGCACCGTGACAAGAGGTTTATTCTAGAACTTTGAAAATCTCTTCTCTAGACCACCCTGCGGCCTCTAAAATTTTATCGAGTGGCACGTCCTGTACCTTTGCCACGGCCGTAGCTGCCGACCTAGTGGAATGAAATTTAAACACATCAGTATCTATTCTTGCTAGACACAAACCATCCAGAAATAGTTTGAACTAAACCTATTGTATGTGGCTTTTGTGTGTTATTAATAACGCTTTCTCAGAACCTCTGAGATTTTGGTTACCTCAATGTATTGAGTTAAATGCTTAACCACACACAATGTTTCATCAATAGGATATGCTTTAAACATTACCTTCATTCCAGTTCTTCCTGGTCTGCTTTGTTTGATCAAGTCATAAACATAAAACATAATGTTATCTGCAGTCACATGCATGCAATCCAACCGTACAACTGCAAAGCTTGTACTCTTTTTGAGCTGATACCAATGCCATTAACTTTACCACCTTGAATGTTAATTTCTGCAAAGACATTGAATTAATTGGAGTCCATTGTTTAAACAAAGTGAGAACAATGCTAACATCCCAAATTCCTGTATATATGGGCTAGGGATGATTTTATTGAAAATCCCTTTCATGAGTCGGGATTCTAATGGGTGAGACCCAATGAATCTCGATCTGAAATTTGTCCTAAATAGGATGACAATGCACTACGAGCACAATTAATGGCACTATACTCAAATGCTCATCAAGTGTAACCCAGCAAGGAACTGTAATACATTTGAAATGTTTGCAGTATGATAAGATATCTTTGACTGTGTACACTTCCCATTTCCTTATATGCGACTAATATTGTTTAAGTGCTATTCCTCCAAGCTGCAACTATAACATCCATGGTCCTGTCCGACAGTACAAACTCTTGCAATGGTCTGGTCAGAACCTGCAGATTAACAAATACATATGATCATGCAATGGATGAATTCCTTTTGTTACTGGTTGTGTCAACAGATTGTCGCAACTGGGAATTGTCATACATGGTTCAATAATCATATTAGCATCAATGGGAACCATGACTGCGTGGGCCAATCTGACACCACCAAAATTGCATTCGACAGCGTCTTGCGCTTTTATTGAGACATTGCCCAATGAGACAGAATGGGGAAAATCATAAAATAACAAATTCCCCAGTGTAGCGAGAAAACATCCACCGCTACTGCCGCTGGATCGTGTTCCCCAAGACACGTATTTGGGCAATTGGTGATTCAATCTAGATGCAAACAGATCAATGTCCGGCACTCCATACCGACTGACAATATTTTGAAATTTTGTGGATTAATATCCATTCTGTATTGTCTTTAAATATTTGTGATCTTTATCTGTCACAACATTGTCTCTCCCCGAGAGATAAATAGCTGAAAGCCAAATATTTTTTGCCATACACCATTGGCACATCTGGTTTACCAGATGATCACATGATATTGATCTAACACCACCCATGTGATTAATATATGCCACAGCTGTGGTATAATCTATTTGTACTTGGACATGCAAATCCTTTAATGAAGGGCAATAAGCTTTTAATACATAAAATGCTACCAAGAGCTCCAAATAATTAATTCCATATGTTTGGAACAATAAATCCTCTTGGACAGCCCATCTGCCTCTACAGCTGGTCTCATTATCCGTATCCCCCCCCCCCCCCCCCCCCCCCCCCATCCGAGAGAACTTCGTCATTTTGCAAAAACACTACTGGCTGATGAACTAAAAGTTCTAAGCAGCTTATGGAACATTCTCAATCCATCAATGTAATTCTGATAAAGCTTCCTTAGGCAATTGCATTGGCCTATCAAATGGCTTGCCCGCTGAATAAGCGCTTGAGTTTTTGCCCTTTGAAGATTTTGGTAATGTAGACGACCAAACTCTACTGTCTGGAAATGCTGCTGCCAATTTACCAATAATCTTGGCAACCTCTCGGATGGAGGGATAAGGTTTGTAAATCAGGTCTTGACACACATTTGTCAAATCCAACACTTATCGATTGGTAAAGTTACCAACATGGTAACTGAGTTAATCTCACCCCAGATATTCAATGGTTTGGGATTGCTGTAACTTAGATTTGTTGGATGGATCAGGAACCCAACTTCTCAAACAACTTGTAGTTACTGAGACTAATTTTCCACCTGGCTCCTGATTAGCATTGACAATTAAATGTCATCTAGATAAGCCATAACAATGTACTTTTGTGCCTAAGGCAGTGCAAATGCTGGCTTAATACTTAAAGGCAAAGCTTGTAGTACCACAAACTGTCTCATCCATAACTTTAATTACCTATGAAATTATGGTGAATTGGGACCGAAATATGCATCTCTTCAATTTATTGTAGCCATAACCACCTGTTGATACCTGCTGTATTGCAGTGTTGAATGTGTCCATTTAAAAAAAAAATTACTGGACAATATTTAATTGTGTGAGATCTAACATGATTGTACAACCCCATCTTCTATGGCCTGAGGAAAATATTTGATACAATTGTTGTGGATCCTTTCCTGTTTCTCAATACCTCCTTCCTCACACAAATTCTTACGTCTTTGTCAATTTGAATTATTCCAAGACTATAACATGAAGAATGATCAGGTTATTGTGTCCCAATGGATCCATACCTCTTCATTATCAACATTTGGAGTCTACCACCAACCTGAGGTTCATCCAAACATCCTTCTTAAATAGGATTAAGTTTTGTACCTCCCCAACTGTTTGACGAAATTACCTCCTTACCCAAAATATGGGTGTACATTCGTTATTTTATTTAATATATGGTCCCTAGATAAGGGACGTATCAGATTTAAACTGATAAGAACAGATACCATGCTTAATCTTAGCCAAAAAGCCGAGAAACAATTTGCTGGCGGGAAATTCTTCCTTATCATACTCCTGCCTCGGCTCAAATCAAATCCCTTTTCCATATGACCAGCCTACTGGCCAACTGAAGGGTTTCATAAGACCAACAGTTTCTTCCCCTTCATCCATACTTAATTTGCTTAAACAGATTTTCTCCGAATCAATAACCAGGAGTTTGAACATTGCTTGTTCCTGTAAATCTTTGGATGTAAAAGAGGCCGAATGGCAATCTTCCATTTATATAATTTAACTCAAATAAGTTTGCAGAATAAACCTAACATATTTTGTTTCATTCTGAACTTTAGTCATTCCACAACTTCCCAGCTCGTCTTAAAAGACAGTGATGCCAATTAGTTTGAGGATTCTTTATTATTCCAATTTTAGTATATGTGCTGCCGAAGCGAGCACATGTTTAAATGCAAATCTGCTGTTTCAACCATAACAGCTTCTTGAGGCAGGTGAGAGACCATATAATTAACATTGGCCGCCAGGTTACCTTCCATGGCCTCACCGCCTCCACCAGGTATAGTAACTTTGTGCCCCTCAGACACACCTGGATTTGCATTGTGGTGGGTACTTCTGACCACAACACCACTTTCAGGGTCTGTCACATACAGCCCTGGTACTCCTGAAACTCGTTCAAGGAGACTTCCTCCAGTCCATACCCAGGCACTGGGGTTTCAAATTCCCAATTCGAATTGGCACCATATTCACGATATGGAACCCCCTCAGGGGCTGCCTGGGAATATTCTGGGTACTTAGACCCTTGGTTGATATAATTTGGAGTATTTGCTCCATTAGATCCATACTTAGCCAATTTTAGGCTTACCTTACAGGATCTTTTAGAAACCTCAGGCCTTTCAAGCCTCTTTTTACTTTTAGGCACTGGGTTTTCAAGTGTTGTTTGTGGAGCAACTAAAGGCTCCCTAACGGGTATTTCAATCGGCCACCGGTATCGGAACCGGCTCCGCAATAGTCTGCTGTCCCGACTTTTTACACCCCGGGACGCACGTTTTACCCGCGATTTTCTTTTTAAAACATTTTATTTTTTATTTTTCTTTAAACTCCTGCTGGTTTCCTACCAGCCTACGGAGTTTTAAGAAAAACGCCCTGGAAGTAAAATAATTTTACTTACCTGCGGGCCGTTTCCTTACCGCTGTGCTGGAGCTGCGCTCTGCAGCTCTTTCTCTGCCGATAGCGTCGACGTAATGCCGTTCCAGCGCCAGGCGGGGTCTTCTTCACGTAGTCACTCACGTGACTCCGAAGTAAAATATTTGCTATCCTCCAATCCACAGAAACTGATCCTGAATCTATTGAACATTGGAAATGATCACCAATGCATCCACTATTTCTAGAGCCACCTCCCTGAGGACCCTGGGATGCAGACCATTAGGCCCAGGGCATTTATCATCCTTCAGTCCCATTTGCCTACCCAATACTATTTCTCGCCTCATGAAAATTTCTTTCAGTTCCTCTACCCCCTTAGATCCTCTGTCTTCCAGTACATCTGGGAGATTGTTTGTGTCGTCCTTAGTGAAGACAGATCCGAAGTACCTATTCAACTCTTCTGCCATTTCCCTGTTGACCATAATAATTTCACCTGTGTCTGCCTTCAAGGGACCCACATTTGACTTTGCAACTCTTTTTCCCTCAACATATCTAAATAAGCTTTTACTGTCCTTCTTTATATTCCTGGCCAGCTTCCCTTCATGCTTGGCTGCTTACAATGGCCTGTTTCCTTTATCATCGATACTTTTTTGCATATCTTTCATTCATTGTTTTTTATCTTTCCACATCACCGTCTATATCTCTCGTTTCCCTGATCCCTAACCAGTCTGAAGAAGGGTCTCGACCCGAAACGTCGCCCATCTCCTTCGCTCCTTAGATGCTGCTGTACCCGCTGAGTTTCTCCAGCTTTTTGTGTAACCCCCCTTCCCTTCATCATCTTTTCAGCCCGTATTGTTTTCTTCTGTTGTCCTATGAAAGTTTCCCAATCCTCTGGTTTCCAGCTATTCTTAGCTGTGTTATACATCTTTTCTTTAAGTTTTATTCTATCCCTAACTTCTCTTGTCAGCCACGGTTGCCTCCTACTCCCGTTAGAATCTTTCTTGAATGAAATGATCCTCTGTCTTCGAGATTATGCCCAGAAATTCCTGCCATTACTGTTTCATCTGTGACCTGTTATGTTACTCCAACACTCTGTGTCTTTTTGTGCATGAACCAGCATCTGCAGTTCCATGTGTCTGCCAAAGATGAGCACAAAGTGCTGGGGAAAAAATATGGGCAACGTTTCAGGTTTCGGGTCATTTGGCTACTTGTCGATGTTTCCGATGTTGGGGCAGTCCAGAACCAGGGGTCAGTTTAAGAATAAGGGGTGGGCCATTTAGGACTGAGATGTGGAGAAATCTTTTCAACCAGAGAGTTGTGAATCTGGGATTCACTGCCACAGAAGGCAATGTAGGGCAATTCACAGAATATTTTCAAGAGAGAGTTAGATTTAGCTCTTGAGGCTAACACAATCAAGGGATATGGGGAGAAAACAGGAGCGGGGTACTGATTGTGGATGATCTGCCATCATCATAATGAATGGCTGTGCTGGCTCAATGGACTGAATGTCCTACTCCTGCACCTATTGCCTATGTTTCTGTGAAATGTCACCTATCCACGTTCTCCACAGACGCTGCCCGACCCGCTGAGTTAATGCAGCATTCTGAGACCTTCCCATGCTGCATGCCACCCCCGCACGTGAATCAGTGGCAATCACCGGCGGGGCGGTTCCGGCAGTCCGCCTCGGATTGGGGGTGACGTCAGGGTGCTATTCATGTACGGCGTGTGTGTGGAAGATGTCACAGTGCAGGGCGGGGGTACGTCACGGGGCAGTGCGGCTGGCTGGAGGACGTGCGGGCGGGCAGGTCGAAGTGGTGCCCGGACTCTCGGCGCCACAGGTCAGTGAGGCCCCCTTCCACTTGCCTCCTCACCCCCCTCTCACCTTCTCCCCGCCCCCTCCCTCCTCCCCCACGCTCTGCTCCTGCTCCCCGCACTCTCACCCCTCCTGCCCTTCTCCCACTTTCCTCCTCGCCCCCTCCCTCATCCCCCCCACTCTCCTCTACCTCCCCCCACTCTCAGCTCCCTGCCCTCCCCCAACGTCAAGCACTAGTAATGCTCACGTGTTAGTAATGTCCTGTTTTCCAGCTTGTTGACCCTCTGTGTTTCCCTTGAAGGAAACGCACACACACACTCACACTCATTCACGCACACACGCTGAACACCTCCGCTCGGTTCGCAATAACCAACCTGATCTCCCGGTGGCTCAGCACTTCAACTCTCCCTCCCATTCTGTATCTGACCTTTCTGTCCTGGGCCTCCTCCAAGGCCAGTGTGCGGACCACTGTAAATTGGAGGAGCAGCACCTCATATTCCGCTTGGGCAGTTTGCACCCCAGAGGTATGAACATTGACTTCTCTAATGTAAGGTAGTCCCTACTTTCTCCTCCCCTTCTCAGCTCTTTTTCAGCCCACTGTCTCCACCTCTTCCTTTCTTCCTGCCTACCCCACCCTCACATCAGTCTGAAGAAGGGTTTTGACCCGAAACATTGCTTATTTCCTTCGCTCCATAGAAGCTGCCTCACCCACTGAGTTTCTGCAGCATATTTGTCTACCTTTCATTTTCCAGCATCTGCAGTTCCTTCTTCGGCATTTCAAATAATGTTTTTTTTTTAAAGAACATTTTGACGCAATTGTGCCTTACGTAACAAATAAAGCAAGTTTATCCTGACCTCACTGTGAAAGAGTTTAATTTGGTCAAGTTTGGTTTGTAAATAAAAGATGGAGATTTGCTGAAAAACAGAAAACTGTCAAATTTAAAAGGGAATTTTCCCAGCAGAATAAAGTCTGGGAAAATCTTAGAAGCTTGGTTTATACTAATCACTGAAACCAATGTATTAGCAATGTATTAGATGTATTGTCTGGGCACAGCACCATGTTAGATATCTGTATGAACTGTCTGTCCCAGCTGAGGACAAGGTAGTGGCTTTCATCCAAGTCTGACAAGCTTGTTTTAGTTCACAGACGGATGCCCATTCTGGGACCAAGATGGAAGTCATTTGAAAACAAAATTGAGTTTGTCCTTCCGGAATGGGCAGCTGTACTGAAGTTGTGCCAAGATTTGAGAATTAGGCTGATATTGCAAATATATGGGTCCAGTCACCCTGTTCGGTGAAGTTTCAATGAGGTTCCCCCTCCCCCCCCAATCTTCTAAACTCCAGCAAGTACAGACCCAGCACCGACAAACGCTCATCCTACGTTAACCCACTCATTCCTGGGATCATTCTTGTAAAGGCTAACTCTTTTGTCTTGCTGATGTTGAGGGATGGATTGTTATCTTGACAATAGGTGCAGGAGTAGGCTATTCAGTCCTTCAGGACAGAAGGTTCTCAATGTCTTTCCCATATTCTATCTCATCTTTGCTGCTCATGTGGCTGAAATAGTTTTCTGACCTGTGGACGGACGTCTGGATCCCTATTGAATTGTGATGATTTGTTAATGCTTCATGGCTGAAGCAGGTGGGCTCACTTCTGACTATACTTTACTGTGGACATTTAAACACGAAAAGTAAACTTTCTTTATTAACAGTGAATGACCCAGAGATGGAGAATGTTACTCTTGGAAGATCACAGAGTCACAGCATGGAAACAGGCCCTTCCTTCAGCCAAACTTGCCCACCCCGACCAACATGCCCCATCTACACTAGTCCCACCCTGACCAACATGCCCCGTCTACACTAGTCCCACCCTGACCAACATGCCCCATCTACACTAGTCCCACCCCGACCAACATGCCCCATCTACACTAGTCCCACCCGGACCAACATGCCCCAACTACACTAGTCGCACCCCGACCAACATGCCCCATCTACACTAGTCCCACCCTGACCAACATGCCCCATCTACACTAGTCCCATCCTGACCAACATACCCCATCTACACTAGTCCCACCACAATATCGACGCATATATCGATGTATTTCGAAATGACAATAAAGTTTGTTTGACTTTGACAACCAACATGCCCCATCTACACTAGTCCCATTTGGCCTAATTCCCTCCAAACCTGTCCTATCCAAGTGTCTCTTAAACATGATAATCCCTGCCTCAACTACCTCCTCCGGCAGCTCATTCCATACACCCACCACCACCTGTGTGGAAAAGTTGCCCCTCAGATTGACATTATTAATGTGAACCATTTGTGCACAACTCTGCTGGTGTGAATGATAAATTAAATGATAGATAGCAAAAATACACAGTTGTGCAGTGGTAGAGTTGCTGCCTCACAGCACCAGAAACCCGGGTTCCATCCTGAATACGGGAGCTGTCTGTACGGAGTTTGCACGTTCTCCCCGTGAGTTTTCTCCGGGTGATCCGGTTTCCTTCCGCATTCCAAAGACCTGCTGCTTTGTAGGTTAATTGGCTTGTGTAAAATTGTCCCTAATGTGTGTAGGATGGAGCTAGTGTACAGGGTGATCACTGGTCGGCGATGACTCAGTGGGCCGAAGGGCCTGTTTCAACACAGTTTCTCTAAAATCTAAACTATACCCGGTGACTTGGCCTCCACCGCCCTCTGTGGCAATGAATTCCAGATTCACCACCCTCCGGCTGAAGAAATTCCTCCTCATCTCCTTTCTAAATGCATGAGTGGGAAGGGCAGAGAGAGTTAGGGGCCAGACGTGGGCATGTGGGACTAGCTTCGATAGGTATTGCTGTGTCCTTCTGTGCTGTGGCACTGACTGGGCTCAACAGGGTAGTAGTTTGATGCTTCAGCCTGCAGCAACCCAGGAGAACTGTGTTCCGGATGCTTCATTAGTTTGTTATTCTGCACATCGATTGGGAGGCGATGAAATCACCCGTTCATACGCAGCCGCCAGAGCAAACAGTGATGATAAACGCTATAAAAGCAATATCTAGTGTAGAACAGTGCAAGGTTGTGTTGCAGAAAGCCCGGGGTAGCACAGACGAGAGGGGCCAAAGGCCCCGTCTCCGGGCAGGGCGACCACCGACGCTCTCCGTGTGGAGTTTGCACGCTTCCCCCTCCGTGGTGCACCGGATGCGGGTCGGGGCAGGCGAGCCGAGCTCAGTCTTCCAAGCTTCAATCCAAGCTCAGCCTTCCTCCCACGCATCCTAGCCCCGACGGGCCGAGTGCTGCTGCCTTCCTCCCCGGACAACAACCGAGGGGAAACACACAGACAAAACCTCTTCCAGCCACCCGAATCCCTCAGGGAGTGTCCCTGTCCTGTCTTTGAAATCAAGCCGTCACAATTGTGCACGATCAGTCAGCATTATCCTTTTTTTAATACATAGACAAAAGCTGATCAAGTTCAAGTTGGAATTTATTGTCACATGCACCAATTAAGGTACAGTGATATTTGAGTTACCCTACAGCCATACTGAGTAAAAAGCAACAAGACACACAGCCATATAAAATAAAATCTAACATAAATATCCACCACAGTGGAATCCACATTCCTCACTGTGATGGAAGGTAATAAAGTTCAATCATCTTCCCCTTTTGTTCACCCGCGGTCGGGGCTGTTGAACCCTCCGCAGTCGCCACTCGCCGATCAGGCGATCCATGATCCAAAGACATCCTCATGAAGAAGGCCTATGCTTGGACAGCTATCCAGCCAGAAGATGCGAAAGCATTGCGGGAATTTGCGATATTTCTTAGAAGTATGAAAGAAATGATTACATAGAAACATAGGTGCAGGAGTAGGCCATTTGGCCCTTCGAGCCTGCACCGCCATTCAATGTCATCATGGCTGATCATCCAACTCAGTATCCCGTACCTGCCTTCTCTCCATACCCCCTGATCCCTTTAGCCACAAGTGCCACATCTAACGCCCTCTTAAATATAGCCAATGAACTGGCCTCAACTACCTTCTGTGGCAGAGAATAGTAAGATTGAACGAGAACTTACCAGTTCGAAGGTTGATCATTATTTCATGAGGAGTCGAAGTGAGGGATTTCGTGAAGAGCCCGCCGGCGCGCATGCTCGACATACTTCAAAGTAGCGACGTGGAATCACAGAAAATCAACAAAAGAAATGACTTTGCATAGTAAGATTGAAGTGACTAAGATTACCAGATGAAGGTGATTGAGGGTGGGCGAGGAGGGCACGAAATCCCTCACTTCAACTCCTCATGAAATAATGATCAACCTTCGAACTGGTAAGTTTTCGTTCAATCTTACTATTTCATTTCGGAGTCACGCGAGTGACTTCGTGAAGACTTCAAAGCTTCTGTGATTGCACGCCCTGGACCACGTCCATGCAGACACACCACTACCAGGGATGGATGGGAGGAACAAACTTGCTCAAATAGATCATACTGCAAAACAAGAGCATATTTGTTAATAACAAATCAAAAACCCCTCATGCGGGGACATCTCCACGTTCTTGACCTGCATTCAGCACAGCTTATGCGAACTGTAGAGGAGCAGCAACAGGCTTGTTATAAAATCGCTGACACACAGCTTCATTAGCCCATCTTGCTGTGGCGAGGATCTGGTCCATAGGCACCTTCATAATCCTCGCCGTTGACGTCAATGCAGCCCTGGTGGAATGAAACTTGAACACATTAGTTTTGATACCCGACTTACCCAAGACGACTCTAAGCCACCTGGATATCGTCTGGACTGTCACTCGATGATGATGTCTCTTATGAGTGACAAGCAGGTATCTCTCCATTCCTCTGATGCTTGCCGTCACCTTGACATAGTGGCGAATATGTGAGGCTAAACATAGCCTAGCATCTGCGGGGTATGCCGGGAACTTCAGCTGCAGCCCTGTGTACCCAGGTCTATGCTGCTTTAGTAGCTCGTCAATAAAAAAGACTACTTCTGTAAGGGTAGATGTCATTCTGTCGACACAAATATTGTGTAGTGTCTGTACCCTCTGAGCTGAAGTCAGCGCTAGTAACATCACCAGCTTCATGGTGAGTTTGTCCAGTTGGAGCCCTTCCATGGGAGACCACGTCCTGAGCAGGTTTAATACGTCCCTGACATCCCAGGTGATGTTATAGCGTGGTGTAGGCGGATTCATATTGAATATACCCCGCATTAGTCTGGACACTAGCCTGTTGGATCCTACCTCGATCTTGAGATAGAATGATAGTGCGCTCCTGGCGCTGTTGATGGCACTGTAACTTAAGTGTTCATCATGGTGCAACCCCGCCAGGAATTCCAGGACGCCAGTTATTGTCACGTCATCGTACGTGATGCGAGAGCGGCTGCAGTAGGCTTCCCACTTCTTAATATGCGAGCGGTATCTTCGCCTTGTTGACTCTCGACACGACGCCCCAATGGTATCCATGGTCCGAGTTGAGAGGCCGTATTGGACTAACGGCCTGTTCAAAACCTGCAAGCCAACAAATTTAAATAGCCATGGCAGGGATGTGGCTCCCCTGAAACAGGGTGAGTGACCAATTGTGGGCAACCCTTCAAAAGGACCCAAGGTTCGTTGAGCATGTCAAAGACCACCGGATACCAAGGCTGTGTAGGCCAGTCGGGTATGATAAGAATGCCCTTGGCAGCATCTGCCTGAATCTTTCGCAATACCCAACTGATGAGGCAAAACGGGGGAATGCATAGAAAAACCAATTCCCCCAGTCCAGCGAGAATGCATCTAGCGCTATTGCCCCAGGATCTGGTTCCCATGAAACGTATGTTGGAACCTGATGGTTCAACCGTGACGCAAAAGGTCAATGTCCGGTTTACCAAATTTGGCTGTGACTTTAGCAACAATTTCAGGATGCAACATCCATTCAATATTGCCATAAATTTGCGTGACCTGGTGTCCGTCACAGTATTAAGCTCACCTGGCAAATAGGTAGCTGAAATTCAAATGTCTCTTTGAACACACCAGAACCAAATTGAGTTAGCCAATTTGTCACACGAAACTGACCTGGTACCACCCATATGGTTTAAATATGCCACAGTTGTGGTGTTGTCTATTTGGAGACGGACATGTGCTCCAACAAGCTTGGAACAAAACGCACGAAGTCCGTGGAATGCTGCCAGCAACTCCAAATAGTTAATCCCTTGTGTCAACAACATCGTTGACTCAAGGGTGTCCCATCTGCCCCCCACAACTAGAGCAATTATCGGTAGCTCCCCAGTCATTGGAGCTTGCATCAGTCTGCAAATATACCACCGGATTAGCCTCCCTAACAGGCTTGAATGAGCTGCTAATGTGACACACCCACCATTGCAACTCATTTATCGCTTCGGACGGCAGCTGCATTGATCGATCATAATGACCAGCGTTCCGTTTTAACGCAGTAATTTTAGCTCTTTTCAAATTCTGATAATGCAAAGGTCCATATCGTGCTGCTGGAAACAAAGCCACTAGCTTGCCAATTACTGTGGCTGTATGCCGAATCGATGGTATATTGGTGCAAATTAAATCTCGACACACCTGGGTGACCTCCTCAATCTTGTTAATTGGTATGGTAACCCTCATGCTCAGAGTTCACCATGAACCCTAGGTAATTAATTACCTGGGCAGGGCAGAACTTTGATTTCTCTGGATGGACAATGAACCCTAATTGTTGAAATATATTGACAGCAGCTGCAACACCCTGTTCAGCCAATTCCAGGGTGTGGCCCACAATTAAGATATCATCTAAATAGGCCATAACTATATGGTGTCGTTGTCTCAAATAAGCCATGATTGGCTTCACCAATTTAGTGAACAATCTAGGGGCTGTAGTGAGCCCATTAGGCAAAGCCTTATACTGCCAAAGGTGCCCCATCCAGATAAATTTCAAAAACCTTCTGTCGTATTTCTGGATGGATACTGAATAGTATGCGTCCTTCAAATCGATGCACGCCATAAAGCAACCATGAGAAATCAATGATTTGGCTGTTTCAACGTATCCATTTTAAAATGAGTATATGTTACAAACATATTCAAACGGGTTAGATCAATAATAACACGACAACCTCCATCCTTCTTAGGTCTAGTAAATATGTTCGAAACAAATTCAATTGGCTCATGCACCGTTTTCTCAATCACACCCTTCTGTTCAAGTCTTAAAATTTCCTTGTAACCTGCTGCCTGTTCTGCAGCAGATAATTTAAACGTACGACCAGGCATGTGCTGGGATGGAGGAATGTCGCCATTAATAAACTCAATTTTATGCCCCTGAATATTCTGCAACACATACTCATCACCAGTAAATTTACCCCATGCACCCAAAAACAACCGTAAGCGACCACCAACATGTGAAGTTAAACAAAGAGAAAAAAAGAGAGAACCAGACCCCCTCACCTCCGTGGTTACCGGCGGTCCTTGACACATTTGGGTGGCCGTGGAGGTGCTGGGTTGGCTTGAGGGCGCGGCGTCTTCGTTTTCCACCAAGGTCTCTGCCGACCCTGTCCTAAAAAAGACCCTTGGTGCTGGGTCTGATGTTGTTGTCGTTGTGGAGCTAGAGGGTGGGTCCTCGTCGAGGTACTGGCAGACCCTCGTGAGCGAATGTATGGAGCTTTTGAGCCTGACGGTGTGGGGGCACTCTGAGAGCGCATGATCCCCACCGTCTTGGCTTGTTCGTCAAGCTCTTTGACTCTCTTCGAGAGGTCCTCACCAAAGAGCTGACGGGGCGGCAGCGGTGGTTTGCACAATCCTGCAAACTTCGGGTTGAGCGCCGGGCGGATGCTGTTCTTGCGGAACCTGTTGATTTCGTGCTGGGTCGCGCACAGAAGGGCCAGAGCATCTTCCTGGTCCAAATTCAGTTCGTCCCCGTCCACCGACCGCGCAAAGGCGGTGATACCAGCCGTGAGGAGTTTCAGGATCCGCTGCAATTTTAGCTCTTGTTGACGGATAGCCGCACTGATGTTGCCCCATATCGGCGTATTGACCACAGGCACGTTGAGGGAGTTGCAATTGGATGGAGCCTTGTGACGGCTCATAGCCTGGATGAGGACTTCTTCCTGTAGTACCTGGTTGTTAAGAAAGTCCACTGTGGCTGCCAGCTTTGCATTTAGAGGAAGTCCAGATGAATGTGGGGCCGCAAATTTGGTCGCCGCATCCAAGAGATCCTCCGCTGGTACCAACAACGGAGGTGGTACGGGATCCACCAGAACCTCCTCCTCCTGCTGCTCCAGGCTGATAGTAGATGTTGGTGAAGACGCCCTGTGCCTGTTGCTGCCCTGCTGTTGTTGACGTTGAAGCAGGAGCTCCAGCAGCTGCTCCATACGGTCAATACGCCCTTCACCCTGAACACTCAGGTGGTCGGAGTCCTCCGGCTCTGAAAAGACCGGGCTCCTATCATCGGCCCGCACCTCGTCGAGGCCCACCCGGTGCCGGTAGTTGTCGCTAACAGCCGCCGAGGCGAACTGCGCGATTCCTGCGCGGGCGTGTTCAACCGCCTCCGTTTAGCGGGAGCTGAAGCCGCTGCCACTAAGGGCACTTGCGGCATGGTGTTGGCACCAGCCGAAGCATGGCTGCCTGGGGCCTGCGCAGTCTTGCCGGCTGCCCACATCGTGGACCTTGCCGGCGCATGGTCTCTCCCACACATCCATGGGGGGCTCGGCGACCGTGACGAGACCCGACTCAACCGACCCGTCCTGGCGTCGAGAGTTGGGGGGGGGGGGGTTCTGGCTGGACCTCACAGCCCCCCCCCCGGGTCCCGCCCTGGAACCTGACCGCTCCTCCGCGGCAGGCCCCAACAGGGTTAGGCTTCCCCTTCTCGGAGGGCTGAGTGGAATGGGCCGTGCAGCCGCACGCACCCCTCTGCTCGAGGTCGCCAGCAAGCCCGCTGACGACCTGCCTGCTAAGGCAGGGTCCTCCTGCTCTGGCGGCACACCAAACTCCTCCTCGTCGAACTCCTCCGAGCTGTGGTGTGCTGGCGGATCCGGACCTGTAAAACAGGGCTTACCCCAGTCTCTGCCCGAGTCCCGGCCTGCGCTGCAGTCGGAACTGTTTACCGGGGACTTCTCCAAACATCCTCCGGTCCATCGATCTCCCATCCATGTTTTTGCTGCAAGAAAACATCACATAGCAAGAACCACCAACTTAAGGTAAGATACTTACCTTAGTGGCCCCTTGTGAAGGGCTGGCGAGGAGCGCGCTCCACCGCCAGCCGTCGCAGCAACGCGGTACGACGATATGTCGAGCATGCGCGCCGGCGGGCTCTTCACGAAGTCACTCACGTGACTCCGAAATGAAATTCCAGAGACTCACCACTCTCTGTGTAAAGAATGTTTTCCTTATCTCGGTCCTAAAGGAATTCCCCCTTATCCTTAGACTGTGACCCCTTGTTCTGGACTCCCCTAACATCGGGAACAATCTTCCACCATCAAACTTGTCCAACCCCTTAAGAATTTTGTAAGTTTCCATAAGATCCCTCCTCAATCTTCTAAATTCCAGCGAGTACAAGCCAAGTTCATTACCCTCTTAGACCACATGTAAGAAATGAATGTTGTTAGCAATATGAAAATGATCACTCTAAAACTGCCCTATGGGCTTAGAGAAAAGATAAAGCTGGTCTGTTAGAGGAAAATGAGAATTGAGAGGCCATGCTTCCTGATCTGGGGTACTTCATAGAAAAGGAAGTACTGTTCATGTCAAATTTACGCTATGGGAGTATTCAAGATCCTAAACCAATCGCAACTGTCAAAGTTTCTACTTTTACTAAAACAAAAGGAAGATCAGGACTCAAGGGAAGTAGCTTTAATTCTGCTGTAAATACCTGCAGAAACGAAAGGCCAAAAGGACGAAGATACATCTACTGTTAAGCCAAGATGGTTCTGTTTGTCATCCAGCGAAAAGACGACAGAGGAATGACAAAGAGACGGCCCACGAGGGAAGGGAAGGGGGGCTGTCGATGACTGGTTAGCTCGGACTTTGTATACCATCCCAAAAATGGACACCACATTCTTGTCAGGGCCAAGGAGAGCTAGTAATAGCAACACTTCTCCATCCGTTTCCCACCACGGATGGCTAACCTGCTGAGTTCTACCGGTACTTTGGAGGGGAATGGACAGGTGACGTGTCGGGTCTGGACCCTTCTTTGGACTGATGGAGTCGCGGGAGAAAGCTGGAAAAAAGAGATGGGATTGGGTCAGACTCAAGGACTTGATTAAAAGGGGGGGGGGGGGGGGGGGGAAGTCTCCATAATTTGGAGAATTCAATGTTCATGTCATTGGACTGTAAGCTATGAGGTGCTGTTCCTCCAGTTTGCGTGTCACCTCACTCTGGCAATGGAGGAGGCCCAGGACAGAAACATCAGTGTGGGAGTGGGAAGGGGAGTTAAAATGATTGGCAACCGGGAGATCCAGCAGGCCTTGGAGGACTGAGCGCAAGTGTAGGGTGAAATGCACGCCTAGTTCTGATACAATAGACATTATACAAGTGACAACAGGTGCAGGAGTAGGCCATTCGGCCCTTCGAACCAGCACCGCCATTCAATGTGACCATGGCTGATCATCCAGAATCAGTACCCCGTTCCTGCCTTCTCCCCATATCCCCTGACTCCGCTATCTTTAGGAGCCCTATATTACTCTCTCTTGAAAGTATCCAGAGAACCGGCCTCCACCACCCTCCAAGGCAGAGAATTCCAGACTCACAGCTCTCTGAGTAATAAAATGTTTCCTCATCTCCTTTCAAAATGGCTTGCCCCCGTTTCTGGACTCCCGCAACATTGGGAACATATTTCCTGCCTCTAGCATGTCCAAACCCTTGATAATCTTATTTGTTTCAATAAGATCACCTCTCACCCTTCTAAACTCCAGAGTGTACAAGCCCAGCCACTCCATTCTCTCAGCATATGACTGTCTCGCTATCCCGGGAATTAACCTGGTGAACCTACAATAGCAAGAATGTCCTTCCTCAAATTAGGGGAACAAAACTGCACACAATACTCCAGGTGTGGTCTTACTAGGGCCCTGTACAACTGCAGAAGACCTCTTTGTTCCAATACTCAACTCCTCTTGTTATGAAGGCCATTCGTTTGTTCACTGCCTGCTGTACCTGCATGCTTACTTTAATTAACTGATAAACAAGGACCCCCCAGTTCCCGTAGTACAACTTCACTACTTAACACAATTTAGATAATAATCTGCCTTCCTGTTTCCGCTACCAAAGTGAATAACCTCACATTTATCCACATTAAACTGCATCTGCCATGCATCTGCCCACTCATCCAACCTGTCCAAGTCATCCTGCATTCCCATAACATCCTCCTCACTGTCATCCAGCTTTGTGACAAATTTGCTATTGTTACTTTGAATCCCTTCATCTAAATCATTGATGTGTATTGTAAATAGCTGCGGTCCCAGCACCGAGCCTTGCGGTAGCCCACTAGTCACCACCTGCCATTCTGAAAGGGACCTGTTAATCCCTATTCTTTGTTTCCTGTGTGACAACCAATTTTCTATCCATGTCAGCACTCTACCCCCAATACCACATGCCCTAATTTTGCCCACTATTCTCCTATGTGGGACCGTATCAATTTTTAGGAAAGTCCAGGTACACTACAGCCACTGGCTCTCCCTTTTCCTCATTACATTCTCAAAAAAATTAGCCAAGCATGATTTCCCATTTGTAAATAATTTACTCCAGCATCTTCCCTACCACCGATGTCTGGCTAACGCAGGGGTGGGGAACCTGCGGCCTTAAGGCCATTAAGTGCGGCCTTTGAATAAATCCAAAATTTGTAGAACAAATCCTTTTATTTTTATTAATATGTTTTTGTTCATCTTTTATTATTTTTATTTTAATCTTTAAATGAACGAATTTAAAATACCAAAAAGAAGATTCAACAAAATGTGCATTTTTTAGCATTCAAATTAGGATTTCAACCTCACCTAGTTGTTGTCTCCAAGGCTGCTATAGAACTACAGATGGAATTGATTGAGCTCTCAGAAGATGACATTTTAAAGTCCTTATCCGCTGAAAGATCTGATTGAAATATGGAAAAATGCAGTAGAATAGTAAGATTAAACGAGAACTTACCAGTTTGAAGTTTGATCTTTATTTTATGAGGAGTCGAGTTGAGGGACTACGTGAAGAACCCCGTACAGCCGTTCGTGCGTCAATCTTCAAAGCAACGGTGTGAAATCACAGCAAATAATAACTGAAGTATAATGTAAGATAAAGACTAGAACTACCAGATGAAAGCTATGAGGGCTGGGAGCGGAGGGCACATAGTCCCTCAACTCGACTCCTCATAAAAGAAAGATCAAACTTCAAACTGGTAAGTTCTCGTTTAATCTTACTATTTTACTTCGGAGTCACGTGAGTGACTACGTGAAGACTTCAAAGCTCTGTGATTTCATGCCGTGTGAAACGAGTATGCACAACCACAGCTGCTTCATTGACAAATGAAGGGAAAACATTCATAATGCATACAGTCATAACATAGATGTAAAACATGCTGATGCTGTTTAAATGAAACAATAATATTTCCATCTCTCACCCAGATGGAACATATAACCAGAACATAAATAGAGTTAACAATACTCCTGGTTCACCAATGGGTCATTACAGATGTTTGGAGATTCATTCGATGGACCATACCCCAGCCGCAACAATGCGACCCAGCGGAACATAAATACCCTTGCTGCTGATGTTGTAGCAGCCCTGGTGGAATGAGATCTGTAAACAGAATCATTAGTACATAACACAACTCCGTTTTCCTCATCTGGAATGCCATGAACAATACGTTCTCCCAAATTCTTTGTGACTAACAACATTGCTAGTCCAGAACTCCAAGGCTCTTGATGACCTTGACATATTGTTGTATACATGTGTGCTTACCTTATCAAAGGTCCCCTGGTATGCCTGTGACTATTTTGAGACCTGACCCCCTTCTGGTCTGCTCAAGTATTTATAACATATTATATATTATAATTTACAGACATTATCATCCTGTACCATCACAATTATTTAGCGACTGAACCTGCTGCACTAAACCAGTGCCAGAAGGATAACTACCTAATAAACTCCAGTTAAATTTAAGGATATAGTTGCTGCCTCCTGGTGAAATAGTGTTCACAAATATCAACATCGCATATGGCATTATACTGGTCCTGGGACCTATGTTGAAGATATCCTACCCCTTGATAACCGGTGTGGACCCAACAGCGAGTCTTGTTTGTTACAGCAAATTCAATGAGGAAGCTCATCGAGCCAATTAATGGCCGTAAACTCCATAAATAAGACAATCACTTAGCATGAACTAAAACACTACTAAAACATTAGCAATCAATACCATTTTCCATGGACCATAAGCATAACAAACTCTTTCATCTCCTGGAAAAGAAATTCAGCCGTTTGGTGCTATGCAAACACTTTGAACACATAGAAGGATAGATGTAACAACCCAAACCTTAGGACAGTTTGCTAGACCTGCAGAACATAAACTTGAGTTTATCATGCAACATCTGATTTCCGAAAACTCAGGCTGAACAAGGAAATTCAAGTTTAAAATAACCAATAAGGTTATATAATTATTCGGAACAAATCGGGAATCAATTTGCATAATCACACAATAGGAACTTAAAGCCTCTTAATGACTTTATTTGAAACCTCGATTGATGAGACAAAATGGAGGTAGCCATAAAAGACCCACCTGCTCCTTTTGGCGAGAATGTATCTTTCGCCACTGCTATGCCAACTATTTTGCAACCAGTGAAATAAACATGAAACCAACATACATATGTATACACATATATTCATATTAGGTGTTCCATTGAACCAGAATTTCATAATACAGTGCGATTCAACACCAACTCTGTGTTGCCATTACCCACACTTGATGATTCTCCTGTGGCAACAAAATTATGTAACCATTCCAGTGATTCTTTAACCGATTGCACCCTCATGACTAACATATGGCATCACAATGCATCAACCTGAACATGAGCATGACAATATGCTTATTTGTCCAATCACTCTATAGCCCATACAATGTCCGTAGAGTCTATAAATAGTTGATACTAATAACAGAACTTTTTGGGCAAGTCATGCAAATCTGTTCCATCTCCAAACTCGAGATGATCTTTCAACTACTTGGTAACTACCTTAAATAGCAACTGTGGCCCGATTTCCGAGCCAGTCTAGCAAGACAATCTTGGTCCTTATACTGAACCTGTCCAATTCTAACCTGCTTGAAACCAATATTGTACATTTTACATTTACCGTTCAAAGTAGCTGATAATGTCTCAATCATTTGTACTGTATAACTAAGTATACACCTTACCAAACTGCAAGTGGTCCCTTAATTGTAGAGTAGCACAAGTCCAGTGCGTGGAACCTCTGGCCAGCTTTCACGCTGCCAGCAACTTCCGTGAACCGCTACTGCCAAAAAATACATCAGATTCATTGTTGCCAAACTATGAAACCTTGCTTGTTCCAATAGCTTGTGCTTCGCCCTCCAGGTTACACCTATGGAAAAGTCTTACCTGAATAGAGGATTCGGCAGCCAACTGTAATGTCCCCCTGAGAGCGGTGTTTACTAGTAAGATTAAACAAGAACTTACCAGTTTGAAGTTTGATCTTTATTTTATGAGGAGTTGCGATGAGGGATTTCGTGAAGACCCCGCCAGGCACGCATGCGCGACATTCTTCAAAGCAGCGGTGTGGAATCACAGATCACAAACCGAAGATAGTAAGATTAAAACTTGACCATACCAGTTGAATATTTAATAGAGGGTTGGGAGCGGAGGGCACGAAATCCCTCATCGCAACTCCTCATAAAATAAAGATCAAACTTCAAACTGGTAAGTTCTTGTTTAATCTTACTATTTTACTTCGGAGTCACGTGAGTGACTTCGTGAAGATTTCAAAGCTCTGTGATTACATGCCCTGGACCACGCCCATGCTCACACACTGCCGTAATTCTGATGGAGGAAGTATGTTAACGTATTTCAGACTTGAACAAGCTGAAAAATAATAACATTTGTTAATACAACAATAACCCCCTGAACTCGGGGACAAACGTTTAGAGAACAGCACTTAAAACTGAATCCGCCAACGTTGCGGGAGCGGTTATAAATCAGTTATAAAACCGCTGAAGTGTAGATTCACTGGCCCAGCTCGCTATTGCGAGGCCAAAATCCATGAACCCCGCCATAGTCCTTGCCACTGATGTGGATGCAGCCCTGATAGAATGACATTTAAAATATTAGTGTCTTACCTGCTGCACCGAATACCACCTCGTGTCATCTGGAGATAGTCTGCACAATCACCCTGTGACGTGGGTTTCCATGGCTGAAACAGACCCGTCTCCATATATCTGATGCCCATTTGCAGACGTGTAGTCCCAGGTCTGTGTAGTGTAAGTAATTCTTCTATAAAGAAGTTACCTTATTATGGTCCGGTCATTCTATCCAGGTTTAATTCCTGTAAAGTCATGACCTGTTGAGCTGTGTTCAGTGCCATTACCATAACCACTTTGAAGGTGAGCAAGACCATCTGCATCATGGGCGACCAGCTCCTGAGGAAGGTCAACACTACCTCATCGCAGTCCAATCTAGCCATAGGACGACAATGTACTCCTGGCACTGTATACAGCACTGTAACTGAGGGACACATCCTAATGATGACCCATGAGTATACCAGCAGCTTGGAGAGTATAGCAGATATGTAGATGGTCTAGGTCCGACTACAGAAACCTCCCATATCCTTATGTAGGCGAGGTACTGCTTCCTACTGGACTCTCTCTGCACGATGCTGTTTGACATCCATGGTCCTTTATGCTGCAGAGCCTGGTTGCGTATCCTGCAGCACCTGTCTGATGAAGCAGAATGGAGAAAGCATAGAAACCCCGCATTTCTCCCCAATGTAGTGAAAACGCGTCCATCGCCACTGCCCCAGGATCTAGTTCTCAAGACATATGTTGGTATCCAATGGCTGAACCTGGACGCAAAGAGGTCGAAATCTGGTATTCCATATTAGGCTATAATTTTAGCAGATATTTGGAGGTTCAATCTACTTGATGTCGTTATTAATACTTGTGACCTGGTGTCCGCCACTATATTGAGCTTATCCAGAAGGTACATAGCTGAACCCAATTCTTTCAATCCACCAGAACCAAATTAATGTTTCCAATTCATCCCAAGATATTAACTTGACACCACCCATAAGGTTTAATATGCCAACTCAGTGGTATTATTTTGGAAGACGAACATACGTATGCTGCAGATTAGTGCATTAATGCGCAGCCCGTGACATGCTCCAAGCATTTCTAACAGTTTATACCTAGTGATTGAAGAAAGTAGAATCATGCAATCCCATTTGCCGCCCCAACTGGAATGGCGTCAGTAGTTCCCCAGCCCTTGGCGCTTGCGTCGGTTTGTAACGCGACTACTAGGTTTGATGTAATGATGGGATTTAACAATCACAATCATTGCTAATCCACCATTGTACCTCAATTATGCTGTGATTGGCAGTTGCACAAGCTCGTAATTGTCCAGCATTCGCTATACCTGCCGAGATTTTGCTTATTCACCCAAGCTTTGATAGCGCAACGACCCAATTATGTGGCTGGAATGTAGCTCCAATTTACCCATAGCTTAGCAGCATGTCGAAAGTCGGTTCCCTGGCGCAAGCAAGGCTGTTACATGCATCTATTATGTCTATAGCTCTGTTCCCTAGATAGTGACAAACAGAGCCCCAGAATGTATGTACCTCCCCCCAACTTGTGAGGTTATGCATGCAGCACTTCCAAGAGAACCAGGCCCCCTTACCTCCATGGTTACCGGCGGGCCTGACGTTCTGGTTTCTAGTATTCCGTCTTTGCTGGGTGCTGCTCAATCGCCTCGGTAAATCCTTGTTCCTGCAGCTGGTGTGTGGTGCGGTAGTCTATGCTGGCTCTGCCCTAACAAGGCTTCTGCTGTTGGGGAGCTGGTGCAAATGTGTTCTTGATGGCCTTGTCGTTGACCTGCTTGGGCAGGTCCTCCCCAAACAGCTGTCTTGGTGGTGTGGTGGAGGTAGGACCCAACCCAGCGAATTCAGGGTTAATGTCGGGCCGGATGGAGCTCTGACTAAAACAGTTTCCCGAAGTGTGCTACACAGGAGGGCTAGAGCATCCTGCTGCTCTGCGGATGCACCTGTCCCATCGAGGGTCCTGATGAGCGCCGTGATGCCCGACGCCAATAGCTTCAGAATTTCCTGCCTCTTCATCTCTTGTGCCCTCGCATTGGAACTAATGTTCCCTCAGATGGCTGAGTCGACCCTCGGGACGTTCCGGGGAACACAATTTCCAGGATCCTTGTACTTCTCCATGGTTTCTGAAAGCACCTGGTCTTGGAACTGGTGTGTCGTCAAGAAATTAATACTTACTGCCAATGTAGAGTGCAGCGGTACCCCTGAATACAGGTTTCAGATTTTTGACACTACCTCCAATTCCTTCTTCTGGATCGAGAGCAGTGGGCTCTTCTGCATTGAAGGTGGCGGTCATGATCCGACTCCCAGACCGCTGAGACTCCTACTCCTGCTCTTGCCGATCCAGGTCCTGCTGATATAGTTGCTCCACCATTAGCTCCATCCTAGCCATGCGACCGCTGCCGCAACGCACGGACAACAGGTCGACTTCCCCAGGCCCTGATGAGTCGCTGGGGCTTCTGCCAGTAGGTCACACCTCAACGAAGTGGCTGACAGGTACTCGTCAGCACCCGCTCCTGCGGGGCTGAACGACTTCCGCACGGACAACCCGCTAGCCCGGCATCCCTCGGACCTTAGCGGCCTCTCTACCTGACGAGCAGGCAGAGGAAAGGAGTCGGAACCGGTCCCCAATACCGGCTCCGTGGTCCGTGCAGGCACACCATCACCCTCACCCCCAGGGGTCTGTGACGGCGCTTGGCTGGCTTTACCCGCAGCAACGGGATTGCCTAACCGTATTCTGCTGCCACCGGTCTGCGCTCCGGCAGCCTGTTCCGGTGCAGTGCTGGTACCTCCTGCTCCTGCAGGCTGTACAACTCCTGCACGGACATACCGCTAGTCCGCCGTCGTTCGGACCTAAGCGGCACCTCTGCCTGGTGGGAAGGCAGAGGGAAGGATCGGTACCGGTCCCCAAAACCGGCTCCGCTGTCCGTGCAGGCTTGCCGTCACCCTTAACCACACGGGTCCGTGAGGGCGCATAGCCGGCTTTACCCGTAACAACGGGGTTGCCCAGCCGTAAACTGCTGCCACCGGTCTGCGCTCCGGCAGCCTGTTCCAGTGGACACCGGTACCTCCTGCTCCTGCAGGGCTCCCCAACTTCCAGCAGGTCCATCACCGGCTCGCAGTCTAGCAGGTTACCCCCGGCGGTATGTCGATGCCTCCCGCTGCAGCAGGGCATGACCTGTGCGCAGCTCTCCCCCATCTCTGAGACCTGCATAGTAGGAGAGACAAAACGAGCCACCGAGCGGGTCACACGTTTACGCACCTTTGCCCCACAGTCACTATGCTTAGGTGAGAGTGGTAGGGAGTCCAGGTCTTACCTACCCTGCTCCCACGCGGTGCTCCACCATTTTGCGGCCCCATGGTCAGCCGTGGTGGAGAGACGGGTCCTGGCTGCGCAGGGCTCCCCGACCTCCGCATTCTTCTAGAATGGTGGCCGCTGATTCCCATCTGAAGTCGCACGGCCCTTGGAGACCTGCTTCGCTGTCTTCATTCTGGTCTCCATCCATCTGTAAGCAAACTCTAATACAGACGCTTAGCTATTCAAAGTTAGTATCTTACCTGAGGGTTTTTTATTTATTTTTTATTTTATTTTTATTTATTTATTTATTATTATTATTATTGTTATTATTATTATTTTTTTTTTAATAAAGTATGGTGACCAGCCTCTCATGCTTAAATAACTTTTATATGCTGGCAGTCTGAACCTCTTGAAGACAATGCATACCCTGGAGTAGCAGGGCACTTTAATGTAGACAGGCCACAGAATCCCTGCAGCTGCAGTGTGGAGTCAGGCTGCCTTTGCTTGCAACCTGCTGCTTCCTGAATGCCAGCAACCCGCAGAAACCCCTGCGCGCTGCGGTGTAGAGTCGGGCTGCCGTCCATGGCAAGCACTGCAAGCCCTACTCCACATGCACACCGCCAGCCCGCAGTATCACCCCCGCGGGCTGTGGTGGAGAGTCGGGGCTGCCGCTCTGCCGTTAACTTCTGACGGCGAGCCTGCAAGCCCCACTCCTACATGCACACCGCCAGCCTGCGGTGTCCCCCGCGGCTGCAGTGTAGAGTCGGGGCTGCCGCTCTGCCGTTAACTTCTGACGGCGAGCCTGCAAGCCCCACTCCTACATGCACACCGCCAGCCTGCGGTGTCCCCCGCGGCTGCAGTGTAGAGTCGGGGCTGCCGCTCTGCCGTTTCTAACTTTGAACGGCGAGCCTGCAAGCCCCACTCCGACATGTACACCGCCAGCCCGCGGTGTTCCCCACGGGCTGTGGTGTAGAGTCGGGGCTGCCGCTCTGCCGTCGCGAACATTTGACGGCGAGCCGGCAAGCCCCATTCCAATTCGTGCCGCCAGCCCGCGGTGTCCCCTGCGGACTGTGACGTGGAGTCGGGCTGCCTCTGCCGTCCTCCGCCGGCGAGTGTGTGAGCCCGGACCCTCCTGGGTCAACGGGCTTCCCGACTCCAACTATTGGAGCCGCCGCTGACTGCCGCAGCAGTCAGATCCGAGGCGGCCGCGAGACCCTGCGACAGGGCCACCTAGAAGAAAAAGACCGCAGGTTAGTGTTTTACTTACCTGCAGGTCCCAGCAGTAGAGGAGCAACGCTCCTCCCTGCCTGTCGCTCGCATGCGGTCGACGATATGTCGCGCATGCGTGCCTGGCGGGGTCTTCACGAAGTCACTCACGTGACTCCGAAGTAAAATGCATATTGTGTTTGGGATGGTAACTTTCTTGCCAGGCATAGACCTCTGGCACATGCCCCGATCTCTTGGGCATGCTCTATGGCTATACCCTCGGACTCGGCGTTAAACTATACCAATCCCACATGCTCACCTCTTACATGAGGGAGCCATAAAGCAGGCCTGCTACAAAGCCCTGCTGACACCATTTCCCATTTAGGCCATTAGCACCAATTTGCAATAGAATAAAAGGTTTACCTAACAACTACTAGAGCAGTAATGAACACTGTTTGTCTATCATCGTGACATTATTAATTTCAGCTGGTGTTAACAATGACCTAGATGACACTTACTAATTAACCATTTAACAAAATAACTGTTGCACTACTTACACACCTGAATTGCATCTATGCACTTAACAATTAGTCCAACGACTAGAACTGTTTTATACCAACAACTGTTACCAAAGTCTTATTGACTGCAATCTGTTGCCCAGGCCGGCATCGTGGCCAATTGAATACCTAAAAGGAAATCCCAACATCCTACAAATCTATTTGATAGGACTTAATCTAACTGGATAGAGGAGCCCAATTTATCAAATATAGTTTGAGACGAGACAGCGGATTTTAGCACAAGCGCTTTTAAACTGTGTATAGTTTTCTTTGAATACTTTTGTCATCATTCTGTTATATTGCCTTATCCTAACAATGCCTCCTCATCCCCCATGATCACTGTGAATGGGAATACCCTACTAAACTGCTATTCCCATGAAGCAGCCCTGAACAAAGTAGTTGCTGGCCCGGACTTTCCCTATAGCCCAGTATTTGCCATAGATTTGGCATTCTCATCAAGCAGCCCTGAGCAAAGGTGCTGCTGGCATAACCTCTCCAATAGGCTAGCCTACCATAACTTGGCATTCCCTTAGAGCAGTCCTGAGCAAAGGTACTGCTGGCACCGCCTCTGCAATAGGCTAGCCTGCCATAGTTTGGTATCCCCATGAGCAGTCCTGAGCAAAGGTACTGCTGGCACAGGCTCTCCATCAGGCTAGCCTGCCATAGCTTGGCATCCCCATTAGCAGTCCTAAACAAAGGTACTACTGACACAGCCTTTCCCATAGGCTGGCACTGCCATAACTTGACATTCCCATGAAGCAGCCCTACCCAAAAGTGCTGCTCTCTAAATTAATTCCTAGAGGTGAAATCTCCCAACTTCCCAATCGTACTGACTACTTTGTCAGTTGTCCCCATATCCTGGAGATTTTTGTAGTTTGAGAACCCCATAGGTGAATTTCCCCTCACCAGGAATCCATATAAATATAATATATATAAATATATACCCACGGTACCCTCATGACACGCAGGCTAATGATTTATGTGAATTAACCCCATTACCTGGGGACTACTGTGGTCTGGGAACCACACATATACCTGGGATTCCCCTGCACCGGGAACCCAGCCTAACCTTTAGGTTTGTTTTAACTAGTTTTACCCAATGTCCCCGGGACTACTGTGGTCTAGAACCGCATATACTTGAGTTTATCCTCCCCGGGAACCCAGACAGACCATTCAGGTCCGTTAAGCCCCATCCCTTGGGGACTACTGCGGTCTAAAAGTGCACTATTCTCGGGTTTCCCCTCCACGGGAACCCAGGCTGACCGTTCAGGTCCGTTAAGCCCCATCCCCTGGGGACCACTGCGGTCTAAAACTGCACTATTCTCGGGTTTCCCCTCCCCGGGAACCCAACGTGTGGAGTCACTGACCGCATTATCAGTGACTCCGATCGCGACCCGACTTTCCCAGCTCTCCGCTTCCGCGGTCGGACCAGGGTTTCCCCCCAAAGCCCTAGGCTGGTTCCCTCGTCGGCTATCGCGAACATCCACTGCAAAAACCCCGGAGGTTCCTGCAGAGACCTAGAACAGGTAAGAAAAATAACACTTACCTGCAACTTTTTTAGACTTACCATGGAGGAGCTGCGCTGCTCCACAGTCATCTGCACGAAAAACGTCTGACGCAATGACGCACGAACGGCTGTACGGGGTTCTTCACGTAGTCACTCACGTGACTCCGAAGTAAAATAGCCACGCCTTTGGCAACATGCACAAAAAATGCTTTCTTGCTTTTCAACCACTTATTGCTGCGAATCTACGTTCTTCTATCTAACCCAAATCAAGACGCCCTTAAGGTCACAAATGATGGATACCCATCTAGAAGACCAGCTGAAACTGTGTACCTCCATGTTACAACCAAATATTCAAATGCTTTCCCACAAAAAGCTTTCCCATAACAAAGTCATTGAAATATTAGTTAACTTTAGAATTTTTTTTTTTTTTCATTTTCTTTAAGTTAATACATAGAAGTTAGATTTTTACAGAATAAAGTACATTTTGAACTTTATTTAATTGAAGTTTCATGGATGCGGCCTTATTAGATTACAGCTTACCATGCGGCATTCCAACATGAAAAGGTTCCCCACCCCTGGGCTAACGTCTACAATTCTGTTTTCTCTCTCCCGCCTTTCTTAAAAAGTGGCATAGCATTAGCTACCCTCCAATCCACAGGAACTGATCCTGAATCTATAGAACATTGGAAAATGATCACCAATGCGTCCAACATTTCTAGAGCCACTTCCTTAAGTACCCTGGGATGCAGACCATCAGGCCCTGGGGATTTATCAGCCTTCAGTCCCATCAGTCTACAACACCATTTTCTGCCTAATGTGCATTTCCTTCAGTTCCTCCGTCACCCCAGATCCTCTGGCAACTGGTACATCAGGAAGATTGTTTGTGTCCTCCTTAGTGAAGATGGATCCAACGTACCTGTTCAGCTCATCTGCCATTTCCTTGTTCCCCATAATAAATTCACACTTTTCAGTCTTCAAGAGTCCAAGGTAACTATTTTTTTCCTCTTCACACGTGTAAAGAAGGAACAGCCGAAGCTGGTCAAGAAAGGGATCTCCTGGAGTAACTTGCACCACTGGAGGGCATGAACAGGCAACATTCTAGGTCAGGGCACTTCTTTAGACTGCTTGGGGTGGGGAAAGTTGGAAAGGAGAGGTGGCCTTATATTCCCTTCCCTCTACAGATGCGGCCTGACCCACTGAGTTCCTCCACCGCTTTATTGGGAATGGATAGATGACATTTTGAGTCAGGACCCTTGTTCAGATTGATTGGAGAGGGTGGGGAGACAAAGCTGGAAAAGAGAGATGGGGGGGCGGGGGGGGGGGGCAAAGCCTGGCAAGTGATAACTGTAAATAAGCAACTCACAAACTCTAAGAGTGTTCAACACCTTTTAATGATAGCACAGGGTGTTACATACATCCTCAAGTACTGGCTACATTCTTCTAGTGAGCCATACCCAGGAAGGGGAAGGCGTTATGATTGATGTTAACTAGGCGGGGTTAATGGTACTAAGGTAACTATGTTATTGGTTGCATGCAAACCCATCTACATCCTTCCCCTTAGAAAATTAAAAAAAACAGACCGTTGTCACTACAACAGAATTAAACAGAATCGCCATAACGAACAGGTGGCTTGCTGATCCGGCCCGAGCGCGTACAGATGCCTCCTCCTTCCCCCGGAGGAGCAGAAAAAACAGGGGGACCCGAGACAGCAGGGGAACCAGGGAAGGGCGGTGGGGTTGGAGGAACAGGAGAGGGAGAACCGCGACCGGCAACAGGTGACCCGCGCAGAGGGGAACCGGGCGATCGATATGGGGAACGAGGCATGCAGGGAACGCTGGCTGTGACAGGAGCCGGCTGATGGTATGAGAGCGGCGGGGCATAGGGGCTCGGGGGTTGAGGCTTCGGCTCATTAACCGCAAGCAGGTGTTGTCGGCTTCTACGGTAGATGGTTCCCTCATAGTCGACCAGATACGAACGAGGTGAGTCGGCCACCCCAACCACGGTAGCCAGACGGGAGTGACCACTGGCGGTTTGCAATCGAACAACCTGTCCAGGCAACAGAGGATCGAGTGGTCTGCACGACCGATCGTGGGAACGCCGCTGGCTGTCATGTTTCTCTTGAATGCGCCTCTGCACAGAGGCAGGCTCCAGCACCCGAGGTTTCAGCTGGCGCTGGGCAATCGTGATAGTAGATCTGGTTGTTCTGGACATCAGACGCTGAGCAGGGGACCCCATGGCCGGATCCCTGGAAACATTCCTGAGGTTCAGGAGATCCAAATACAAATCAGAGTTAGACAGTCTCGCCTGTTCCATCAGAAGCTTGGCGCTGCGGACGGCCCGTTCAGCAAGGCCGTTGCTCTGTGGGTACTCCGGGCTGCTGGTGAAATGCACAAAATTCCATTTGCCGGCAAAACTCTTGAACTCTCGGCTGGTAAACTGCCTGCCATTGTCAGTCTGCAGCCTCACAGGGGACCCAAACGTGGAGAAGTGTTTCCGCAGCTTCCGAATCACCATCTCCGACGTGAGGGATGTCAGCAAATCCACTTCAAACCAGTTCGAGTACGAGTCGACCAGGACAAGGTAGTGGTTACCACGCCACTCGAAGATGTCGGCAGCCAGCGAGGACCAGGCCAAGGCAGGGGCAGGCTGTTGCAGCAGGGGCTGTCGCTGCTGATGTGGAGCAAGACTGTTGCACGTGGAGCAGGCAGAAACACGGTCTCGAATATATTTGGCCATTCCAGGCCAGTAGAATTGGCACTGAGCGTGGGCGAGTGTTGCATCGACCCCGGGGTGTCCGCTGTGGGCTGCGCAGTAGTAAGAATCGAACAGAGAGGACGGGACCACCACTTTATGTCCCTTAACGATAATGCCATTCTGGAGCACCAGTTCGTCACGGACCAGGAAGAAAGGCTGTGTTTCAGGCGGCGCAGCGGAGCGCTTTGCTGGCCACCCTGATTTAATCACAGATGCAAGCCGCTGCAAAACTGGATCAGCAGCGGTGTGCTCGGCCAAAAGCTGCAGCTGCTTGGTGGGAAAAAAATTGACGCCCAGTACGAGCAAGTCCTCTGTTTTGTAGGGGGGGCGAACACAGGAGGCCCGCGGGGCGCGCGATAAGGTGTCCACGATGTGCATCTCGGTGCCTTTCTTGTAGACGACGTCGAAATCAAAGCGCTGGAGCTGCAGCATCATACGCTGCAGCCTGGCAGGGGCAGCATAAATCGGCTTGTTCAGGATTGTCACCAGTGGCTGGTGGTCAGTTTCGACTGTAAATCTGCTGCCAAACAGGAAGTCTCTGAACTTGGAGCAGGCAAACACCACCGCGAGCAGCTCCTTCTCGATCTGAGCGTACCGCTGCTCAGTGTCCGTCATGGTGCGGGAGGCATAGGAGACAGGATGCAACGATCCATCGACAGATTGGAGGCAGGCCGCGCCCAGACCGAAATTAGAAGCGTCACATGTGACGGTGATGGGGCGACTCGCATCAAAGAATCGCAACGTTGGAGTGTTAATCAGTTTCGACTTGAGACAGTCAAACGCCT
Organism: Raja brachyura; assembly: GCA_963514005.1. The sequence goes on along the minus strand of OY740828.1, from coordinate 348,539 downwards.
GCTGGTGCTGTGGGAGCCAGACCCAGGCGATATCCTTTTTTGTCAGCTGCCACAGGGGAGCACTCAGCTCACTGAGATTTGGTACAAACTTCCCAAGGTAGTTCACCATGCCCAAGAATCGTTGTAGACCTGGCACATCGGTGGGGGCTGCCATCTCAGAGAAGGCAGCTGCCTTCAAAGGGTCGGGTTTTCGTCCGTTGTAGGTGAAAACGTGTCCAACATACGTGATTTCTGAGACACGAAACCGGCACTTCTTTGGATTCAGCTTCAGGTTGGCCTTTCGCGCCCGATCCAGGACGCTGCGGAAGTTCAGGTCGTGCTCGGCAATGTCCTTCCCATAGACTAGGATATCATCCACGATGATGGCACATGGCAGGTCCGAGAATATCTGCTCCATCGTTCGCTGGAACACCTCACTAGCGGAATTGATGCCGAAAGGCATTCGCAGGAATTTGAATCTGCCGAATGGTGTGGCGAAGGTTGTCAGGTCAGAAGATGCTTTGTCCAACGGGATCTGCCAGAACGAGTTGCATGCAAACCCATCTACAATAACCATATAACAATTACAGCACGGAAACAGGCCTTCTCGGCCCTTCCAGTCTGTGCCGACCATTTTTTTTCACCTAGTCCCATCTACCTGCACTCAGACCATACCTCTCCATTCCCTTCCATATACCTATCCACTTTACTTTTAAATGTTAAAATCGATCCTGCCTCCACCATTTCTGCAGGAAGATCATTTCACACAGCCACCACTCTCTGAGTAAAGGAGTTCCCCCTCATGTTACCCATAAACTTCTGTCCCTTAATTGTCATGTCATGCCCTCGTTTGAATCTTTCCTACTGTGAGGGATGAAGTGATTAAACCCCACTATTGTAAGGATTCAGGAGAAGATTCTAAATTGTAAACAGGATTCTAACCGATAGAGGCTAGGCAGGGAGAAGATGTTGACACAGCTGGGAATGGGTTTATCAGAACTGTCCTTGAGTAAGGATGCATGGTATAGTGCAGCGTAGAATGAGGGTGATATATGGGACCCTTGTCAGTAAGGACCAGGGATGAAAGGGGATCCTTGTCAGTAGAAACTATCTTTAGTTCAGATATAAAAAAACTGAGATACGTTAGTTGGAGGTGAGAAAACTAGGCCAGGTCAATTGCAACTGGGCATGCTTAATGAGATAAATGAATATTGGTTATACGCCCCTAGTTTTGAAATTGCTCATTACCATGCACATGTATGAACGTGGTATGTATGATGTGGGTGGTACTGGGGGACATACCTATAGACTGTGCACCTCAGTGCTCTGATTGGGGAGAGCCAGAAGGGGAGGTTATGCCAGCAGAATTGTGTGTATAAAGGGGCTTTACTGTTCTGACTTTGGTGTGTCTCAATTTGGAGAGGTACCCGAATTCTGCAGATTCGCAAATAAATAAAAAAACATCTTGTTTCGATGATTTAGTCTCTGAGCAGTGATTGTGAGCACAAAATATATCTCACAGAGTGGGGGCTCGTCCGCGATCGCCACTCCGGCCGCTTGGCGGAAGCATGGAAGGAAGGGATGGTGCACCCCTGCTGTTTTCAGCGGTCTCCGATCTCCCTGCTTGCCATCAGCGGTTTGAGCTAGTGATATCCGGACAAGAGACTTGAGAAACAAGAGGGAGTGTTGGAAAAATAAACAAGGGACGGTCGAGCGATTCTTGTGCACAGGACCCGGGTAAGAAAACTGACTATTAAGTATTGCCCGGGCGACCGAGGGTCTGTCGGACGGGAATAGTCTGATAAGACAACAGATAACCGCAACGGGAAAAGTAAGAGTCGGGGGGGAAATTAAAAAGGCTCAATGATGAAGAGGCACACATTCTGCCTGATAGTCCGTTGGGGCGAATGTGGCAATCTTGGGGAGAAGGAAGCCCCGGGGGTGAAGTTAAAAAGGAAGGGGCAACACAGAAAGACATAGAAGAAGCAACTGTCAAATCTTTTTTTTTAAAGCTACAGAAACCTATAAATTATATGTGGAAAAACAGATTTTGAACAAAAATTGACAGAAACAAAAATGTTAATTTTGAAACTTTAATCTGTGCAGGAAATTGCATAATTTCATTGAAGTAAGAATGGAACGAATATGATTTGTGTGTAAAAACCGGTTTTGAATGAATGAGGAAGTTCATATAGGTGATAAGTTTGTTTGTTGTAGGCCACATGCTGTAAGGGTAGGTGTGTGTGTTCCTTTAAGAAATTCTAAGCAATGGGGGAGATTACGAACAGCCGTAAGCTAACGAACAACGCTTTGTATCATTGCAACTTAAAAGGGGAAAGTTGGAAAAAGTAGGTGGCTTGGTTTTGCTGATGTTTCTATAGATTTCTTTTCAGTAAAGTTAATTTGGAAAATTGCTACTAGTACTAAATAGTGGTGAGAATGGGTTCAAATAATTGCAAATAAGTCAATTGTTAAAACAAGACCAGCCTTTTGTGGTTTGTTTAACAAGCATTCAGGTTGGAGACGGGTAATAATTGTTTGTTGAGATTTTCAGAAACAGTTGTGAGGAAGTGGCGTAAGGAAGGCACTTTCAAGATAAATGTGTGACAAGATGGAAGTGCTAATTATGAATTTTACTTCGGAGTCACGTGAGTGACTACGTGAAGACCCCGCCAGCACGCATGCGCGACATATCGTCGTACGCATGCGGAAGCGACGGTCGGGAGGAGCGGGGCTCCTCCAGCGCAAGTTAAATAGCTTGCGCCAGGTAAGTCTCACCGGAGGAGTGAGTCGTCGACACAGAGAGAGATGGAAGCACGAAAATCAAAAAGAGCTGCGGCCAAAGCAACTGCAAAAGAAAGCAGCCAGCAGAGAGCCGCCTCTCCAGAGCTACAGGTTCTACCTGCAGCTCCAGACTTTTCGCCATTTGGGACCGTTGGTACGCCACGGTCAGGCGGGAAAGCCACCCGGAAGTCGGCCGGGGCCGACTCAGCGGAGTCCGGTCCCGAGGACACCCCGTTCGCGGACAGCGACGGAGGTCGTCTTTCCCGCATGGAGCGGATGATGGAGCAGTTGCTCCAACGTGACCTGCTAATGCAGGGGCAGGATCACAGTAGGCCTACCAGTAGGCCCACGGCAGATTCCTTCAGGGGACTGCCTAATGTCTCCCCCTCTATACAGGGGAGCATTGAGGGTCAGAACTGGGCTGTAGATATGCCGGAGGAACTACAAGATGCATTGGCTCTGCTGTGCAACACACAGTACGAGATTAACAACTTTCGGAAAAGCATCATAAAGCCGGCGCTTAACCCCAAATTTGCGGGGTTGTTAAAGCCTGGGAAGACTCAGCCTCCTAGCCTGCTGTTCGGGGAAGATCTCCCTAAGCAGGTTAAAGACCTGGATGAGGAGGCAAAGGCTTTGGGCCTTATAAAGATACCGGGTTTCCCTAAACCCCACTACCCGCAAAGACAGCACCCCTACACATCCACCAGGCAGAGTTACCATTCCAGGTCTGCAGGTGGTGAAAGCTCGAAGGCCGGCAATCCTGCACAAAGGTCTTTTTTAGGCCATGGCCCAGGCCGGCCTTCTTGGAAGATGCGCCACTCCCAGAACACTCCCAACCAGCCAAGGAAGCAAGGGCAGAGACCTCAACACCGGCAGTAACCATGGAGGTAGGTGGGTCTGGAGTCCCCAGGAACACATCTTGTCTAAATTCACTGTATGTGGGGGGCAGGTTGCACTTGTTCTACGAGAATTGGCTCACTGTTACCTCTGATCCTTATATACTCAGGAGTATTCAGGGCTACAAAATTGAATTTATTCACGAACTCCCTACCCCGGTTCAGCATGTTCCTAGCCGGAAATTTATCCTTTCTCAACAAGAGAAGGCAGCAGGATATGCAGAGCTTCATAGGTTAATAGAGAAAGGGGTAGTGGAGAAAGCCACTAAGGAACCCCGGGAGTTCGTGTCCAATATATTCACCAAAAATAAAAAAGATGGCGGTTGCCGCATCATTATTGACTTAACTGAACTGAATACTTCTGTCCAGTATATTCATTTCAAAATGGACACTTTCGACACTGCTATACAGTTAATAGGTCATGGGTACTACATGGCATGCATTGACCTCAAGGATGCATATTATTCAGTACCCATACACAAGGATCATAGGAGATATTTAAAATTTATCTGGGTGGGACAATTATGGCAATACAAAGCCTTGCCTAATGGGTTATCATCAGCACCCAGATTGTTTACCAAAATATTGAAACCAGCTTTGGCCCGTTTAAGGAAACAGAACCATACTGTTATGGCTTATCTAGACGACATCCTCATTGTGGGGGAAAATTTGGAAACGGCCACTTTGGCGGTAACAGCCACTAAACAGCTTTTTCAGAAGCTGGGTTTCATTATACATCCAGATAAATCTATATTGGAACCCTCTACCACCATGAAGTACTTGGGGTTCATCATCAACTCTGAGCAAATGTCTATCACGTTGCCACCAAGCAAGGTGGAGGACCTGATAGAAGCTTGCAGGGGCCTCTTTGGCACTAAGGATCCATCCATTCGACGGGTGGCCAGGGTGATTGGGAAGATCGTAGCTGCATTTCCGGGAGCTCAGTTTGGGCCTTTACATTACCAAAACTTACAAAGCGCAAAAATTACAGCGCTCAAAAATCAGGCTGGCCATTTTGATAGGCCAATGAAAATACCGGAGAAGGCAAAAGCCGAACTATATTGGTGGATGGGCAATGCCCAAAACTGCTCTAAACCAATCACCATCATTAATCCCTCGGTCACCTTACAAACAGATGCTAGTGCCAAAGGGTGGGGAGCTACTAACACTACCTCTAGTTGTGGAGGTAGATGGAGTGCACAGGAGTTAACCCAATTCAAAAACTTGGGGATTAACTATTCAGAAATGCTGGCAGCATTTCACGGCCTTAAAGCATACTGCACTAATATGCACAAAGTCCATATAAGGATACAAATTGACAACACCACGGTGGTAGCCTATATTAACCACATGGGCGGTATTAAGTCGATATCATGTGATGAATTGGCAAACAATATCTGGCACTGGTGTCTGCAAAGAGAAATCTGGATATCAGCTACTTACCTTCCAGATAAGCTAAACACAGTGGCAGACACCAGATCACGTAAATTCAACGACAACATAGAATGGATGTTGGATCGGAGTGTGTTTTCAGATATTGTGGAACGGTATGGAACACCAGATATCGACCTTTTCGCGTCCAGGCTTAATCACCAACTACCAACATATGTTGCTTGGGAACCAGACCCGGGGGCAGTAGCGATGGATGCATTCTCGCTACATTGGGGAGATCTTTTTTGCTACGCTTTTCCCCCTTTCTGCCTCATCAGTCGGGTCTTGCAGAAAATTAAGCAAGACTCCGCATCGGGAATTTTGGTGGTGCCCGACTGGCCTGCCATGGTTCCCTATGGTACGGAAGATGGCCACAGAACCCTGCATCAGGGTGAACAAAAGACCTAGTCTGCTCATTCACCCTGTTACAGGGGAACATCATCCATGTCATGATCGCATGGATCTATTAATTTGCAGATTCTAAAACGGCCACTTCATGGATATGGACTCTCCAACAGGACCATTGACACCATCACAGGAGCCTGCAGAAAGTCCACAAGGAAGCAGTATCTGACCTACATCAGAAAATGGGAAGGATTCTGCGCCTCAGCCAACACCACTTATGAAACTGCCACTATCACGGAAGTGCTGGAATTTTTGGCTACCCTTCATTTCGATGAGGGTTTGAGTTACAGTGCCATCAACTGTGCCAGGAGTGCCCTATCATCCTACCTGGGCCAGGGAAGTGACCAATTGGGCATTGGATCACATCCCCTAGTGTCCAAATTTATGAGGGGAATATTCAATTCCAATCCCATCCCCCCAGGCCTAGGTACAGCCATACTTGGGATATTAGCACGGTCTTGACCATGCTACGAGGATGGACGCCTATCACGGGACTCCCTTTGGCCAAACTCACGTACAAAATGGTCATGATTATGGCACTTATCACGGCACAACGGGTCCAGTCCCTGCACAAACTCAATTTGGATGCAATGACCTCCACCGGTGATAAAGTCACTTTTTATGTGCAGGGACTATTGAAACAAGATCGTCCCGGAGTGTCTGGTCATACATTAGAGTTTCTGGCTTACCCAACAGATTCTCGCCTCTGTATCGTTACATTAATTTTACGATACATTTCAGTTACTAAAAATCTAAGGGGCACGGAGACAGCATTACTCATCAGTCACAAGAAACCCCATCATAGAGTCACGGTGCAAACCATTTCCAGATGGTTAAGGGTGGTATTGGATGCGGCGGGGGTGGATACTAACATTTATAAATCTCACTCCACCAGGGCAGCATCCACCTCGGCGGCCAGAAGGATGGAAGTACCTCTGGATCACATCCTGGCCACAGCGGGTTGGAGTAACGAAAAGACATTCCACCGCTTTTACTTTAAACCCGTGACCTCCCCTGATACTTTTGCAGGGAGGATTTTAAGTACTGCCAGATAGTACCCTTTTGGGACTATATTGTTTTGGTATGAATAAATACCTGTTTTGGTTTTTCAGCCAGTGTCTTGTCTGAATTACGTTCATCCTCTTATCCCAACTTTAGCGGTGTGTGAGCACGGAGCTTCCAGGGCATGAAATCACAGAGCTTTGAAATCTTCACGTAGGCACTCACGTGACTCCGAAGTAAAATAGTAAGATTAAACGAGAACTTACCAGTTTGAAGTTTGATCTTTATTTTATGAGGAGTTACGATGAGGGATTACGTGCCCTCCGCTCCCAACCCTCTATTATAAAGATCACCTGGTATGAAAGTTCTCTTTTTTATCTTACTATATTAGTCATTGTGACTGTTTGTTCTGTGATTTCACACCACTGCTTTGAAGAATGTCGCGCATGCGTGCTGGCGGGGTCTTCACGTAATCCCTCATCGTAACTCCTCATAAAATAAAGATCAAACTTCAAACTGGTAAATTCTCGTTTAATCTTACTATTATATGTCACCGATAAGGTGGAAAGGTGGGAAAGGGGAGAGCAAAGGAATTAGATGTACTTAGGCAGTTTAGAGAGAGAAAGGAGAGAGAGGCAGTGTGGAGATAACGACGGGTGTGAAAGTAATAAATCAGGAGGAGTCAGTGGAAGATTTTAAAGAAAGGTGAATACATTTGCAAAGTAGGATAAACTATTTGAGAAGTAAGAAATTCTGTACTCCAATTTTGGAGTATGGTGTACAATTTTGGTCGCCAAATTATAGGAAAGATGTCAACAACATAGAGAGTGTACAGAGGAGATTCACTAGAATGTTGCCTGGGTTAACGCAACTAAGTTCTTTATTCTTTGGAGTGCAGAAGGTTAAGGGGGACTTGATAGAGGTCTTTAAAATTATGAGAGGGATAGAGTTGACATGGATAAACTTTTCCCATTGAGAGTAGGGAAGATTCAAACACGAGGACATGATTTGAGAATTAAGGGACAGAAGTTTAGGGGTAACTTGAGGAGGAACTTCTTTACTCAGAGAGTGGTGGCTGTGTGGAATGAGCTTCCAGTGGAAGTGGAGGCAGGATCGATTTTAACATTTAAAAATAAATTGGATAGATATACAAACGGGAAAGGAATAGATGGGTATGGTCTGAGTGTAGGTAGATGGGACTAGGAAGTAAATGTTCGGCATAGACTGGAAGGGCCGAGAGGGCCTGTTTCCGTGGTGTAATTGTTATATGGTTATATGGTTATATGGGTCAAACAGCTTTTGTGGAGGCAAATGATGTATGTGAACAAATGGAGGTTAGAAGGAGAAAGAAGGCATATCAGAAAGGATTAATGTGGGAAGCAGAGGGATAAATTGATTAGACTGTTTTAAAACGATAACAGCAGGCCAGACACAGATTATCCTTTGGGCACTCATAAACTGAGAGGGCTAAAAATACCTTACCCAATATTCCTGATGGGGCAGGAAATGGATTATGGCTTTGGAGGAGGAGAACGTGGGACGATTATTGGCTATGGGAGATTTGAAGGCACTGTTGGTGAAAATGATAGGAACCCTAAACTGACAGGACTCCTGAAGATGGCTGGTATAAAAATGCTGTGAACAATGCATTAAACAATGGCATGCTGTTTGGCACAGGCAGGCAGAGGGTATGGCAGGCCCTCAGACAATAATCCAGCAGCCTATCTGGAGAACAAGCTGAAAAGGCCGAGACTGGAAACTTAATATGATTCAGTGATCATTTGGTCAATGAGGTTGAGAAATATCGCAAACATATGAAAAAGACTTGTAGCCCAGCAGGAAAAGGTGCAGAGAAAAGTGATGCAAATGTAACTTAAAGAGCTGAAAAAGGAAGAGCGTGAAAAAGGAGACAACATTGTCAGTAACAACAGACCTGGTTGAAAAGTCTGAAATAAGTGATGCACCGACACACAGAGAGTCCTATGAATTAGCCAAACAGGGGTCAGAGAATTCCATGCCAATAATACATGTATTTCTAAGAGTGTTTCCTCAAATGCCCTATCGCGAGTGAAATAAATCTGGATATAAGCCCAGACAGGACTGGGGTCCCCAAGGGAAGGAGGGATCTCAGGGAAGAGGTCAAGGCTAGTAAGGAGACAGGTAGTGGATAAGATGTGTTGGGGATGTGGACAGGTATGGTAATCAGGAAATAATAATAATAAAGATAATGGTGAACATAAAGAAGAGGTACTAAATACACCTAGGCTAGGATGCTGCAGGGTTTTAAATACTAGCCCCGTGTTTTTAATCAGATGATAAAGGCAGATTTGGAAGGTGTTGATATAGTATGTGGATGATTTGTTGGTTTGTTCCACAAGTGAGAAGCAATGTGAGAGAGACATTGTAAGCATCTTGGAAAAGATGGCACAGGAGGTCATAAAGTATCAAGGAAGAAGTTGTTGTTTTTGTCAGCAGCAGGTAGAATATTTTGGACGAGTAATATATAAAGAAGTAAAAGCTAAAGCGCAGGATCAAATTGAAGGGATGATTGAAGTTCCCAAACCTCAGACAGTAGGACAGATGATGATGATATTGGGAATGGCAGAATATAGTTCAGACTAGATTGGAAAGTATGTTGAAATTGTGATGCCATTAAGGAAAATAATGAAGGAAGAAGGACGCAGAGGTCTGAGAAATGTTTTACAGTCAGAGCCTTGGAATGAAGGGGACAAAAAGGTTTTGCTTGTGGATGTTTCTTGTTAAAGGGATCATAATAGCAAGTATGTAGGGTTTGAAGTGATGCATCAGGAAGAATTAGACTTTAAGGTAATCAAATTGGAAGCTTGCCTGCAATCTTGCTTAGCTCGGTTGGCAGAAATTAAGGTTTTAAGAGCAGCATATGTACATGGAGTCTGGCACATGTTTGGAGCAGTAGGGAAACAGAAAGGCTTTGAAAGAAACAACGGAGACTCCATGCAATGTTAGCAGTATCCCCCTATGAAATGTTGTTTGGGTTACCTTATTTGGGAAAGATAGAAGGAATACCCACCATAGAGGGCAGTGATGTATTCTTAAGGAACTATTTACTGGCAGTATCTCGTTCTTTTACAGAATTAAAAGCTAAAGGATTATTGGCTCAAAGCCCACCACTCTACTTTCCGATACATGCTGTAAAGGCCGGCGACTGGGTATTGGTCAAGAATTGAAAGGAGGAGAAACTCCAGCCCAGGTGGACCGGCCAATACTTAGTATTACTGACAACCGAGACAGCAGTACGAACAAAAGAAAAACGGTGGACTCTCCCGACCCGAGTTAGAGGGCCCTTTGACCCACCCGCTCCTGATAAAGAGGAACAATGGATGGTGAAGTCGGGGAATAAGCCCCTAACCTTAACTTTTAGGAAAAAATAAATGTATAATTAGCAGTATGAAAGGAGCAGTCGTGGTATTGTTTGCTCTGCATGTAATCATGGTAAAAAGTATTAATAACTGTGATAAATGTTATCCTATCAGATACGGAGGGCAGACAACCAGATCATTTACCTGTCATTCCCATGTGAATGTTGCTTGCTATAGCCTGAGGACTAGAACTATTTGTGAGGACGGGGGGAAGAAGTATTATATGGTAGAGAATAGGGTATATATAGGGAGGTTTGGGCACGTTACCTGCCAAAAGGGGAAGAGATGGGTTTGTATGACTGGGATAGGACAGTTGGGTCTCCCTTTTCATGCCTTAAGATGGACATTAGACAAAGTGAAGGAGGAAGTAATAAAAAGGTTAACGGATGTAGTAGTCACCAAGCCTCCCCCTCCCCTACCTACTCAGCCTCAATTGCACCAGACAATGTATGAAGAAATAAAGAAGCAGATTGAGATCCCTGAAGGAGGGAAAAACTTGTTTGTGGACTTGGCCCACCGGATAGCTGGAACCCTGAATGTGACTAACTGTTGGGTCTGGTGTGGACCACTGATGATCTCACGTTGGCCGTGGAGAGGATCCATTGTTGAAGTATGGGACCTGATGGAGTGGAACCTGACAGTTGGACAGGACCGAGATCCCCAGGCATGGGTCCTGACAGACGCTCCGGTTGGGACTGAGTGTATCTCTAGGCCCTGGGTAAAGGATGCCGTCCTAGTAGGCAGCAACCCCTGCCAGCGCATCGTCACCCAGTGGCCAAATCAGTCCCGAGTGTGGTGGCCAGAGGAACCTAGATGGTATCCAACTAAGAAGGAGGGGAGGAACTGTACTATCTGGATGAAGACTGATGGGATGGAATCGACTGGATTATGGAACTGCACCGGGAACAACCCTTATCAAGGAATTCCGGTGTTGCGAGATATATGGAACAAGGTTACCTCTAGTGGACCGGCCCCTGCAGGACTGTTATGGATATGCGGACACAAGGCATACTCGGTGTTGCCAACAAATTGGAGCGGGACTTGCTTCATTCAACTGGTACAACCGGGATTTTTCCTGTTAGACACTGAAGAAGGGCGGTCGCTAGGAACACCTGTATTTGACGACTGATATCGGAAGAAGAGGAAAATAGACATTGGAGAATGGGAAGATGATGAATGGCCAACCGCAAGAATCATCTCGTACTATGGACCAGCCACTTGGGCACAGGGTGAATCATAAGACTTCAGGCAGTACTGGAAGTAATTACCAACCAAACTGCGGTGGCACTGGAGATGCTGGCAAAGCAGCAGACACAGATGAGACAGCAATATAGCAGAACCGGTTGGCCCTAGATTACCTCCTGGCAGAAGAAAGCGGGGTATGCAGGACATTCAACCTCTCTAATTGCTGTCCAAACATCTATGACAATGGACAGGCTGTAATGGACATATCAGAGGGAATCCGGAAATTGGCACATGTTCCAATACAGAAGTGGAATTTGATTATGGGAACTCAATGGTGGGATTCCATCCACGGAGGAACATGGTGGAGAACAGCGGGACTCGTGTTTCTATGTGCAATGGCTGGGCTGATCTTGCAGATGCAATCTGTAGTAGTGCCTATGGGAGAGAGAGGGGCAATACCGAAAATAGTGATAATGCGACCAGGGAAGGTCCAGGATCCATAGGAAGAGGAGATTAGGAGAATGTTACTTCAATTCGAATTGAAGGAGCTTGAACTTGAGGTTTAATCAATAGATGCGTAGCAAAAGAAAAAGGGAGGATTGTGAGGGATGAAGTGATTAAACCCCACTATTGTAAGGATTCAGGAGAAGATTCTAACGTAAACAGGATTCTAACCGATAGAGGCTCGGCAGGGAGAAGATGTTGACACAGCTGGGAATGGGTTTATCAGAACTGTCCTTGAGTAAGGATGGATGGTATAGTGCAGCGTGGAATGAGGGTGATATATGGGACCCTTGTCAGTAAGGACTAGGGATGAAAGGGGATCCTTGTCAGTAGAAACTAGCTTTAGTTCAGATATAAAAAAACTGAGATAGGTTAGTTGGAGGTGAGAAAACAATTGCAACTGGGCATGCTTAATGAGATAAATGAATATTGGTTATACGCCCCTAGTTTTGAAATTGCTCATTACCATGCACATGTATGAACGTGGTATGTATGATGTGGGTGGTACTGGGGGACGTACCTATAGACTGTGCACCTCAGTGCTCTGATTGGGGAGAGCCAGAAGGGGAGGTTATGCCAGCAGAATTGTGTGTATAAAGGGGCTTTACTGTTCTGACTTTGGTGTGTCTCAATTTGGAGAGGCACCCGAATTCTGCAGATTCGCAAATAAATAAAAAAACATCTTGTTTCGATGATTTAGTCTCTGAGCAGTGATTGTGAGCACAAAATATATCTCACAATACCCTCAATGGGAAAAGCTTATCCACGTCAACTCTGTCTATCCCTTTCATCATTTTAAAGACCTTAATCAAGTCCCCCCTTAACCTTCTGCGTGGATACAAAATGCTGGAGTAACTCAGCGGGACAGGCAGCATCTCTAGAGAAAAGGAATGGATGATGTTTCAGGTTGAGACCCTTCTTCTGAAGTGATAGGTGGATTTAGGTGAGGGAGACACAAGAAACTGCAGATGCTGGAATCTTGTATGGGACACAATTTAGTTAGATGCACAGAATCTGGGCTATGGGGAGAAAGCGGGCAGGGGTTATTGATTGCGGATGATCAGCCATGATCACAATTATTGGCAATGATGGTTCAAAGGGCCAAATGACCTCCTCCTGCACCGTTTTTCTGTTTCTAATCTCTTGCTCAGAGTGGGGAAGTCGAGGACCAGAGGACATGGGTTGATGGTGAAGGGGAAAAGATTTAATAGGAATCTGAGGGGTAACCTTTTCACACAAGGGTGGTGTGTGCATGGAACAGTCAGAGGAGGTAGTTGAGGCTGGGAATATCAACGTTTAAGAAACAGTTAGACAGGTACATGGATAGAACACGTTTAGAGGCCAAATGCAGGCAGGTCGGACTAGTGTAGCTGGGACTAGTCGTTAGTGGTTGCGGGCAAGTTGGGCCAAAGGGCCTGTTTCCACACTGTAGCACTCTTTGGCTCTAACACAGAGTGTTGGAGTAACTCAGTGGGTCAAGCAGCATTTGTGGAGAACATGGACGGGTGATGTTTCACAGAGTGCTGGAGTAACTCAGCTGGTCAGGCAGCATCTGTGGAGAACATGTACAGGTGACGTTTCACAGAGTGCTGGAGTAACTCAGTGGGTCAAGCAGCATCTGTGGAGAACATGGATAGGCGATATTTCAGAGTGCTGGAGTAACTCAGCGAGACCTGGGCGTCCTTGTACACTGGTCACTGGAAGTTTGCTTACAGGTACAGCAGGCAGTGAAGAAAGCTAATGGAATGTTGGCCTTCATAATAATAGGATTTCAGTACAGGAGTAAAGAGGTTTTTCTGCTGTTGTATAAGGCTCTGGTGAGACCACATCTGGAGTATTGTGCACAATTTTGGTCTCCTAATTTGAGGAATGACATCCTTGTGATTGAAGCAGTGCAGCGTAGGTTCACGAGATTGATCCCTGGGATGGCAGGACTGTCATATGAGGAAAGATTGAAAAGACTAGGCTTGTATTCACTGGAGTTTAGTAGGATGAGGGGGGATCTTATAGAAACATATACAATTATGAAAGGACTGGACAAGCTAGATACAGGAAAAAATGTTCCCAATGTTGGGCGAGTCCAGAACCAGGGGCCACAGTCTTCGAATAAGTCCAGAACCAGAGTTGTGAATTTATGGAATTCCCTGCCACAGATGGCAGTGGAGGCCAAGTCACTGGATGGATTTAAGAGAGAGTTAGATAGAGCTCTCGGGGCTAGTGGAGTCAAGGCATATGGGGAGAAGGCAGGCACAGGTAATTGATAGGGGACAATCAACCATGATCCCAATGAATGGCCGTGTTAGCTCAAATGGCTGAATGGCCTCCTCCTGCACCTATTTTCCATGTCAGGCAGCATCTGTGCGGAACATGGATAGGTGACATTTCACAGAGTGCTGGTATAACTCAGCGGGTCAGGCAGCATCTGTGGAGAACATGGATTGGCGATGTTTCAGTTTGGGACCCTTCTTCACACTGACACGATGATAACAGATGAGGAGGTGATCGGCAGATGAGTGGAGTAAGGTACACAGGCGGTGTGCCAGCAGGCTGGAAGAGTGGGCACAGACCTTGCCACAGAGCGGGCAGGTGAAGGGGCGCTGGCCGCCGTGGACTCGTCGGTGATCCAGCAGGTGGTAAGGGCGGGTGAAGCCCTTACCACAGGACAGGCAGGGGAACGGACGCTCACCGTTGTGGGTGTGCCGGTGCTGCTACAGACTGGACATGTGGGTGAAACCCTTGCCACACTCAGCGCACACAAAGGATCTCTCTCTGATGTGTATCCGCTGGTGCTCCCGCAGCCCCCATGTTGTCTTGTCACAGTGGGAGCAGCTGCTCGCCGGGGTGGGTCCGCCGGTGCTGCCGCAAACCCCGCGAGCTGTCAAACTGCTCACCGCAGTATGGGCAGTCGTAGGGCTGGCCATTGGTGTGCACGCGCTGGTGAGGCAGGACTTGGGAGGCCATGGCATAGCGCTCTCCACACCCTCCAGCCCCTTTGTGGCTGGGGATGGGACGGTCGCCGGTGTGCATCCGCTGGTGGGACAGCAGCTTGTAGGAGTTGGTGAAGCCCTTGCCGCACTGGGTGCAGGTATAGGGGCGCTCGCCGGTGTGGGTGCGCTGGTGCTCCAGCAGGGTGCCGGACTGGGAGAAACCCTTGCCGCATTGGGCACAGGTGTAGGGGCGCTCATCGGTGTGGGTGCGCTGGTGCACCAGCAGACTGCTGGACTGGGTGAAGCCCTTGCCGCATTGGGCGCAGGTGTAGGGGCGCTCGCCGGTGTGGGTGCGCTGATGCTTCAGCAGGTTAGAGGAGTCGATGAATCCCTTGCCGCACTGGGCACAGGTGTAGGGACGCTTGTCGGTGTGTGTACGCTGGTGCACCAGCAGGCTGCTGGACTGGGTGAAGCCCTTGCCGCACTGGGCACAGGTGTAGGTACGCTTGCCAGGGTGGGTGCGCTGGTGCACCAGCAGGCAGCTGGAGTGGGTGACGCCTTTGCCGCAGTTGCTGCATGTGTAGGGCCTCTCCCTGGTGTGCAGGCGCCTGTGCTTCTTCAGGTCCGGCGACGACTTAAAGCCTTTGCCGCAATCGGAGCAGGTGAAGGGGCGCTCACTGCTGTGCACCCGCCAGTGATCCCGCTGCCCCGACAACTGGGTAAAGTTCTTGCCGCAGGTGGAGCAGCTATGGGGCTTCTCTCTCATGTGCACCCGCCGGTGGATCTCCAGCCGGCTCGGGTTCTGCCAGCCCTTGCCAGACACGTCACACTCATAACGCTTCTCCATAAAGCTCAGCCCCTCAAAGCTCAGCTGTACACCAAGCAGATGATGGGGGGGGGGGGGGGGGGGGGGTCGCTCACTGGAACCCTGGCCGCCCTCAATGGCTGCTCACATCCCCTTCTCTCCGTCCACAGCAACGGCTCCCAAACCCTGCAGGAGGGGAACACAGATGGTCAACATGCAGGCAAACAGGACATTACAGGACAGCACATATTGGTTGTGTTTACAGCGGAGGAAACCGTTATATAATTCTGCACGGCACAGTGACGCAGCAGTACAGTTGCTGCCTCACTGCCAGAGATCCGGGTTCATTCGATCCTGACAACGGGAGCTGTCTGTGTGGAGTTTGTACGTTCACCCCTTGACATGCGTGGGTTTTTACTCCAGGTGCTTCGGTTTCCTCCAACATTTCAAAGACATTCAGGGTTGTAGATTAATCGGCCTAATGTGCGTAGGATAGTGCTAGTGTACGGGGTGATCGCTGGTCGGAGCGGACTCCGTGGGCCGAAAATGTCACCCATTCCTTCTCACCACAGATGCTGCCTGAGTTACTCCAGCATATTCTCTCTCTCTCTCTCTCACTCACTCTTCTGTCTCTCTGTGTGTCTCTCTCTCTCACTCTCTACCTCTCATTGTTTCTCTGTCTCTGTCCATGTCTCTCTCGGAGACTCCCCGTCTCTCTCTCTCTCTCTCTCTCTCTCTCTGTCACCTATACTGAAAGGATTTTAGTATAGGAGCAGGGAGGTTCTACTGCAGTTGTACAGGGTCTTGGTGAGACCACACCTGGAGTATTGCGTACAGTTTTGGTCTCCAAATCTGTGGAAAGACATTCTTGCCATAGAGGGAGTACAGAGATGGTTCACCAGACTGATTCCTGGGATGGCAGGACTTTCATATGAAGAGAGACTGGATAGACTAGTCTTGTACTTATTAGAATTTATAAGATTGAGGAGGGATCTTATGGAAACTTACAAAATTCTTAAGAGATTGGACAGGCTAGATGCAGGAAGATTGTTCCTGATCGCATGTAGATAGGGTGGTAAAGAAAGCTTTTGGTGTGCTGGCCTTTATAAATCAGAGCATTGAATATAGGAGTAGGGCAGTAATGTTAAAATTGTACAAGGCATTGGTGAGACCAATTCTGGAGTATGGTGTACAATTTTGGTCGCTTCATTATAGGAAGGATGTCAACAAAATAGGGAGAGTACAGAGGAGATTTACTGGAATGTTGCCTGGGTTCCAGCAACTAAGTTACAGAGAAAGGTTGAACAAGTTAGGCCTTTATTCTTTGGAGCACAGAAGGTTAAGGGGGGGGGGGGGGGGACTTGATTGGGGTATTTAAAATGATGAAAGGAATAGACAGAGTTGACATGGATAAGCTTTTCCCATTGAGGGTAGGGAAGATTCAAACAAGAGGGCATGACATGAGAATTAAGGGACAGAGGTTTCGGGGTAACATGAGGGGGAACTTCTTTACTCAGAGAGTGGTAGCTGTGTGGAATGATCTTCCAGCAAAAGTGGTGGAGGCAGGATCAATTTTAACATTTAAAAGTAAAGTGGATAGGTATATGGATGGGAAGGAAATGGAGGGGTATGGTCTGAGTGCAGGTAGATGGGACTAGGGGAAAATAAATGGTCGGCACGGACTGGAAGGGCCGAGAAGGCCTGTTTCCGTCCTGTAATTGTTCTATGGTTATATGTTGGGGAAGTCCAGAACAAGGGGTCACAGTTTAAGGACAAGGGGGAAATCTTTTAGGACCCAGATGAGAAAAACATTTTTCACACAGAGAGTGGTGAGTTTCTGGAATTCTCTGCCACAGAAGGTAGTTGAGGCCACTTAATTTGCTATATTTAAGAGGGAGTTAGATGTGGCCCTTTTGGCTAATGGGATCAGGGGGTATGGGGAGAAGGCAGGTACAGGATACTGAATTGGATGATCAGCCTTGATCATATTGAATGTCGGTGCAGGCTCCAAGAGCCGAATGGCCTCTCTCTCTCTCTCCCTCCCTCCCTCTCTGCCCCCCTCCCTCCTTCTCTCCCCCCCTCTCTCCCTCCACCCCACCCCCTCTCTCCCCCCCACCCCTCTCTCCCCCCCACCCCATCTCCCCCCCCCACTCGGTCTCTCACTCTCTCTGTCTTTCCCTCTGTCCCTTCCCTCTCTCTGTCACACTCTCTCTCTCTCTCTGTCTATCTCTCACTCACTCTCCCACTGTCTCTCTCTATCTCTGCCTCGCTCTGTCCCTTTCTCTGTCTCTCTCTCTCTCTCCATCAACCTCTTTCTATCAACCTCTCTCTCATTCTCTGTCTCCCTCTCTGTGTCCGGCTCTCTATCTTTCTCTCTCTCTCTCTGTCTGTCTCTTTCTCCCACCCTCTACTTCACTCAGTCTATGTCTGTCTCTCACTCTCTGCCTCTCACTGTCTGTCTCCCCGTCTCTCTATTTGTCTCGCTCGCCCTCTGTCTCTCACTATTTCTCTTTCTGCCTCTGTCTGTCTCTGTATCTCTTTCCCTGTCTCTCTCTCTCTCTCTCTATCTGCCCATCTCTCTCCCTCTTTCTTTCTCCCTCTCTATCGATCTATATTTCTCTCTCTCTCCATGTCTATCTTTTTGTTTCTCTCTCTCTCTCTCTCTGCCCCTCTCTGTATCTCTTTCTGCTCTCCCTCTCTCCATCAGTCTCTCTCTTTTTCCCTCTCTGTCTCTTTCTCTCTCCCTCCTCCTCTCTCTATCCCTCTCTGACTCACGCTGTCACTCACTATCTCTCTGTCCCTCTCTCCATCTCTCACTCTGCCTCTATATCTGTTCCTCTCTCTCACTCCATCTCTCTTTCTGCTTCTCGCTCTCCCTCTCCGTCAGTCTAGTTCTGTTTCTCCCTCTCTCTCCATCTGTCTCTCCCTCTCTCTCTCTCCCTGTTTCTCTCTGTCTCACTCTATTTATCTCTCTCTCTCTGTCCCTCTCTCTATGTCTCTCACTGTCCCTGCCCTCTCTCTCTCTTGCTGTCTCTGTAACTCTCTCCATCTCTTTCTCTGTGTCTCTCTCCCTCTCTGTCTATCTTTCTGTCCCCCACTCTCTGCCTCTCTCTCCGAGTCTGTCTGTCTATCTCTAGATGCTTCCTGCATCTAGCCTGACCAACCCCTACAAAATTCTTAAGGGGTTGGACAGGCTAGATGCAGGAATATTGTTCCCAATGTTGGGGAGACCCAGGACAAGGGGTCACAGCTTAAGGATAAGGGGGAAATCCTTTGGGACCGAGATGAGAAGGACTTTTTTCACACAGAGAGTGGTGGGTCTCTGGAACTCTCTGCCACAGAGGGTAGTTGAGGCCCGTTCATTGGCTATATTTAATAGGCAGTTAGATGTGGCCCTTGTGGCTAAGGGGATCAGGGGGTATGGAGAGAAGGCAGGTACGGGATACTGAGTTGGATGATCAGCCGTGATCATATTGAATGGCGTCTCTTCCTCTGTCCTCTGTTTGTCTCACTCCATATATCTCTCCCTCTCTCTATGTCTCTCACTCTGTCGCCCTCTCTCTCTCTCTCTCTCTGTCTCGGTCACTCACTCTCTCTCTCTCTGTTTCTCTCTGACTCTCTCTATCTCCCACTCCCTCTATCCGTGTCTCAGACTCCTGAATGCCATGTAGTGGGCTGCCACCATTGTCTATTTATCCATTTTATCCATGTCTATCCTTCTGCTAATTTATCATGTTGCACAGGGAGGCAAATGTAACGTAATTTTGTTTGGAACTGCATATATCAATGTATTTCTAAATGACAATAAATCTTGTTTGACTTTTGACTGGACTGACTCTCAATCTAGGTATGTTCCAAAAATTACCTTGAGCAGCGCTGCAGTTCTGCCGCTCCCCGTGTGCGTGACTTTGGCGCCTTTCAGAAGGGGGCGGGCTTAAATTGCCTTTTTTCCACAGGCAGGGCAAATCGATCAATGTTGGGCGATTTCGTTGCGGAAGAAAAATCGCTCCGACATTTCATGAATGAAGGTATTTTTAAATTACTCTAAATTATTTATTAACTAGAGTAAATTAAAAATCACCTTCAAAAGCCGTGAGAACCGACAACCGGAAGGATTTTGCATAGGGGAGAAAAAAAGGTAAATAGTTTATTTTTATATTAAAAGTTGGTTTTTCGGGAGGCTTTAATAATATTTTCATGTTTCCTCGTCGGCTGAAGCAACGGCCTCGCACTGGCGGTGACGTCACCGGGCAGGGTGGGCGGGGCAGGCGGACGTCACCGGGCAGGGTGGGCGGGGCAGGCGGAGGTCACGGCGCAGGGCGGGCGGGGCAGATGGACGTCACCGCGCAGGGCGGGAGGGGCAGGTGGACGTCACGGCGCAGGGCGGGCGGGGCGATGGACGTCCAGACGGTTGGCCGATTCAGGTTCAGGTTCGTCCGATGGCGGCGGCGGCGGCTCCTCCACGCGGCCATCACCCTCACCTCCAGTCTCCGGCCTCGGGCCTCGACATCGCCGTCTCGCCGGGGAGGAGAGGGGAGGGGAAGGGACGGCTGAAGGTGGGCGGCTGATGGTGGAGGAGTTCCCTTCCCCTCAATCTCCCCCCTCTGCACTGATGCCCCTCAATCCCCCTCCCCGCACTGATGCCCCTTAATCCCCCTCCCCGCACTGATGCCCCTCAATCCCCCTCCCCGCACTGATGCCCCTAAATCCCCCTCCCCGCACCGATGCCCCTCAATCCCCCTCCCCGCACTGATGCCCCTCAATCCCCCTCCCCGCACTGATGCCCCTCAATCCCCCTCCCCGCACTGATGCCCCTCAATCCCCCTCCCCGCACTGCCCCTATCCCCCTCCCCGCACTGATACCACTCAATCCCCCTCCCCGCACTGATGCCCCTCAATCCCCCTCCCCGCATTGATGCCCCTCAATCCCTTTCCCCGCACTGATGCCCCTCAATCCCCCTCCCCGCACTGATGCCCCTCAATCCCCCTCCCCGCACTGATGCCACTCAATCCCCCCCCTGCACTGACGCCCCTCAATCCCCCTCCTCGCACTGATGCCCCTCAATCCCCCCCTCCCCGCATTGATGCCCCTCAATCCCCACCCTCCCCGCACTGATGCCCCTCAATCCCCCCCCTGCACTGATGCCCCTCAATCCCTCTCCCCGCACTGATGCACCTCAATCCCCCCCGGCACTGATGCCCCTCAATCCCCCTCCCCGCACTGATGTCCCTCAATCCCCCTCCCCGCACTAATGCCCCTCAATCCCCCTCCCCGCACTGATGCCCCTCAATCCCCCCCCCCCGCACTGATGCCCCTCAATCACCCTCCCCGCACTGATGCCCCTCAATCCCTCCCCCCACCTCCAGGCCCCAGTAATGGCGACGCGCTGGCAATGCAGCAATGTTACAAAATGTTGAGATTTTAAAAATCAAGTCTGCAATTTATCCCATCAGATAAAGCATAAAAATAAGTTTAATTTGACACCTAATTCACTTTCATATTTTTAGTATTATGAAAGTTATGGCCATTTTCATACTCGGAAATTAGCATCTTGTTCCCCATTGCCTTTCAATTGACTTAACACAAAAGCTGTGATCTGGAAAAGTTAAAAGCCCATAACTTTCTTAAAAATTAATAGAACTCAATGAATTTTTCACTTATTATAGATTGAAGCATTCTGAAATAAATATGAAACCATCTTATTGTTAAAGAAGGAACTGCAGATGCTGGAGAATCGAGGGTTACACAAAAAGCTGGAGAAACTCAGCGGGTGAAGAAGGGTCTCGACCCGAAACGTCGCCTATCTCCTTCACTCCTTAGATGCTGCTGCACCCGCTGAGTTTCTCCAGCTTTTTGTGTAACCCATGAAACCATCTTACTTGGATGACCTGAAATTAAAGCATATAATTAGTTAGTTATCTAATTGTAGCTAATTACATATTTCAATGAGTAGATCTAAACATCTATCTATTTCTTAAGAAAAGATAAACTTTTTTAAAATTGCCTAAGTGTCCAAATAACATTCACACAATAATCCACAATATAACATCATTTTTAAATCTCATTTTCATGAATTTCTGGGCCAAATGGAAGGAATTTAGTGTTTGATTCCTGTAAATTAATGGCCATTTAAATCAACTAGCGAGTGGGTTTTAGTGGAATGCGGTGGATTGGAACGTTGTGGTTAGCGGTGAAGTCGGAAGGAAAAATACTGCCGGTTCATACATTTTTTTGAACCCCATTTCGCAACATGAAAATGTTATCAATGCCTCCCGAAAAAACAACTTTTAATATGAAAATAAACTATTTACCTTTTTTTCTCCCCTATGCAAAATCCTTCCGGTTGTCGGCGCTCACGGCTTTTGAAGGTGATTTTTAAATTACTCGAGTTAACAAATAATTTAGAGTAATTTAAAAATACCTTCATTCATGAAATGTCGGAGCGATTTTCTTCCACAACGAAATCGCCCGACATTCATCGATTTTCCCTGCCTGTGGAAAAACGGCACTTTAAGCCCGCCCCCCTCTGAAAGGCGCCAAAGTCATGCACACGGGGAGCGGCAGAACTGCAGCGCTGCTCAAGGTAAGTTTTGTAACATTGTTCTGTGTGCCAGCTTTTGACCCTCTGTGTCCCCCTCCTGCAGGGTTTAGGAGCCGTTGCTGTGGACGGAGAGACAGGGATATGAGCGGCCATTGAGGACGGCCAGGGTGCCGGTGAGTCCCACCCTCCTGGTAGAGAGCAGTGTTGGGGATGAGGGGAGCAAGAGCGGTCCGGACACAGAGAGACACACACAGATAGACAGGGGGGTGCAGAAACAGACACAGAGAGGGAGCGAGCCACACAGAGAGAGGGAGAGAGCAACACAGCGAGAGAGGGAGGGAGAAACACAGAGAGGAGGAGAAACAGAGAGAGAGAAAGCCACAGAGAGAGCGGGAATCAGAGAGAGCCACAGAGTGAGGGAGAAAGAGAGAGAGTGCCACAGAGAGAGGGAAAAACAGAGAGAGAGAGCCAGAGAGAGAGAGAGAGAAACAGAGAGAGACACAGAGAGAGGGAGAAACAGAGAGAGAGACACACACACACACACACATACAGAGGGAGAAACAGAGAGAGACAGAGACAGACACAGAGAGGGAGTGAAACAGAGACAAAGAGGGAGGGAGACAGAGACAGAGAGGGAGCCATAGAGAGAGAGAGAGCCACAGAGGGAGAAACAGAAAGAGAGCCACAGAGAGAGGGAGAAACAGAGAGAGAGAGAGAGAGAGAGAGGCAGACACAGAGAGGGAGAGCCACAGAGAGAGGGAGATAGAGCCAGAGAGAGAGAGACACACACAGCCTCTCCCTTGTTACCATATAACAATTACAGTACAGAAACAGACCATCTCGGCCCTTCAAGTCCGTGCCAAACAACTTTTTTCCCTTAGTCCCACCTGCCTGCACTCATACCATAACCCTCCATACCCTTCTCATCCATTTGCCTATCCAATTGATTTTTAAATGATAAAATCGAACCTGCCTCCACCACTTTCACTTTAGATCATTCCACACAGCTACCACTCTCTGAGTAAAGAAGTTCCCCCTCATGTTACCCCTAAGTTTCTGTCCCTTCATTGTCAAATCATGTCCTCTTGTTTGAATCTTCCCTACTCTCAATGGAAAAAGCTTGTCCACGTCAACTCTGTCTATCTCTCTCATCATTTTAAATACCTCTATCAAGTCCCTCCCTTAACCTTCTGCGCTCCAAAGAATAAATACCTAACTTGTTCAACCTTTCTCTGTAACCTAGTTGCTGAAACCCAGGCAACATTCTAGAACATCTCCTCTGTAATCTCTCTATTTTGTTAACATCTTTCCTATAATTAGGCAACCAAAATTGTACACCATACTCGAGAATTGGCCACACCAATGTCGTGTATAATTTTAACATTACATCCCAACTTCTATACTCAATGCTCTGATTTATAAAGGCCAGCACACCAAAAGCTTTCTTTACCACCCTATCTACATGAGATTCCACCTTCATGGAATTAATCCACAGCATTCCTCAATTCACTGCAGGGAACTATGCACAGTTATTCCTAGATCCCTCTGTTCAAGCATTCCTCAATTTGCTACCATTTTCCATGTATGTCCTATTTTGATTTGCACCTCATTCTTATCAGCATTAAACTCCATCTGCCCGCTTTCAGCCCACCCCATCATCCAGATCATTAATATATATGACAAGCAACAGTAGACCCAACACAGATCCCTGAGCCACCCCACTAGTCACCGGCTTCCAACCTGACAAACAGCCATCCACCATTACCCTCTGGCATCACCCATTCAGGACCTGTTACATCTTGCTACTCCGCTTTTAATACACAACAATTGAAACTTATTAACCAAGCTTCCATGTGGAATCGTGTCAAAGGCCTTAATGAAGTCCATATAGACAACATCCACTGCTTTACCCTCATCAATTTCCCTAGTAACCTCTTTAAAAAAATCAAGAAGATTAGTCAGACATGACCTTCCAGGCACAAATCCATGTTGACTGTTCCTAATCACACAGGTCTATAATTCCCAGGTTAACTCTTAGAACCCTTTTTAAACAATGGAACAACATGCGCAGTACGCCAATCCTCCGGCACCATTTCCGTTTCTAATGATATTTGAAATATTTCTGTCATAGCCCTTGCTATTTCTACACTAACTTCCCTCAATGACCCAGGGAATATCCTGTCAGCACCTGGAGACTTATCCACTTTTATATTTTTCAAAAGTGTCAGTACTTCCTCCTATTTGAATTTCACAGTTCCCATAGCTACTCTACTTGTTTCCCTGACCTCACACAATTCAATATCCTTCTCCTTGGTGAATAACGAAGAAAATAAATTGTTGAATATCTCCCCCATCTCTTTTGGCTCGGCAGATAGCTGTCCACTCTGACTCTCTAATGGACCGATTTTATCCCTTGTTATCATTTTGCTATTAATATAGCTGTAGAAACCCTTTGGATGTACTTTCACCTTACTTGCCAAAAGAACCTCATATCTTCCTTTAACTTTTCTAATTTATTTCTTAAGATTCTTTTTACATTCTTTATACTCATCTAGCACCTCATTTACTCCATGCCTCCTATAATTATTGTAGATATCTCTCTTTTTCTGAACCATGTCCAATTTCCCTTGAAAACCATGGCTCTTTCTGATTTTTACTATTTCCTTTCAACCGAACAGGGACATAAAGATTCTGTACTCTTACAATTCCCCCTTTAAATGTCCTCCATTTCTCTTCTACATCCTTCCCATAAAACAAAATGTCCCATTTCACTCCTTTTAAATCCTTTTGCATCTCCTTAAAGTTAGCCTATCTCCAATCAAAAATCTCAACCCTTGGTCCATTTCTCACCTTCTCCATAATTATATTGAGACTAATGGGATGGTGATCACTGGACCCGAAGTTTTCCCCAACACATACCTCAGCCACCTGAACTAACAGGAGGTCCAGCACTGTCCCTTCTCTAGTAGGTACCTATATGTATTAACCATATCAACCATATAACAATCACAGTACGGAAACAGGCCTTCTCGGCCCTTCCAGTCCATGCTGCAAAAAACTATCCTGCACACATTTTACAAACTCCAAACTATTCAGCCCTTCTACAGAATGTGTTTCCCAGTCTATGTGAGGAAAATTGAAATCTCCCACAATCACTACCTTGTGCTTACTACTAATATCCGCTATCTCCTTACATATTTGCTCTTCCAGTTCTCGCTCCCCATTAAGCGGGCTATAATACACCCCTAAAAGTGTTGCTACACCTTTCCCATTTCTCAGTTCCACCCAAATAACCTCTCTAGACGTGTCCTGCCAAAGCACTGCTGTAATATCTTCCCTGACAAGCAGTGCAACACCTCCACTTCTTGCCCCTCCAATTCTATCACACCTGAAGCAACAAAATTCTGGAATGTTTAAATTCCAATCACAGCCAATCCTGCAACCATGTTTCACTAATCGCCACAACATCCAGGTGTCGATCCAGGCTCTAAGTTCATCCACCTTTCTTACAATGCTCCTAGCATTAAAATATACACATTTATGAAACCCACCACCTCTTATTCTCTGTTTATTATCTTTTTCTTCATTCTCCCCCACATGTTGGGTCTGAGTGCTTCCCTTCTCTGCCTCCTGCCTCACAAACTGCCTACTAGCTTTCTCTATTTGTGTCCCTCCCCCCCCCCCCCCCCCCCCCGACCGTTCTAGTTTAAAGTCTCCCCAGTAGCCTTTGTATATCTCCCTGCCAGATTATTGGTCCCCCACGGGTTCAAATGCAACCCGTCCTTTTTATAGAGGTCATACCTTCTCCAAAAGAGGTCCCAATGATCCAGAAACCTGATTTCCTGCCCTCTGCACCAGTCCCTCAGCCATGCATTTATCCTCCACCTCGCTCCATTCCTACTCTCACTGTCGCGTGGCACAGGCAGAAAACCTGACATTGCTACCTTTGCGGTCCTTCTCCTTAATTCTCCTCCGAACTCCCTAAATTCTCCTTTCAGGACCTCTTCTCTTTTTCTACCTATGTCATTGGTACCTATATGTACCACGACCTCAGGCCCCTCTCCCTCCCATTTCAGGATATCTTGGACACGTTCAGACACATCTCAGACCCTGGCACCAGGGAGGTAAACTACCATCCGGGTCTCCTGACTGCATCCACAGAATCGCCCATCTGACCCCCTAATATAGAGTCCCCTATTACTATTGACCTTCTCTTCTCTTCCTTACCCTTCTGAGCAACAGGGCCGGTCTCTGTGCCGGAGGCCCGGCCGTTGTGGCTACCCCCAGGTAGGCTGTGTGTGTCCCCCACCCAAACAGTACTCAAACCGGAGTACTTATTGTCAAGTTGTACAGCCACCGGGTTACACTCTAGTCCTTGCCTCTGCCCTTGCCCCTCCTAACCGTGACAGAGAGAGACACATAGAGAGGGAGGGAGGAAGGCAAGGAGAGAAGGAGACAAAGGGAAGAGAGAGGGAGGTAGTGAGAATGAGATAGAGACAGACAGTGGGACAGAGAGAGACAGAGAGAAAGGGAGACAGATAGAGTGGGGCAGAGAGAGAGAGAGAGAGAGAGAGAGAGAGAGAGAGAGAGAGAGAGAGAGAGAGAGAGAGAGAGAGGGGGGAGGCAGACAGAAAGAAAGAGAGACAGAGAGAGAGGCACAGAAAGAGAAAAAGAGAGATGTAGACAGTGGGAGAGACGGAGAGAGGGACTGAGGCAGCAAGAGAGACAGAGGAACAGAGAGAGACAGACAGACAGAGAGGGTCAGAGAAAGAGACAGACACTTAGAGAGAGGGAGAGAGAGAGAGACAGAGAAACAGCGTGAGAGAGAGAGAGAGAGAGAGAGAGAGAGAGAGAGGGAGAGACCAGAGAGAGAGAGAAACACACACACACATACAGAGAGGGTCAGAAAAGAGACAGACAGAATGAGAAAGAAAGACAGTGAGAGAGAGGGAAAGTGAGAAACAGAGACAAAGGGAAACAGATAGACAGAGTGAGAGACAGCGAGACCAGTGTCAGTGATAGAGACAGACAGACAGAGTGAGAGAGAGGGAGGCAGAGAGAGAAAGAGAGACGGGGATAGGTGGATAGAGAGACAGAGAAAAAGACAGACAGAGATAGAGAGGCAGCCAGCGAGAGAGAGAGAAAGAGAGAGAGGGAGACAGTGACAGAGGGGGGGCATCAAGAGACAGACAGATTGGACAGAGAGATACAAACAGACAGAGGGGGAGATGGAGAAAGTCAGAGAGGGAGAGACGGAGCGAGGGAGGGAGAGAAAAAGGAGAGAAAGACAGATGGAGTGAGAGGCGGAGGGACAAAGAGCAAGAGGCTCAAAAAGAGTGAAACCAAGAGACAACGAGACAGACAGACAGACAGACAGACAGACAGACAGACAGACAGACAGACAGACAGACAGACAGACAGACAGACAGAGTGAGACAGAGACAGAGTGAGAGACATAGAGAAAGACAGAGACAGACACAGAGGGGGGCAGAGAGACAGACAGCGAGAGAGACCGAGAGAGGGACAGGGAGACAGACAGGGACAGAGAGTGAGAGACAGAGAGAATCAGAGAGATATATAGAGAGACTGGGAGAGACACAGAGAGAAACCGGACAGAGACAGAGCGAGTGAGAGAGTGGGGGGAGAGATAGGCATAGAGAGAAAAGGATAGACTGAAAAAGAGGCTGAGACCAGAACAGAGTGGGAGAGAGACAGAGAGAAACAGCGAGAGACAGACAGACTCGGAGAGAGAGAGAAACACACACACACACACACACACACACACACACACACACACAGAGGGAGAGAGAGACAGACCAGAGACAGTGAGAAAGAGTGGGACAGAGAGATATGCAGAGGCCGATAGAGAGTGAGAATGAGAGAGAGAGAGAGAGAGAGAGAGAGAGAGAGAGAGAGAGAGAGAGAGAGAGAGAGAGAGACAGACAGAGACAGACAGACAGACAGACAGACAGACAGACAGACGGCAGAGAGAGAGAGACTGAGAGTCAGACAGAGGGACAGAGAGAGAGAGAGATAAAGAGAGACAGACACAGAGAAGGGACAGAGACAGGCTGGCAAAGACAGAGACACACACACACACACACACAGACAGACAGAGATAGAGAAACAGGGAGACAGAGAAACAAAGAGAGAAAAAGAGAGTGGGAGAGACAGGCAGAGGGATGCAGCCAGAGAGAAAGAGAGAGAGAGAGAGAGAGACGGAGAGAGAGAGACAGACAGTGAGAGACTGAGAAAGACAGAGAGCATAGAGAGATAAAGACAGAGACGGGGACTAGAGACAGACAGAGCCACAGAGAGAGAGATGGTGAGAGGGGGAGAGACGAGAGGTAGACACGGAGAAAGAGATACGGAGAGACAGAATGCAGAGCGAGAATCAGGCTCAGAAAGCGAGAAACAGAAAGAGAGACGGAGAAAGAGAGAGAGAGAGAGATGGACACAAAGAGAGGGGCAGAGAAAGAGACAGAGAGAGACAGACAGACGGGAAGGAGAAAGACTGTGACAGAGACACAGGGGGACAGAGAGGGAAACGGAGAGGGAGAGAAAGAGAGACTGCGAGGGGGGGGGGGCAGACACAGAGAGGGGGAGAAAGTGAGAGATAAACATAGAAAAAGACAGAGATAGAGAATAACAAAAGAGAGACAGGCACAGAGACAGAATCAGAGAGAGGCACAGAAAGAGAGAGACTGACAGAGAAACAGAGAAAAAGAGATGTAGAGAGAGAGGGGGGGGAGAGAGAAAGAGAGAGAGAGAGACAGACTTGGAGAGGGACACACGGAGAGACAGAGTGAGAAAGAGAGAGACAGAGAAACAGAGACAAAGTGACCAGAGAGAGAGAGAGGGGGAGACAGACAGAGCGGGTCAGAGAGAGAGAGACAAGAGAGTGAGGTACAGAGAGACAGATAGAGTGAGATGCAGTGAGAGACAGTGGGAGAGAGTGAGAAACCGAGAGATAGAGAGAAACAGTGAGTGAGAGGCAGAGAGAGGGAGAGGGGAGGCAGCGAGAGAGGGAGGGGAGCAGAGAAAGAGAGACTAAGAAAGAGAGAGTGACAAAGAGACAGGCTCAGTGAGAGAGAGAGACAGGGAGAGAGGCAGGGAAAGAGAGAGAGAGACATAGAAAGAGACAGACAGAGGAGAGAGAGAAAGTGAGTGAGGGAGAGAGACTGAGACAGACAGACAGACAGACAGACAGACAGACAGACAGACAGACAGACAGACAGACAGACAGACAGACAGACAGACAGACAGAGGGAAACAGGGAGAGAGACTGGGAGAGAGGGGGAGGCAGACAGAGTGGGGGGAGAGACAGAGAATGAGAGAGACAGAGAGCGAGGTGCAGAGAGACAAACAATCAGATGCAGAGAGAGAGGCAGAGTGAGAGACAGGGAGAGAGTGAGAGACAGAGGGAAACAGAGTGAGAGACAGAGAGAGGCAGAGACCAGTGACAAAGATAGCGACACAGCCAGACAGAGAAAGAGAGGCCGAGACCGAGAGGGGGACTGAGACGGAGACGGAGACGGAGACCGAGAGGCAGACATGAAAACCAAGAGGCAGACATGGAGAGGCAGACAGACTCAGAGAGAGAGGGTCTGAGAGACAGAAAGGAGAACGAGGGATACAGGGAGAGGCAGAGTGGACAGAGAGATACAAACAGAGAGAGAGAGAGAGGGGGGGGGGGCTGAGAGAGACAGGGGGACTGAGAGAGAGGCAGAGAGGGGGAGATGGAGAAAGTCGGAGAGACAGCGAGGGGGGAGAGAGAGAAAAAGAGGGACAGACAGACAGAGTGAGAGTCTGAGAGAGAAAGAGCAAGAGGCTCAGAAAGAGTGAAACACAGACAGAGACAACGAGAGGGAGAGAGAGAGAGACAGAGGAGAGTAAGAGGCAGAGAGAACACGAGGACTCTGGCGGCCTTCCGTGGGCACTGCACACCGCATGGGGTTGAGAGTATTGTAAATAATGAATACATCATTGTACTATTATTTGATGCATTGCAACCTCTGAATGTGTTTTTGATGTGATGTATTATGTGTTTGTGCTGAATAAAGTCTTTGAAAAAGAAAAAGGAAAAAAGAAAAACGAGAGAAAGAGACAGGGAGGGGGAGAGAACAGAGTGAGAGACAGAAACAGGGAGAGAGACAGAGAGAGGAAGAGCCAGGGAGTGATAGAGAGAGACAGAGAGAGAGAGTGAGAGACAGAGAGAGACAGCGAGGGAGAGATAGAGCTAGAGAGAGGAAGAAAGAGAGAGATAGAGAGAAACAAAGAGATAGAGAAAGCCAGTGCGAGACAGAGAGAGAAACAGAGAGGGAGACGGTGAGAGAGAGGGACAGTGAGAGACACAAAGAAAAAGAAAGCTGGAGGGGGAGAGTGTGAGAGGGAAATGGGGAAAGAGGGAGAGAGGCACAGAGAAAGAGATGACGAGACAGAGAGACACAGGGAGAGAGAGAGACGGACGCAGAGAGGAAGAGGGAGGGAGAGAGACAGAGAGATGGAGAGAGATAGAGAGGGAGAGAGACAGTGAGATGGAGAGGGGGAGAAAGAGAGACAGTCACAGACAGAAAGAATGAGAGGGAGAAATAGAGTGCTGGAGTAACTCGGCGGGTCAAACAGCATCTGTGGAGGGAATGAATGGGTGACGTTTTAGGTCGAGACCCTTCTTTGGTTTAGTTTAGAGATGCAGTGCGGAAACAGGTCTTTCAGTCCGCGCCGACCAGCGATCACCCCGTACACTAGCACTATCCTACGCACATTAGGGACAATTTAACAATTTTGCGTCAGCCGATTAATCTACAACCCTGAACGTCTTTGAAATGTTGGAGGAAACCGGAGCTCCCGGAGTAAAAACCAACGCAGATCAAGGGGAGAACTACAAACTCCACACAGACAGCAACCATAGCCAGGATCGTACCCAGGTCTCTGGCGGTGAGGCAGCAACTGTACCGCTGCGCCTCTGTGCCGCGCAGAAATATATAAGTTTCCTCCGCCATAAACACACCCAATATGTGCTAGTAATGTCCTGTTTGCCCACTTGTTGACCATCTGTGTTCCCCTCCTGCAGGGTTTAGGAGCCATTGCTGTGGACGGAGAGACGGGGATGTGAGCGGCCGTTGAGGTGGTCAGGGTGGCAGTGAGCCCCCCCCCCTCCACATCTGCTCGGTGTGCGAGCTGATCTTCGATGGAGGGGCACAACAAGGAGAAGCGTTATGAGTGTGACGTGTGTGGCAAGGCCTGTCAGTACCCGAGCCATCTGGAGACCCACCGGCGGGTGCACACAGGAGAACACCCTTTCAACTGCTTGGAATGCGGTAAGAGCTTCACCCGCTACGACAACCTGCAGCGGCACAACCGCATGCACTCCGGCGAGAGGCCCTTCACCTGCTCGGACTGCGGCAAGAGCTTCAAGATGGCGAGACACCTGAAGAGACACTGGCGGGTGCATACAGGCGAGAAGCCCTTTAGCTGCTCCACCTGTGGCAAGAGCTTTTCCTGGTTGTCAGAGCTGCAGGAGCACCGGCGGGTGCACTCAGGGGAGAAGCCCTATAGCTGCTCCACCTGCGGCAAGAGCTTTGCCCGGTTGTCGGGGCTACGGCAGCACCGGCAGGTGCACAGCAGTGAGCGGCCCTTCACCTGCTCTGACTGCGGCAAAGGCTTCAAGTCGTCACCAGACCTGAAGGTGCACAGGCGCCTGCACACTGGGGAGCGGCCCTACACTTGCAGCGATTGCGGCAAGGACTTCACCCAGACTGGCAGCCTGCTGGTGCACCAGCGCACCCACACCGGCGAGCGCCCCTACACCTGCGCTCAGTGCGGCAAGGGTTTCACCCGAACCGATAGCCTGCTGAAGCACCAGCGCACCCACACCAGCAAGCGTCCCTATACCTGCGCCCAGTGCAGCAAGGGCTTCACCTCCTCCAGCAACCTGCTGGAGCACCAGTGCACCCACACTGGTGAGCTCCCCTACACCTGTGCCCAATGCGGCAAGGGCTTCACTCGCTCCTCCATGCTGCTGTCCCACCAGCGGTTGCACACCGGCAACCATCCTGTCCCCAGCCTGGTGTGTGGAGAGCGCTTTGCCACGGCCTGCCATGCCCTGTCTCACCAGCGCGTGCTCACCAGTGGCCAGCCCTACGACTGCCCGTACTGCGGTGAGGCGTTTGACAGCTCGCAGGATTTGCGGCAGCACCGGCGGACCCACACCGGCGAGCAGCTGCTCCCACTGTGACTAGAGCGTGGGGGCTGCGGGAGCACCAGTGGATACACACCGGAGAGAAACCCTTTGTGTGCGCTGAGTGGCAAGAGTTTCACCCGCATGACCAGCCTGTGGCAGCACCGGCGTACCTACAGTGGTGAGCGTCCCTTCCCCTGCCCGTCCTGTGGTAAGCGCTTCACCCGCCTTGACCACCTGCTGGAGCGGCGAGTCCACACCGGCCAGCGCCCCTTCACCTGCCCGCTCTGTGGCAAGGCCTTTGCCCGCTCCTCCAGCCTGCTGGCACATTGCCACATCGATAGGCGCCATTTAGGTAAACACAACATGGTGTAATGAATGGATAACGTTTCGGGTCGTTTCTTCAGTGACCCAATCCATCTCTCCAGAGATGCTACCTGTTCTGCTGAGTTTTACCAGCAATTTGTGTCCTTTTGGAAAACTAGCATCTGCAGTTGCTTGTTTTTAAACCATTCTGGCTAACTATCTCTGCACCTTCCACATCAGTCCTGTAATGGGGTGACCAGAACTATATGCAATAGTCCAAATGCTACCTGACCAATGTCCCTTATACATATACATTCCTCTCTCCCCCTCTACGCACACTCTCCCCCCCCCACTTGTATACAAATTCTCTCCACTCCACCCTCTCGTACCCCCCTCCCCTCTCTCACACACTCCCTCTCTCGCTCTGTCTCACACACACCGTCGGCACCCCTTCCCTCCGGTGCCTCTCCCAGGTAGAAATAGATAGCTTCCTCCCACCTCTGTCCCTCTCCCACACACCCTCTCTGTCCCTCTCTCTCTCTCTCTCACACACACACACACACCCTCTCTGACACACGCACCCCTCTCTTGCTGTCTCTCACACACCCTCTCTTGCTCTCTCACAAACACACAAACGCTCCCCCGCCCTCTCGCTCTCACACACACCAATGCTCCCCCTCTCTCTCACTCTCACACACATTCCCTCTCCCTCTCTCTCACACATACTGCTCTCTCTCACACAAACACATCGCCTCTCTCTTCCTCACTAACAAACACTCCCTCTCGCTCTCTCACACACAGTCCCTCTCACACACACACAAACACTCCATCTCTCTCCCACACACACTCCCTCTCTCTTGCTCTCTCTCACACATGCACTCACACACACTCTCACACACACACATTTTCATTCACACACACACACATACACACACACACACACACACACACACACACACACACGCACACGCACACACACACACTCCCCTTGAATCCAGACTAGGCGTGCATTTCACACTACACTTGCACTCAGTCCGTCAGGGCCTGCTGGATCTCCCGGTTGCCAACCATTTTAACTGCCCTTCCCACTCCCACACTGATCTTTCTGTCCTGGGCCTCCTCTTTAGCCAGAGTGAGGTTGAAAGAGCTAATAGTCAAATCTAAACTGGAGTCGTTCTTCTGCAAAGCATGGTCTCGTAGAACAAAAGAATGGCTTGGTGCCAAGTCTGAATGACTTTGCAAATTATATGGACCACGATATGGAAGACAGGTTGTCTTTTTAATAAATACATTAAGATGGAAGCCTGCGTAATAACATGCGTCTTTCAAGGCCATGAAGACGCCAAGATTGAAAAAAATAGCTGACGCTCCAGAGATAAGTAATAACTTGTTATTGGATGAGCTTGATTTGGACCCAGCTTTTCTGAAGGGCTACAGAATCTTTCAGTCATGCCATATTCAGACTTGGCCTACCAAGTGATAAGAAAAATATATAATTGCGCTAACTTTCCTTTGTTCTGAGAGTGGAGCCTGAGAAGCACTGAGCAACGTTTGTGCTCTTTCTAGATCTTGCCTCTCCCGTCTGAAGAATTAATTAAAGATTGCCATGGTTTACTTTTAACAATTTTGTTGCTATCTGCTTTTTAGGAAACAGACTTTGACAAGGTGACACACAAGCTGGAGGAACAGCAGTGTCCAGACTCAATACGTCACCTGTCCATTCCCCTCCAAAGTGCCGGTAGAACTCAGCAGGTCAGCCATCCATGGTGGGAAACGGATGGAAAAGTGTTCCTAATATAAGCCCTCCTTGCCCCTCTTGTGGAGCAGACAATCAACAGTACCAGCACCTTCTCATTCATAATGTACCCAAGTGAAAATGCAAAAGTGACCCAAGTGCTCACACTACCAGCTGGTTGCCACTGGCCCAAAAACTTAAAGGCATTTTAAAGTGTTTGTTTTAATGAAAATGTTGGCGCATTTGTCCCTTACGTATGTACCTGTGAAATAGTTTAATTTGGTCAAGTTTGGTTCATAAATTCAAAATGGAAATTTGCTGAAAAACACAAAGCAATCACATTTAAAAGAGAAATAGACTGAGTGGGACCCGTTGGGTCGCAGCTTCACACAGGGGGGCTGGTCCCCCAAGGCAATATTACACCTCTCCACCAATTCCAATATTGCTGGCCAGTGGGGGTGGGGCTTTCTGGAATGCTCGGATGGTTGTGGTGGGCTGAAGGGGCTGTTTTCCAGAGGGCTAATATGGACATTGTGGGCCGAATGGATTATTCGCCTGGTAGCTCAGTCACTCAGGCCTGGCAGCTCAGTCACTCAGGCCTGGCAGCTCAGTAACTCAGGCTCAGTGAGTCTTATTGGCTCTCCGACAGCCCAGCCATTCCTGCCTATTAGGTTCCCATTGTGATGAAGGCATGGAAAGTGGAAAAAGGATTTATTAAAGTTTAAAATGTGAACGATTCTTTAAATATACCAACTATTCAAATGTTAAAGATGAGATTTATTGAGTTCTTTCTTGTTGTTTCTCTTGTTGTGTTCTGCTGCTCAGTGCCTCTTGATGGCTCTTTGCTGTTGATTTTTAAAAAAAGACTATTTTAATGTGGAGACATTGAGCGGTCACATTTTAACAAAGTAATTCAGTGCAGGCATGCACATCCAATCTCACCAAAGTTTCACTGCTCTTGGGCATACACCAAGGCCCATGAGCCATGCTCCTGGTGTCCCGGATGTGGCAAGAAATGTTGCCATTCCAGAAGATACTGGTGAAGCCATGGAGGAAAATATGGCCTCTTAACATCAACTACATGGCCTCTCACCAGCTACAGGATTCCATTATAGAAACATAGAAATTAGGTGCAGGAGTAGGCCATTCGGCCCTTCGAGCCTGCACCGCCATTCAACACGATCATGGCTGATCATCCAACTCAGTATCCCGTACCTGCCCTCTCTCCATACCCTCTAATCCCCTTAGCCACAAGGGCCACATCTAATTCCCTCTTAAATATACCCAATGAACTGGCCTCAACTACCCTCTGTGGCAGAGAGTTCCAGAGACCCACCACTCTGTGTGAAGAAATTCCTTCTCATCTCGGTCCTAAAGGATTTCCCCCTTATCCTTAAGCTGTGACCCCTTGTCCTGGACCTCCCCAACATCGGGAACAATCTTCCTGCATCTAGCCTGTCCAACCCCTTAAGAATCTTGTAAGTAATTATGGAGCAGACATCTGTTAATTGTGCGTTGCTCAAGGTGCCCAATGTGAACTCTGCTATCTGGGCACAAATGAGCGCAACGATGCTTGGACAAGAGATTCGGTTCCAGCGAGTCCTCAAATTGGTTGGGGCAGGGATCACGGCTTTCGGGAAAATGGTCCAAGGGGCACCGATGTCCGGGACACAGCAGGCTATCTTGACCCTGCTGTGCAATGCATACTTTGAAATCAACTGCATCCGGAAAATTGCTATCAAGCCACCATTGAACCCACGATTTGCAGCTCTGTGTTGCTCATCTAATATTCAAGCGCCAGGTTTTCTATTTGGCGAAGAGGCCTGGAAGAAGAGGCCAAACTATTGGCCTCATGAAAACTTACATCCTTCCAGGATGCCAGGTGCCAGGATGCCACCTCGCAGGTCTTTTCGACACGATGGGGGTCAGATCCTATTCTGTAATTATAGAAGCTGGGATGCAATTATAGAAGCTGGGATGTAATGTTAAAATTGTACAAGACATTGGTGAGACCAAATCTGGAGTATGGTGTACAATTTTGGTCGCCCAATTATAGGAAGGATGTCAACAAAATAGAGAGGGTACAGAGGAGATTTAGTAGAATGTTGCCTGGGTTTCAACAGCTGAGTTACAGAGATAGGTTGAATAAGTTAGGTCTTTATTCTCTGGAGCACAGAAGGTTAAGGGGGGACTTGATAGAGGTCTTTAAAATGATGAGAGGGATAGACAGAGTTGATGTGGACAAGCTTTTCCCTTTGAGAACAGGGAAGATTCAAACAAGAGGACATGACTTTAGAATTAAGGGACAGAAGTTTAGGGGGAACTTCTTTACTCAGAGAGTGGTAGCGGTGTGGAATGAGCTTCCAGTGGAAGTGGTGGCGGCAGGTTCGTTGGTATCATTTAAAATTAAATTGGATAGGCATTTGGATGAGAAGGGTATGGAGGGTTATGGTATGAGTGCAGGCAGGTGGGACTAAGGGAAAAAAGTTGTTCGGCACGGACTTGAAGGGCCGAGATGGCCTGTTTCCGTGCTGTAATTTTTATATGGTTTATGCCAACTACAACCCCAGCATTGCAATGAGAACAAGAAGTTCAAGGTCGGCTATGGAGGTACGGGTAACTCATTCAGTCCGGGATAAATCCACTGGGGAACAACCTCCGGTTGGGGGGTAGGTTACAGTTATTTTAAGATGAATGGTGCTGCATAACATCTGTTTATACTGGACACTGTTCAGGGTCTCGAATAGCGTTTATGTCAGGAATTCATCAACTTGCACAAAATATGCCTAATCGGGTATTGTTTTTTTTTTCTAGATCAGAAATTCTGCAGGTAAATAAAGAAATTGGGGTTTTGTTCCAAAAAGGGGTAATTGAGAGGACGATATACCATCCTCAATAATTTGTGCCCAATATATTCCCCAGACAGAAAAAAGATGGTGGGTGTCGAATCATTCTGGATTTAACCCAGTTAAATTCCTATGTCTAGTATCGGCATTTTAAAATAGACACCTTTAATACTGGTAAACAGCTGTTATGGTTGTTATATGGCAACCATAGATCTTACAACATTCTCAAGGGGTTGGACAGGCTAGATGCAGGAAGATTGTTCCCGATGTTGGGGAGGCCCAGGACAAGGGGTCACAGCTTAAGGATAAGGGAGAAATCCTTTAGGACCGAGATGAGAAGGATTTTTTTCACACGGAGAGTGGTGGGTCTCTGGAACTCTCTGCCATAGAGGGTAGTTGAGGCCAGTTCATTGGGTATATTTAAGAGGGAGTTAGATGTGGCCCTTGTGGCTAAGGGGAGCAGAGGGTATGGAGAGAAGGCAGGTACGGGATACTGAGTTAGATGATCAGCCATGATCATATTGAATGGCGGTGCAGGCTCGAAGGGCCGAATGGCCTACTCCTGCACCTAATTTCTATGTTTCTATGATCTGAAAGATGCATATTATTCAGTACCAATTCATCACCAGTACTGTAGATACTTGAAATTTAGTTGGATGGGACACCTGTGGCAATTTAAGGCATTGCGCAATGGGTTAACCTCAGCTCCTAGCAATTTTAAACAAAATTGTTAAAACCAATTCCGCTGCTACTTCGTGTCCAGAATCACACTGTGATGGCTTATCGAGATGATATTTTAATTATAAGCAACACTCAGGAAGCAGCTGAGGAGTCGGTTTCAGCAACCAAACACCTTCTGAGAAGTTAGGTTTTCTCGTCCATTCAACAAAATCTAAGCTAGAGCCATCCCAAAAAATTGACTATTTGGGGTTTGTTATTGATTCAGTTGATATGTCAGTGACTTTGCCTACGGCCAAGGCTGTTGAAATCACGGAGGTCTGTACCAGTCACGTAGGAAAACAACAACCCTCCATCCAGTAGCCAGTGTTATTAGTAAATTGGTGGTGGATTTCCGTGCAGTGGAGTTCGGACCTCTGCACTATGCGAGTTTGCAATGAACTAGAAAACAAACACTTAAAGAACATGCAGGTCATTTTGATAGACATGTGCAGTTGCCAGCCAAAGCCATTGCCGAATTACAATGGTGAATAATCAATATTGCACGAAGTACCAAAAACATTTTGATTCAACAACTTTCAGTGGTTTTACAAACAGACGTTCGTGCTTTGGGATGGGGAGCCACGGGCAGCGAGTGCAGCTGTGGTGGTGCAAGAGGACTTAATTCTGCACAGACATGGTATAAATTACTTAGAATTGCCGTGTGCATTCTATGGATTTAAAGCTTATTGTTCAGCAATGAATAATTTACATGTTCAGCTCCAGATTGACAATACCACGGCTGTTGTTTATATCAATCACATGGGAAGAATAAGTTCAGTATCTTGTGATAATCTGGCTAACCTCATTTGGCATTGGTGTATTTCCAGAAATATCTGGGTCCCAGCTATCTACCTACCAGGTATAGATAATGTAGTGGCAAACAACATGTCACGGAAATTTAATGACAACACAGAATGGACGCAAAATCCTGATGTTTTTTTAAATGATTGTCAGCCGTTATGGTTTAGAAACATAGAAACATAGAAAAATAGGTGCAGGATTAGGCCATTCGGCCCTTCGAGCCTGCACTGCCATTCAATATAATCATGGCTGATCATCCAAATCAGTATCCCGTACCTGCCTTCTCTCCATACACCCTGATCCCTTTAGCCACAAGTGCCACATCTAATGCCCTTTTAAATATAGCCAATGAACTGGCCTCAACTACCTTCTGTGGCAGAGAATAGTAAGATTGAACGAGAACTTACCAGTTCGAAGGTTGATCGTTATTTCATGAGGAGTCGCGGTGAGGGATTTTGTGAAGAGCCCGCCGGTGCGCATGCTCCACATTCTTCAAAGTAGCGGTGTGGAATCACAGAAACCAGTAACAGAAATGACTTGGCATAGTAAGATTGAAGAGACTCAAATTACCAGATGAAGGTGATTGAGGGTTGGGCGTGGAGGGCACGAAATCCCTCACCGCGACTCCTCATGAAATAACGATCAACCTTCGAACTGGTAAGTTCTCGTTCAATCTTACTATTTCATTTCGGAGTCACATGAGTGACTTCGTGAAGACTTCAAAGCCTCTGTGATTACACGCCCTGGACCACGTCCATGCTGACACACCACTAGCAGGGATGGATGGGAGGAAACAAACTTGCTCAAATAGTTCATACTGCAAAACAAGAGCATGTTTATTAATAACAAATCAAAACCCCTCATGCGGGGACACCTCCATGTTCTTGACCTGCATTCAGCATGGCTTCCGCGAACTGTAGAGGAGCAGCAACAGGCTTGTTATAAAATCGCTGAAACACAGCTTCATTAGCCCATCCTGCTGTGGCGAGAATATGGTCCATATGCACCTCCATGATCCTCGCCGCTGACGTCGATGCAGCCCTGGTGGAAACAGACTTGAACACATTAGTGTCGATACCTGACTTACCCAAGACGACTCGGAACCACCTGGATATCGTCTGGACTGTCACTCGATGATTAGGTCTCTTATGAGTGACAAGCAGGTATCTCTCCATTCCTCTGATGCGTGCCGTCACCTTGACATAGTGACGGATATGTGAGGCTAAACACAGCCTAGCATCTGCGGGGTATGCCGGGAACTTCAGCTGCAGCCCTGTGCACCCAGGTCTATGCTGCTTTAGTAGCTCATCAATGAAGAAGACTGCTTCTGTAGGGGTAGATATCATCCTGTCGACACGTAGTTTATGCAGTGTCTGTACCCTCTGTGCTGAAGTCAGCGCTAGTAACATCACCAGCTTCATGGTGAGTTTGTCCAGCTGGAGCCCTTCAATGGGAGACCACGTCCTGAGCAGGTTTAATACATCCCTGACATCCAAGGTGATATTATAGCGTGGTGTAGGCGGATTCATATTGAATATACCCCGCATGAGTCTGGACACTAGCCTGTTGAATCCCACCTCAATCTTGAGGTAGAATGACAGCGCGCTCCTGGCGCTGTTGATGGCACTGTAACTTAAGTGTTCATCGTGGTGCAACCCCACGAGGAATTCCAGAACGTCGGTTATTGTCACGTCATCGTACGTGATGCGAGAGCGGCTGCAGTAGGCTTCCCACTTCTTAATATGTGAGCGGTATCTTCGCCTTGTTGACTCTCGACACGACGCCCCAATGGTATCCATGGTTCGAGTTGAGAGGCCGTATTGGACTAACGGCCTGTTCAAAACCTGCAAGCCAACAAATTTAAATAGCCATGGCAGCGATGTGGCTCCCCTGAGACAGGGTGAGTAACCAATTGTGGGCAACCCTTCGAAAGGACCCAAGGCTCACTGAGCATGTCAAAGACCACCGGATACCAAGGCTGTGTAGACCAGTCTGGTATAATAAGGATGCCCTTGGCTGCATCCATCTGAATCTTTCGTAATACTCGACTGATGAGGCAAAACGGGGGGAATGCATAGAAAAAACAATTCCCCCAGTCCAGCGAGAATGCAGCTAGCGCCATTGCCCCAGGATCTGGTTCCCACGAGACGTATGTTGGTACCTGATGGTTCAACCGTGACGCAAAAAGGTCAATGTCCGGTTTACCAAATTTGGCTGTGACTTTGGCAAAAATTTCAGGATGCAACATCCATTCAATATTGTCATTAAATTTGCGTGACTTGGTGTCCGCCACAGTATTAAGCTCACCTGGCAAATAGGTAGCTGAAACCCAAATGTCTCTTTGAACACACTAGAGCCAAATTGAGTTAGCCAATTTATCACACGAAACTGACCTGGTACCGCCCATATGGTTTAAGTATGCCACCGCTGTGGTGTTGTCTATTTGGAGATGGACATGTGCTCCAATAAGCTTGGAACAATAAGCACGAAGTCCGTGGAATGCTGCAAGTATCTCCAAATAGTTTATCCCTTGTGACAAACAACATAGTAACCTCAAGGGTGTCCCATCTGTCCCCGCAACTAGAGCAATTATCCGTAGCTCCCCAGCCATAAGAGCTCGCATCAGTTTGCAAGTATACCACCGGATTAGCCTCAATAATAGGCTTAAATGAGCTACTAATGTGACACACCCACCATCATAACTCATCCTTCGCTTCGGGCGGCCGCTGCATTGGTCGATCATAATGACCAGCGTTCTGTTTTAACGCAGCGATCTTGGCTCTTTGCAAATTCTGATAATGCAAAGGCCCATATCGGGCTGCCGGAAACAAATCTTCAAGTTTGCCAATTACTGTAGCTGTATGTCGAATCGATGGTATACTGGCGCAGATTAAACCTTGACACATCTGGGTGACCTCCTCAACCTTTTTAGTTGGTATGGTGACCCTCATGCGAATAGAGTCCACCGTAAACCCCAGATAATGTATTACCTGGGAAGGGCAGAACTTTGATTTTTCTGGATGGACAATAAACCCCAGCTGCTGAAATATATTGACAGCAGCTGCAACTCCCTGTTCAGCCAATTCCATGGTGTGGCCGACAATGAAGATATCATCTAAATAGGACATTACAATTTAGGGGCTGTGGTAAGCCCGTTTGGCAAAGCCCTATATTGCCAGTTGACCCATCCAGATAAATTTCAAAAACTTCCTATAGTATTTGTGAATGGATACAGAATAGTACGCATCTTTTAAATCAATGCATGCCATAAAGCAAGCATGCAAAATCAATGATTTGGCTGTTTCAAAAGTGTCCATTTTGAAATGAGTATATGTTACAAAAGTATTTAAACGAGTCAGGTCAATAATGACTCGACAGCCTCCATCCTTCTTTGGTCCAGTGAATATATTAGAAACAAATTCAACTGGCTCATGAACCGTTTTCTCTATCACTCCCTTCTGTTCTAGCCTTAAAATTTCCTTATAGCCTGCTGCCTGTTCTGCAGCAGACAGTGTAAACGTTCGACCAGGCATGTGCTGGGATGGAGGAATGTCCCCATTAAGAAACTCAATTTTATGACCCTGAATATTTTGTAGCACATACTCGTCACCAGTAATATCACCCCATGCACCCAAAAAGAACCGAAGGCGCCCACCAACATGTGAGGTTAGACAAAGAGAAAAGAGAGAACCAGACCGCCTCACCTCCGTGGTTACCGCCGGTCCTTGACACGTGTGGGTGGACGTGGAGGTGCTGGGTTGGCTTGAGGGCGCGGCGTCCTCATCTTCCACCAGGGCCTCTGCCGACCCTGTCCTAAAAAAAGTCCCCTGCTGCTGGGGCTGTTGGTAACGGGGTGGAACTGGAGGGTAGGTCCTCGTAGAGGTGCTGCAGACCCTCGTGGACGAGCAAGTGGAGCTTTCGAGCCTGACGGCGTGGGGGCACTATGAGAGCGCATGAGTCCCACCGTTTTGGCTTGTTCGTCAAGCTCTTTGACTCTCTTCGAGAGATCTTCTCCAAAGAGCTGACGGGGCGGCGGCGGCGGTGGTTTGCACAACCCTGCAAACTTAGGGTTGAGCGCCGGGCGGATGCTGCTTTTGCGAAACCCATTGATTTCATGTTGAGTTGCGCATAATAGTGCCAGTGCATCCTCCTGATCCAAATTTAATTCATCCCTATCAACCGACCGCACAAAGGCGGTAATACCGGCCGTGAGGAGCTTCAGGATCCGCTGGAGTTTCAGCTCCTGTTGGCGGATAGCCGCACTGATGTTGCCCCATATCAGCGTATTGACCACAGGCACGTTGAGGGAGTTGCAGTTGGATGGAGCCTTGTGACGGCTCATGGCCTGAATGAGAACTTCTTCCTGGAGCTGATGGTTGTTGAGGAAGTCCACTGTGGCTGCCAATTTTGAGTTCAGGGGAAGCCCAGACGTGTGTGGGGCCGCGAACTTTGTTGCCACATCGAGAAGTTCCTCCGCTGGTAATTCTGACGGAGGTGGTATGGGATCAACCAAAACCTCCTCATCCGGCTGCTCCAGGCTGATGGTGGAAGTTGGTGTAAAAGCCCTGTGCCTGTCGCTGCTGGACGCTTGCTGCTGTTGACCTTGAAGCAGGAGCTCCAGCAGCCGCTCCATACGGTCAATACGCCCTTCACCCTGAACACTCGGGTGGTCGGAGTCCTCCGGCTCTGAGAAATTGCCGGGGCCCCTATCATCGGCCCGCACCTCATCGAGGCCCACCCGGTGCCGGTAGTCGTCGCTAACAGCCGCCGAAGCGAAACTGCGCGATTCCCGCGCGGGTGTGTTCAACCGCCTCTGTTTAGCGGGAGCTGAAGCCGCTGCCACTAAGGGCACTTGCGGCGTGGTGTCGGCACCAGCCGTAGCATGGACACCTGATGCCCGCGCGGGCTTGCCGGCTGCCCACGTCGTGGACCTTGCTGACGCATGGTCTCGCCCACCCATCCATGGGGGACTCGGCGACCGTGACGAGACCCGACCCAACCGACCCGTCCCGGCGTCAAGAGTTGGGGGACGTCGACTGGACCTCACAGCCGCCCCGGGTCCCGCCCTGGAACCTGACCGCTCCTCTGCGGCAGGCAATGCCTTAGCCCCGACAGGGTTAGGCTTCCGGGCTCCTGCCCTTCCCCTACTCGGAGGGCTGAGTGAAAAGGGCCGTGCAGCTGCACGCACCCCTCTGCTCGAGGTCGCCAGCAAGCCTGCTGACGACCTGACTGCCATGGCAGGGTCCTCCTGCTCTGGCGGCACACCACACTCCTCCTCATCGAACTCCTCCGAGCTGTGGTGTGCTGGCGGATCCGGACCTGTAAACACAGGGCTTACCGATATTCGCGCCTGTGTCCCGGCCTGCGCTGCAGGTACAGCCGATGTTAATGGCTCCGGGACTGCTGACCGGCGACTTCGTCCAGACATCCTCCGGCCCTTCGAACTCCCATCCATGTCCTTGCTGCAAGAAAACAATCAATACAACAAGGACCACCAACTTAAGGTAGGATACTTACCTCCGTGGCTCCCTTATGAAGGGCTGGCGAGGAGCGCCCTCCACCGCCAGCCGTCGGAGCAACGCGATACGACGATATGTCGAGCATGCGCGCCGGCGGGCTCTTCACGAAGTCACTCACGTGACTCAGAAATGAAATTCGAGATACTCACCACTCTCTGTGTAAAGAATGTCTTCCTCATCTCGGTCCTAAAGGAATTCCCCCTTATCCTTAGACTGTGACCCCTTGTTCTGGACTCCCCCAACATTGGGAACAATCTTCCAGCATCTAGCTTGTCCAACCCCTTAAGAATTTTGTAAGTTTCTATAAGATCCCCCTTCAATCTTCTAAATTCCAGCTAGTACAAGCCGAGTCTATCCA
The DNA here is from genome assembly GCA_963514005.1 of Raja brachyura. Next base: position 304,216 of record OY740828.1, on the reverse strand, counting down.
ATCTTTCCTCATATGAAAGTCCTGACATCCCAGGAATCAGTCTGGTTTGCCAGATATAGATCTGTTTGCATCCACGCTAAATGACCTAGTTGCCTAAATACGTTTCGTGGGAACCAGATCCAGGAGCAGTAGTGGTGGATGCATTCTCACTATATTGGGGACGTATGTTTTTTAAACTTTCCCCATTCTCCCTCATCAGGCAATGCCTCACCAAAATAGAGCAGGACTCCGCCTCATGCGTTTTCGTGGTTCCGGACAGGCCTCCACAGGCATGGTTCCCATTGGTGCTGAGAATGATGATTCAGCCATTCATGACTGTCCCCAAGTGCAGTAATTTGTTGGTGCATCCAGTGACAAGAGAAAGCCATCTGTTACATGATCGTATAATCTGTTAATATAACCATATAACATTAGCTACCCCCCAATCTACAGCAACTGATCTTGAATCTATGGAACATTGGAAAATGATCACCAATGCATCCACGATTTCTAGAACCACTTCCTTAGGTACCCTGGGATGCAGACCATCAGACCCTGGGGATTTATCAGCCTTCAGTCCCATCATCTACCCAATACCATTTCCTGCTAATGTGGATTTCCTTCAGTTCCTCCGTCACCCCAGATCCTCTGGCCACCAGTACATCGGGAAGATTGTTTATGTCGTCCTTAGTGAAGAGGGATCCCAAAGAACCTGTTCAACTCATCTGGCATTTCCTTGTTCCCCATAATAAATTAATCTTTTTCTAATCTTCAAGAGTCAAACTTTGGTCTTAACTAATGTTTTCCTCTTCACGTACGTAAAGAAGGAACAGCAGATGCTGGTTTACAAAGAGAGACACAATCTCCTGGAGTAACTTGCACGTCTGGAGAGCATGGGCAGGCAACATTCTAGGACAGGACCCTACTTCAGATTGCTTGGTGTGGGGGCGGTGGAGAAAGTTGGAAAGGAGAGGTGGGAGTGGTCGCCTTAGGTTCACTTCCCTCTACAGATGTGGCCTGATCCACTGAGTTCCTCCACCGCTTTAGAGGGAATGGACAGACAACGGAGAGGGTGGGGGGAGGAAGCTGGAAAAGAGAGACGGGAGCTGGACAAAGCCTGGCAAGTGATAGGTGGACACAAAATGCTGCAGTAACTCAGCGGGACAGGCAGCATCTCTCGAGAGAAGGAATAGGTGACATTTCGGGCATGTTTCCACACTGTATCACTCTGTGGCGCACACAATGTGCTGTAGTACCTCAGCGGGTCAGGCAGCATCTGTGGGGAACATGGATAGGTGACATTCACAGAGTGCTGGAGTAACTCAGCGGGTCAGGAAGCATCTGTGGAGAACATGGATAGGTGACATTTCAGAGTGCTGGAGTAACTCAGCAGGACAGGCAGCATCTCTGGAGACAAGCAATGGGTGACATTTCGGGTCGACACTGAAGATGGGTCTCGACCCTGAAACGTTATGCATTCCTTCCAGCATTTTGTGGCTACCTAAACTGTGCCTATCCATCCACGTGGTGGTGTTCCAGCAGGCTGGAGGAGCGGGCAGGTGAAGGGGCGCTGGCCGGTGTGGACACATCGGTGCTCCAGCAGGTGGTCAAGCCGGGTGAAACACTTCCCATACTCAGCGCAAACAAACGGTCTCTTTCCGGTGTGTATCCGCTAGTGCTCCCACAACCCCCATGTTGCCTTGTCACAGTGGGAGCAGCTGCTCGCCGGCGTGGGTCCGCCGGTGCTGCCGCAACCCCCGCGAGCTGTCAAACTCCGCACCGCAGTACGGGCAGTCGTAGGCCTGGCCACTGATGTGCACGTGCTGGTGAGACAGGGCGTCGGAGGCCATGGCAAAGCGCTCTCCACACACCAGGCTGGGGACGGGGCGGTCGCCGGTGTGCACCCGCTGGTGGGACAGCAGAGAGGTAGAGCAGGTGAAGCCCTTGCCCCACTGGGCGCAGGTGTAGGGACGCTCGCCGGTGTGGTTGCGCTGGTGCACCAGCAGGTTGCTGGACTGGGTGAACCGCTTGCTTCACTGACTGCAGGGGTAGGGGCGCTCGCCGGTGTGCGTGCGCTGGTGGGACAGCAGGTTGCTGGAGTGCATGAAGCCCTTGCCGCACTGGGTGCAGGTGTAGGGCCGCTCGCCGCTGTGGGTGCGCCGGTGCACCAGCAGGTTGCTGGACTGGGTGAATCCCTTGCCGCACTGGGCGCAGGTGAAGGGCCGCTCATCGGAATGGGTGCGTTGGTGCTTCAGCAGGTTTGTGAACTGAGTGAAGCTCTTGCCGCACTGGGCGCAAGTGCAGGGGCGCTTGCCGATGTGGGTGCGCTGGTGGGGCAGCAGTTGGCTGGAGCGGGTGAAGTCTTTGCCGCAGCCGCTGCATGTGTAGGGACACTTGTCGCTGTGCAGGCGCCTGAGCTGCTTCCGGTTCCTGGACGACTTGAAGCCTTTGCCGCAGTCAGAGCAGGTGTAGGGCCGCTCACTGCTGTGCACCCGCCGGTGCTGCTTCAGCTCTCGCGACGACTTGAAGCCTTTGCCGCAGTCGGAGCAGGTGAAGGGCCGTTCACTGCTGTGCACCCGCCGGTGCTGCCGTAGCCCCATCAAATGGACAAAGCTCTTGCCGCAGATGGAGCAGCCATGGGCCTATCGCCGGAGTGCACCTGCCGGGGGAAGTTCAGGTGCTGCACCGTCTTGAAGCACTTGCCGCAGTCGGAGAAGGTGAAGGGCCTCTCGCTGGAGTGCATGCTGCTGTGCTGCAGCAGACTGCCGGAGCTGGTGAAGCTCTTGCCGCACTCCGAGCAGTTGAAGGGGCGATATCCCGTGTGCACCCGCCGGTGGATCTCCAGCTGGCTCGGGTACTTACATGACATACCACACACGTCGCACTCATGACGCTTCTCCTTATTGTGCCCCGTCATGTGGTCCTCCATCAAAGCTCAGCCTCTCGAAACTCAGCCGCACACTCAGCAGATGGGGGGGGGGGGGGGGGGGGGGGGGCTCACCGGCACCCTGGCCGCCCTCAATGGCCGCTCACGTTCCTGTCTCTCCGTCCACAGCAACGGCTCCTAAACCCTGCAGGAGGGGAACACATAGGGCCAACAAGCTGGCAAACAGGACATCACTAGCATATATTGGCTGCAGTTATGATGGAGGAAACCATTATATACCCGGGTACTATCCTGACTATGGGTGCTGTCTGTGTGGAGTTTGTACGTTCTTCCCTGGACGTATGTGGGTTTTTACTCCGGGTGCTCCGGTTTCCTCCAACATTTCAAAGACGTTCAGGGTTGTAGATTAATCAGCCTCCGCAAAATTGTTAAATTGTCCCTAATGTGCGTAGGATAGCGCTAGTGTCTGCTAGTGATCGCTGGTCGGCGCGGACTCCGTGGGCCAAAATAACTGTTTCTGCGCTGCATCTCTCAACCAAAATAAGGGTCTCAACCCAAAATGTCACCCATTCATTCTCTCCACAGATGCTGCCTAACCCGCTGAGTTACTCCAGAACTCTCTCTCTGTCTGTCTTTCTCTCTCTGTCTGTCACTCTCTCCCTCTCTGTCTCTTTCTCCCTCTCTCCATCTCACTGTCTCTCTCTCTCTCTCTCTCTCTCTCTCTCTCTCTCTCTCTCTCTCTCTCTCTCTCTCTCTCTCTCTCTCTCTCTCTCACTCCCTATCTGTCTTTGTCACTGTCTCTCTATCTGTTTCCCTCCCTCCCTCTCTGTCTCTCTCCCCGTCTCTGTCTCTCTGTTTCTCTCTCTCTCCCTCTCCCTGCCTCTCAGTCTCTTTTTTCTCTGTCTCTCGCTATGTCTCTGTCACTCCCTCTCCTTGTCTGGCTTTCCCTCCTCACATCCACAATATTAGCATTTGATACAGGGAAACAGGTTGAATGAATGACTGAAATAAAATGATAATTTGTAATATAAATGCCTACTATGTTCTGTGGTGCTGAAGCAAGAATTCCATTGTCCTATCAGGGACACGTGACAATAAACTCAGTTGAACTTGAATAAAAATAATTAGAAACAAATAAAACAAGAAAGAAACTGGAGAAATATAGATGTGTTATATGATTTATAATGAATATATATATATATATATATATATATGTTTATAATAAGAAACGAGAAATATATATATGTGTGCGTTACATAATTCTCACAGATCCCCCAAAACAATATTCCACCTCTCCACCAATTCCGATATTCCACCTGCATCCTTTCCCCACCGCTTCCTCCAGTGATGGAGATTGGGGGGGGGGGGGGGGGTACACAAGGGGACGTCGTACCCCTAGTTTTCACTTTCCAGTTCCCATCCTGTGCGTGAACTCACAGCTTTATCTTGCGCGACTTAATCCAAGGGCGATCAAACGCGCGGACGGACGAACGAAAGCAACGATCACAGAGCGGAATAGGTGACATATCGGGTCGAGACCCGTCTTCAGACTGAGTCAGGGGAAAGAGAAACAAGAGATATAGATGGCGCTAAGGACAAATGAATGGAAGATATGCCTATATCTCCCGTTTCTCTTTCCCCTGACTGCGGCAAGGGCTTCACCTGCTCCACAAAGTTGCTGTCCCACCAGCGGGTGCAAGCCGGCGACAGTCCCATCCCCAGCCCAGTGTGTGGAGAGTGCTTTGCCATGGCCTCCCACGCCTTGTCTCACCAATGCGTGCACACCAGTGGCCAGCCCTACGACTGCCTGTACTGCGCGGAGGAGTTTGACAGCTCGCAGGGGTTGCGGCAGCACCGGAGGACCCACGCCGGTGAGCAGCTGCTCCCACTGTGACAAGGGCATGGGGGCTGCGGGAGCACCAGCGGATACACACCGGAGAGGGACCCTTTGTGTGCACTGAGTGTGGCAAGGGTTTCACCCACATGTCCAGCCTGTGGCAGCACCGTCGTACGCACAGTGGTGAGCGTCCCTTCCCCTGCCCGTCCTGTGGCAAGGGCTTCACTCCGCCTTGACCACCTGCTGGAGCATTGGCGAATCCACACTGGACAGCACCCCTTCACCTGCCCGCTCTGTGGCAAGGCCTTTGCCCGCTCCTCCAGCCTGCTGGCATACCGCCACATGGATAGATAGGGGCTGTTTAGGTAGACACAAAATGTTGGAAGGAATTTGTAACGTTTCGGGCCTTTTCTGCAGTCACCCATTCCATCTCTGCAGAGATGCTGCCTGTCCCGCTGAGTTACTCCAGCACTTTGTGTCCTTTTTTGTAAACCAGTATCTGCAGTTCCTTGTTTTTAAACGATTCTGGTTAACCATCTCTGCACCTTCCCCAAAGCCTCCACATCAGTCCTGTAATGGAGTGACCAGAACTGTGTGCAATGCTCCAAATGCTACCTGACCAATGTCCCTTAAAGCTGCACATATACATTCATCTCTCTCCCCTCTCCCCCCACTCATACACAAATTCTCTCCACTCCACCCTCTTGTGCCCCCTCCCCTCTCACACACTCCCTCTCTCGTTCCCTGTCTCTCTCACACACCCCCTCTCTGTCTCTCTCACACATACATTCCCTCTCTCTCTTGTTTTCTCACACACAAACCCTCTTTCTCTTACATACACTCCCTCACTCTCTCTCACACACAACACTCCACCATCTCTCTTTCTCACACACAATCCATTTCTTTCTTGCTCTCTCACACACGCTTCCTCTCACACACACACACACACTCTCACACACGCTCTCTCACACACGCTCTATCTCATACGCTCTCTCTCACACACGGATCATCTCACACATGCATGATCTCACACACGCATTGTCTTACACATGCGTATGGTGTGGAACATGATATTAAATATACTGCTTGTAAGTGTGCTGTTATGATCTGTAGAACCAAAGTGGATAAATGTCTAACATTTCTTGATTTTAAATTCTCTGACAATAATCTTAGTGTCTGTAATAAGGTAAAATATCCAGGGCATTTTATTACATGCAAATGACAGAAGGTGAGGATAATTATAGGCAACGATGAATGCTGTATGTACGGGCGAATATTCTCTTGCGTAAGTTTGGTGCGTGTGCAGATGTGGTGAAGATGGCGCTATTTAGAACATATTGCACTCCACTTTTCCCTGTGTGGTCGAACTATGGAAAGACACGTTTGCAGAGACTAAAGGTGTCATATAATGATGCCATGAGAACACTGCAAAGAAACCTATATGGTGTAGTGCTAGTAACATGTTTGGCTGCAGGAGTCAGTACTTTAAAAGCTATCCTATGGAATCATATGTATTGCAGGATAAATGATTCTAACAATTATTGTGGCCTTGTCAAACATAAAGTTTTGCAATACACGCTACCAATCCCAGTTATGAAGACACTGGTATCGTTGTCTCGATGTAGGACATTGATCATTCTTTTATTCTGGATTTTAATTCATGCATTGTGTTTTTTCCTCATATAATTTATGATGCTTTTATAAGTGATATACTAAGATTTTATATGTACTTTATGATATTTTTTAATAAGCAAAGCATTTTATGTAATGTTGCCCCTTGTATGGACCTTGAGTCTGAAATAAAGTTTATTATTATTATTATTTTATTGCGTGTAATTAATTATGATGTAGTTTAATGTCATTCTGTGCAACATGGACCAATGGATTTACTTTTCAGATTTCAGAAAACCTTTTCAGATTTCCCTGAAAATCAGTGCCTATATATTAGAGCACACGTAACACAACAGAAAACAAGGTCTCAACTCCAAATCCCAATGGGCCTTTGGCAATTTTTCGAGCTATATCAATGGTTCATAACTTCGAAGGAACTTTGAGTTGAAAGTTGATTTTTCTGCTGTGTTCTTTGTACCAGAGGTGTTCCAAAATGATTTTCAATCCAACCTGACATGGGAACCAGCCAACCTTCTTACTTGCTGTTATTTGGTGCAGAATCAAATCATCCAATACCAAGCAATTTATGTACAAGTCTCCGATAAACCATCAATGTTTACTGAATTTTGGGTCTTAGAAATGGGATTTTTGGACCTTGAAAGTCCTTGAATTTATAGCTGTTCCAAGTGTACGAACCCTGGTATGAGAAATAAATCAGAATCAGAACCACACTTTATTTGCCAAGTATGTTTTGCAACATACGAGGAATTTTACTTCGGAGTCACGTGAGTGACTACGTGAAGACCCCGCCAGCACGCATGCGCGACATATCGTCGAACGCATGCGGAAGCATTGGGGGTCAGAACTGGGCTGACCCTGAAGAGGGGGAGATGGCTGAACAACCAGCAGTGTCAGGGGTACAGGAAGAGTTACTGGATATGGTAAACAAGCATGCTGTTCCTTCTCAAAAAGGACTACCTATCCACCCAAAGCTGGCAGCTAGCATCAACTATATGACTACAAACCAGCTTCAGGAGCAAGCCATCAATGCTACAGCTGATAAGTATCTTGCTCCTGAAAATTGTAACTGAAAAATGTTCCTGCGGTGAATAACCCTATATGGGGGAACATGAGACCTACAATCAGAGGGCAAGAAGTCAAGCTTCAGAGGATCCTGAAACTTTTGACAGCCGGGATTACGGCAGTGGCCAGGACTGCTGTGGGGATAGAGTTACCGGAAGAGCTACAAGACGCTCTGGCTTTGCTGTGTAACACACAGTACGAGATAATCAACAACAGGAAGAGCATTATCAAACCTGCACTTAACCCCAAGTTTGCGGGGTTATGCAGACCAGGTAACGCACAACCACCGAATCTGCTGTTCGGGGATTACTTCCCTAAACAGGTGAAAGACCTGGACGAGGAGGCCAAGGCCATAGGCCTGATTAAGGTACTTAGTACCTCTAAACCCCACTACCAACAGCGGCAGCACCCCTACACACCCACCGGACAGCGATATTACAACAGACCGTCCTGTGGTGAAAGCTCGAAGGCCGACCCACCTGCACAACGGTCTTTTTTAGCCCATGGCCCAGCCCGGCCTTCTTGGAAAATGCGCCACCCCTACAACGCACCAACTCAACAGAAGAAACAAGGGCAAAGACCGCAACACCGGCAATAACCACGGAGGTAGGTGGGTCTGGCTCCCCCAGGAACATTGCATGTCTAAATTCATCTTATGTGGGAGGCCGGTTGCACTTGTGTTATGAAGTATGGCGCACTTTTACCTCTGATCCTTACATACTCGGAAGTATTCAGGGCTATAAAATTGAATTTATTCATGAACTCCCTACCCCGGTCCAGCATTCGCCTAGCCGAAAGTTTATACTTTCACAGAAAGAAAGAACGGCAGGCCATGCTGAACTATTAAGACTAATTGGGAAAGGGGTAATTGAGGAAACCACCAGAGAATCTCAGGAGTTCGTATCTAATATATTTACCAAAAATAAAAAAGATTGCGGGTGCCGCATAATCATAGATCTGACCGAACTGAATACTTCTGTTCAGTATGTTCATTTCAAAATGGACACTTTTGACACAGCTAGACAGCTAATAGCTAATGGGTACTACATGGCATGCATTGACCTTTAAGATGCATAGTATTCAGTGCCAATACACAAGGATCATAGGAAATACCTTAAATTTATCTGGATGGGACAATTATGGCAATATAAAGCCTTATCCAATGGGTTATCATCAGCACCCAGGCTGTTTACCAAAATATTGAAACCAGCTTTGGCTTATTTAAGGAAACAAAACCATACTGTTATGGCCTACCTTGATGATATCCTCATTGTCGGGGAGAATTTGGAAATGGCCACATTGGCAGTTCTAGCCACAAAACATCTCTTTCAAAAGCTGGGGTTCATCATACATCCAGATAAATCGAAGTTGGAACCCTCTACTACTATGGATTACTTGGGGTTCACCATTGACTCGGTGCAAATGTCTATCACCTTACCACCGAACAATGTGGTGGACTTGATAGAAGCTTGCAGGAGCCTTACTGGCATCAGGGATCCATCTATACGGCAAGTGGCCAGGGTAATTTGGAAGATAGTGGCTACATTTCCCGCAGCACAATTCGGGCCACTACATTATCAAATCCTTCAAAGAGCTAAAATTATAGCTCTCAAAAGTCATGCAGGCCATTTCGACAGGCCTATGAAGTTACCAGAAAAGGCAAGAATTGAATTAAATTGGTGGATAAAAAATGCACAATTTTGTTCCAAACCCATCATTATCATAAATCCCTCGGTTATCTTACCAACTGATGCCAGCGCCAAAGTTTGGGGAGCAACTAATACCACCACAAGTTGTGGAGGCAGATGGAGTGCACACGAGCTAACCCTATTCAAAACATTGGGAATTAATTATTCAGAAATGCTGGGAGCGTTTCATGGTCTTAGGGCATACTGCTCAGACATGCACCAGGTACATGTTAGATTACAAATTGACAACACCACAGTGGTGGCTTATATTAATCATATGGGTGAAATAAAGTCGATATCATGTGATGAATTGGCTAATAATATCTGGCACTGGTGTCTGCAAAGGGAAATTTGGATTTCAGCTTCCAGGTAAGCTAAACACAGTGGCAGACACCAGGTCACGCAAATTCAACGACAACATAGAATGTCAGATATCGACCTTTTTGCATCCAGACTAAATCACCAACTGCCAACATATGTTGCTTGGGAACCAGACCCAGGGGCAGTAGCAATGGACGCTTTCACGCTACATTGGGGGATTTGTTCTGTTATGCTTTTCCCCCCTTCTGCCTCATCAGTCGTGTCTTGCAAAAAATCAGACAAGACTCCGCATCGGGTATTTTGGTTGTGCCCGACTGGCCTACCCAACCATGGTTCCCAGCGGTACAGAAGATGGCCACAGTACCTTGTATTCGGGTCAACAAACGACCTAGCCTATTAATACATCCCGTCACAGGGGAACACCATCCATGTCATGACCGAATGGACCAGTTGATTTGCAGATTCTGAAACGGCCACTTCTGGGATATGGACTCACCGACAGAACAATAGATACCATCTCAGCGTCATGCGGGGAGTCCACTAGGAAACAGTACCTGACCTACATCAGGAAGTGGGAAGTGTTCTGCTCTACAACGAACACAACCTATGAATCGACAAGCATCACGGAAGTTCTGGAATTCCTGGCTACCCTTCACTACGATGAAGGATTAAGCTACAGTGCCATTAATTGTGCAAGGAGTGCCCTATCGACTTATCTGGGCAAGGGGAGTGATCAACTGGGCATTGGATCACATCCATTAGTGTCAAGGCTAATGAGAGGAATATTTAATTCCAATCCCCCCAGGCCCATATACAACCAGACGTGGGATATCAGCATAGTATTGACTATGTTGCGAGGATGGACACCTAACTCGGGGCTCACCTTGGACAAACGCACCTACAAAATGGTAATGATTATGGCACTTGTCACGGCACAACGGGTCCAGTCCCTGCACAAGTTAAATGTGGATGCCATGACTATCTCCAATGGCAAAATCACTTTTCATATGCAGGGGCTGTTAAAGCAAGATCGACCCGGATCGTCTGGACACACATTAGAGTTTCTAGCCTATCCAGCAGATACTCGACTCTGCATCGTCACTCTGATATCACATTACATTTCAGTCACCAAGTCTCTCAGGGGCATGGAGAAAGCTTTGCTTATAAGCCACAAAAGGCCCCATTCACAAAGTCACGGTTAAGATGGTAGGGTGGTTAATGATGGTTAAGGGTGGTACTAGATGCGGCGGGGGTGGACACTAATATTTTAAAATCTCACTCCACCAGGGCTGCATCCACTTCGGCGGCTAGGATGATGGGAGTACCCATGGACCACATCCTGGCCACAGCGGGTTGGAGCAATGAGAAGACATTTCAACGCTTCTGTAACAAACCCGTGGCTTCTCCTGACTCTTTTGCAGGAAGAATTTTGAGTACTGCTAAATAATTACCCTATATGGGATATATTTTGTTTTGGTATGAATACATACCTATTTTTGTTTTTCAGCCAGTGTCATGTCTGAAATACGTTCATCCTCTTATCCCAGCATAGCAGTGTGTGCGCATGGGGTGTTCCAGGGCATGAAATCACAGAGCTTTGAAATCTTCACGTAGTCACTCACGTGACTCCGAAGTAAAATAGTAAGATTAAATAAGAACTTACCAGTTTGAGGTTTGATCTTTATTTTATGAGGAGTTACGATGAGGGATTACGTGCCCTCCGCTCCCAAACCCTCTATTATAAAGATCAACTGGTATGAAAGTTCTCTCTTATCTTACTATATTAGTCTATGTTGCTATCTGTGATTTCACACCACTGCTTTGAAGAATGTCGCGCATGCGTGCTGGCGGGGCCTTCACGTAATCCCTCATTGTAACTCCTCATAAAATAAAGATCAAACCTCAAACTGGTAAGTTCTCATTTAATCTTACTATTTTATTGGCCTGGTCAGTCATACAATTAGAAGTACCAGATCACCCAAAAACACATTTTAACATGAACATTCACCGCAGTGACTCCGACACATTCCTCACTGTGATGGAAGGTGAAATAAAGTTGAAGTCCTCCCTTTGTTCTTCCTCGGTCGTGAGCCCCGAGCCTCGAGCCTTAGTTGACGGAACGCTCTTGACTCCCGTAGCCAGCGGCGTTCGGGCCCTCCGTGCCGAGGTGATCAAGCTCCCGCATCGGGGTGATGTCCGCTCCCTCACGCCGGGCGATTGAACCTCGCGTCGGGGCTGGTCGAACCTTCCACGACGTTGGAGCGTCCCGACACGGCCACACCTGAGACTGCGAACTCTGATGGTAAGTCTGCTGTGGGAGCGATCCCAGGCAAGGGATCACTTGCCTGGGATCGCGCCCAGTTGCACTTACCCCCATCATCACCAAGTGCTTTGAGAGGCTGGTCCTGGCACACCTCAAAAGCTGCTTACCCCCCACACTGGATCCCTATCAGTTTGCCTACCGCAAGAACAGGAGTACGGAGGATGCCATCTCAACGGCACTTCACTCCACCCTCTCCCACCTCGACAACAGAGACACTTACGTAAGAATGCTGTTCATCGATTACAGCTCATCATTCAACACCATTATACCATCAAAATTGATCACCAAACTCGGTAACCTGTGCATCGGTCCTTCCCTCTGCAACTGGATACTGGACTTTCTAACTAACAGACCCCAGTCTGTTAGGTTAGACAAGCACACCTCTTCAACCCTCACCCTGAACACCGGCGTTCCACAGTGCTGTGTGCTGAGCCCCCTCCTCTACTCCCTCTTCACCTATGACTGCACACCTGTACATGGTACTAACACCATCATCAAGTATGCAGATGAAACAACGGTGATTGGCCTCATCAGCAACAACGATGAGTCGGCCTACAGGGATGAGGTCCAGCACTTAGCAGCATGGTGCGCTGACAACAACCTGGCCCTTAACACCAAGAAGACCAAGGAGCTCATTGTAGACTTCAGGAAGTCCAGGGGCGGCACGCACACCCCCATCCACATTAACGGGACGGAGGTGGAACGTGTTTCTAGCTGCAGGTTCCTGGGAGTCAACCTCTCCGACGACCTCTCTTGGACCCACAATACCTCAACTCTGATCAAGAAGGCTCACCAGCGTCTCTTCCTCCTGAGGAGACTGAAGAAGGTCCATCTGTCTCCTCAGATCCTGATGAACTTCTACCGCTGCACCATCGAGAGCATCCTTACCAACTGCATCACAGTTTGGTATGGCAACTGCTCTGTCTCCGACCGGAAGGCATTGCAGAGGGTGGTGAAAATTGCCCAACGCATCACCGGTTCCTCGCTCCCCTCCATTGAGTCTGTCCAAAGCAAGCGTTGTCTGCGGAGGGCGCTCAGCATCGCCAAGGACCTCTCGCATCCCAACCATGGACTGTTTACCCTCCTACCATCCGGGAGGCGCTACAGGTCTCTCCGTTGCCGAACCAGCAGGTCCAGGAACAGCTTCTTTCCGGCGGCTGTCACGCTATTCAACAACGTTCCTCGGTGACTGCCAATACCGGAAGTCACCAGGACACTTATTATTATTATTATTTAGTCAAATCATTTGCTGTGTCGCTCTTTCAGGGAGATGCTAAATGCATTTCGTTGTCTCTGTACTGTACACTGACAATGACAATTAAAATTGAATCTGAATCTGAATCTGAATCTGAATCTGAATCATCCCCGATTTTAAGTCCACGCTTCGCGGTGGGGCTGACGTCAGTCCGAGGAGGATTCCAGCTCCATCGATGGAAGGCTGCAGACCGCCCGAAGAATGCGATCCGAATATTGATCACATCTCCGGCAAGCTAAGAACCTGAAAAAAGTTTCCCCGATCCCCTCCCCCCACATTAAACAAAACGAAGAACATTAAAACAAAACTTTTAACAAACTAAAAAAAAAAAAGAGTGAAAAGACGAACAGACTGCCGGCAGGGCAACCCTCTGTGTTCTCCTCCTGCAGGGTTTAGGAGCCGTTGCTGTGGATGGGGAGACAGGGACGTGAGCGGACATTAAGGCGGCCAGGGTGCTGGTGAGCCTCCACCCCATCTGCTCGGTGTGCGGGCTGAGCTTCTCGGGGCTGAGCTTTGAGGGAGGACCACATGACGGGGCACAACAAGGAGAAGTGTTATGAGTGCGACGTGTGTGGCAAGGCCTGTCAGTACCCGAGCCAGCTGGATATCCACCGGCGGGTGCACACAGGAGAACGGCCCTTCAACTGCTTGGAGTGCGGCAAGAGCTTCACCAGCTCCAGCAGCCTGCTGCGGCACAACAGCATGCACTCCAGCGAGAGGCACTTCACCTGCTCCGACTTCGGCAAGAGCTTCAAGACGGTGCAAGACCTGAACTTCCAGCGGCAGGTGCACTCCCGCGAGAAGCCCTATGGATGCTCCACCTGTGGCACGAGATCAGTCCAGTTGATGGGGTTGCGGCAGCACCGGCGGACCCACGCCGGCGAGCAGCTGCTCCCTCTGTGACAAGACAGCATGAGGTTTGTGTGCTTAGTGTGGCAAGTGTTTCACGCGGCTTGACCACATGCTGGTGCACCGACGCGTCCACACCGGCCAGCGCCCCCTCACCTGCCCGCTCCTCCAGCCTGCTGGCACACCGCCACGTGGATAGATAGGCACAGTTTAGGTAGACGAAAAAAATGCTGGAAGCAATGGGTAATGTTTCAGGGTCGAAATCCATCTTCAGTGTCGACCCGAAATGTTACCCATTGCTTGTCTCCAGAGATGCTGCCTGTCCTGCTGAGTTACTCCAGCACTCTGAAATGTCACCTATCCATGTTCTCAAGAGATGCTGCCTGACCCGCTGAGTTACTCCAGCACTCCATGAATCTCACCTATACATGTTCTCCACAGATGCTGCCTGTCCGCTGAGTTACTCCAGCACTCTGTGAATGTCACCTATCCATGTTCTCCACAGATGCTCCCTGACCCGCTGAATTACTCCAGCACTCTGTGAATGTCACCTATCCATGTTCTCCACAGATGCTCCCTGACCCGCTGAGTTATTACAGCACATTGTGTCAGCCACAGAGTGATACAGTGTGAAAACAGGCCCTTCGGCCCAACTTTCTCACACCGACTACCATGTCCCATCCACACTAGTCCCACCTGCCAGTGTTTGGTCCATATCCCTCCAAACTTTTCCTATCCATGTAACTGTCTAACTGTTTCTTGGGATAGTTCCAGCCTCATCTACCTCCTTTGACAATTTGTTCCATACTCCCACCACCCTCTGTGTGAAAATGTTAACCCTTAGTTTCCTTTTAAATCTTTTCTCCTTCACCTTGAAACCATGTCCTCTGGTCCTCGATTCCTACACTCTGGGCAAGAGATTCTGTGCATCCAACTAAATTGTGTTCTATGCAAGATTCCAGCATCTGCAGTATCTTGTCTCTTCCTCGCATACATTCACCTATCACTTCTGAAGAAGGGTCTCAACCTGAAACGTCACCCATTCCTTCTCTTTAGAGATGCTGCCTGTCCCGCTGAGTTACGCCAGCATGTTGTGTCCACCTATCACTTGCCAGGCTTTATTCAGCCCCCATCTCTCTATTCCAGCTTCCCCGCCCCACCCTCTCCACTCAGTCTGAAGAATGGCCCTGACTCAAATCATCATCTGTCCGTTCCCTCTAAAGTGGTGGAGGAACTCAGTGGGTCAGGCCACATCTGTGGAGTGAAAGGAATCTAAGGCTACCACTTCAACCTCTCCTTTCCAACTTTCTACACCGCCCACACCAAGCAGTCTGAAGAAGGGTCCTGACCGAGAATGTTGCCTGTCCATGCTCTCCAGACGTGCAAGTTACTCCAGGAGATTGTGTCTCTCTTTGTAAACCATCATCTGCTGTTCCTTCATTACGTATGTGGTGGAAAAAATTAGTTGAGACCAAAGTTGGACTTGAAGATTGAAAAAGGTGAATTTATTATGGGCACCAAGGAAATGGCAGATGAGTTGAACAGGTACTTTGAATCCCTCTTCACTAAGGAGGACAAAAACAATCTTCCTCGTACTAGTGACCAGAGGATATGGGGTGATGGGGGAGCTGAAGAAAATCCACATTAGGCAGGAAATGTTGTTGGGTAGACTAATGGAACTGAAGGCTGATGAATCCCCAGGGCCTGATAATCTGCATCCCAGGGTAATTAAGGAAGTGGTTCTAGAAATCGTGGACGTATTGGTGATAATTTTCCAATGTTCCGTAGATTCAGGATCAATTGCTGTGGATTGGAGGGTAGCTAATGTTATTGCAATTTTCATGAAATGCGGGAGAGAGAAAACCGGGAATTATATACCAGTTAGCGTGACATTGGTGGTGGGGAAGATGCTAGAGTCAATTATAAAAGATGAAATAGCCGCATATTTGGATAGCAGTAACATGATCGGTCCGAGTCAGCATGGATTTACGAAGGGGGAATCATGCTTAACTAATCTTCTGGATTTTTTTGAGGATGTAACTAGGAAAATTGACAAGGTAGACTCAGTGGATGTAGTGTACAAGGACTTTCAGTAATCATTTATTAAGGTACTTTGTACCTTAATAAATGGGTAATTTGTGGGCAAATTTAGGGCACATGGTATTGGGGGCAGAGTGCTAACATGGATAGAAAATTGGTTGGCAGACGGGAAACAAAGTGTAGGGATTAACAGGTCCTTCAGAATGGCAGGCAATGACTAGTAGGGTGCCAGAAAGCTCGGTGCTGGGACCGCAGCTATTTACCGTATACATCAATGAATAGATTTAAAAGTAACATTAGTAAATTTGCAGATGAGGCAAAGCTGGGTGGCATTGGGAACTGTGATGAGGATGCTATGAGAATGCAGGATGACTTGGACAGGTTGGGGGAGTGGGCAGATGCATGGCAGATGCATTTTAACGTGGAGAAATGTGAGGTTATCCACTTTGGTAGCGGAAACAGGGAGGCAGATTATCTAAATGGTGTCAAGTTGGGAAATGCGGAGGTACAACGCGATCTGGGATTTGTGTTCATCAGTGACTGAAAGTAAGCAGGCAGGTACAGCAAGCAATGAAGAAAGCGAATCGCCTGTTGGTCTTCATAACAAGAGCAGTTGAATTTAGGAGCAAAGAGGTCCTTCTCCAGTTGTATCGGGCCCTAGGGAGACCACGCCTGGAGCATTGTGTACAGTTTTGGTCTCCAAATTTGAGGAAGGACATTCTTGCTATTGAGGGAGTGCAGCATAGGTTCACAAGTTAATTCCCGGAATGTCATATGCTGAGAGAGAGCGGCTGGGATTGTACACTCTGGAGTTTAGAAGGATGAGATGGAATCTTATTGAAACATATAGGATTATTGAGGATTTGAACACGCTAGAGGAAGGAAACATGTTCCCGGTGTTGGGGGAGGACCAGAACCTGGGGTCACACACAATTTAAGAATAATGGGTAAGCCATTTCGAATGGAGATGAGGAAACACTTTTTCACACAGTGAGTTGTGAGTGAGGAATTCTCTGCCACAGAGGGCATTTTAGGCAGGTTCTTTGGATACTTTCAAGCGAGAGCTAGATAGGGGTCTAAATGTTAGCGGATTGAGGAAATGGGGAAAAGGCAGGAACGGGGTACTGATTGTGGATGATCAGTCTTGATTCCATTGAATAGTGGTGCCGGCTCGAAGGGCCGAATGGCCTCCTCCTGCACCTATTGTCTCTTGTCTAATATCTATTGTATCAGGACTAGGCGTGCATTTCAGCCAACACGGGTGCTCGGTCCTCCAATGCCTGCTGGATCCCCCGGTTGCCAAACATTTTAACTCCCCTTCCCACTCCCACACTGATGTTTCTGTCCTGGGCCTCCTCCATTGCCAGAGTGAGGTGACACGCAAACTGGAGGAACAGCACCTCATAGCTTACAGTCCAATGACGTGAACATTGAATTCTCCAAATTTAGGAAACTCCCCCCCACCTAATCAAGTCCTGGAGCCTGTCCCAACCCCATCTCTTTTTTCCAGCTTTCTACCCCGACTCCACTAGTCCAAAGAAGGGTCCAGACCCGACACGTCGCCTGTCCATTCCCCCCCAATGTCACGGTAGAACTCAGCAGGTCATCCATACATGGTGAGAAACGGATGGAGAAGTGTTCTTATTAGAAGCTCTCCTTGGCCCTGTCGAGAATGCGGTATCCATTCTTGAGATGGGATGTAAGGTCCGAGCTGACCAGTCATCGACCCCCCCTCCCCGCATGAGCCATCTCTTTCATTCCTCTGTCTTCTTCTCGCCGGATGAAAAGCAAAACCATCTTGGCTTAACAGTAGATGTATCTCCTTTCTTTTGGCCTTTTGTTTCTGCTGGTATTTACAGCGGAATCAAAACTACTTCCCTTAGGTCCTGATCTTCCTTTTGTTTTAGTAAATGTAGATAAAACCTTTGACAGTTGCGATTAGTTTAGGATCTTGAATACTCCCATAGTGTAAATTTGACATGAACCGTACTTACCTTTTACTTAGTATGGCTGTATGGTAACTCAAATATCACAGTACTTTAGCGGCACCTGCTGGTGCCTGCGGGTAGTCGAATCCTGCGGTCGGCCACCTCGGTCATGTGACTGTGGGGAGGGTTTTTTTGTTTGTGCGCTTTCTGGGGGACGCTCTCCCAGTCTCGTTTCGCCCACCATTGTGGTAAGACATATTCAGTTAGTCATTGTTGAATTGTTGATTTCACCGTTTACGTTAATAAACCTGTTTTAAACTAACTCTCGTCTCAACTTGCTGCAGTTCCTTAATTGATACATGTGACAATAAATTCCAACTTGAACTTGATAAGCTCTCCTCGACAATTATAAAACTCTAATCTTGGATATGTATTTAAACATGTGTGCATTGTTTGTGTGTAATCGCATCTTATTGAAAAAACGATGTGCTCAAGGAAATCATTTACATATTCCTGTAGAGAGTTTACTCCTGTAGTCCAAAACAGCTGTTTCTGAAAAAATGGTGCTTTATTTCTCGAGTTATTAATGAAAATGTTCACAAATCCAACAAAACGTTGAAAATAAACGAGACCTGTGCTGTGTTCCACGCACTACGAGTGATGTCACACCCACCCCGCCCAACTCACAGTCGTTTGGTTGACACCCGCTCCCCCGCTGCTCCCCTAGCTGCCCTTGCTCTTCCCCGCTGCCCCCGCCGCTGCCCGCTGCCCCTCGTCGCCCACTGCTCCCCGCTCTCCTCCTCTCCCCTCCTCCTCTCCCACTCCTTCTCTGCCCCTCCTCCCCTCTCCACTCCCCATCTCCTCTCGCCCCATCTTCTCTCCCCCTTCTTCCCTCTCCCGCTTCCTTTACGCCCTCTTCTCCCCCCTGCCACCCCCTTCTCCCCCTCCTCTCCCCCTCCCCCTTTCTCTCCCCTCTCCCTGCAACCTCCCCTCTCTCACCCCCTCCTTGGTCTAATATATAATAAGAAAAGGATAATGCTGAGCTTGGATTGAGGCTTGGAAGGCTGAGCTCGTCTCCCCTGCCTCGATTCGCATCCGGTCCATCACGGAAGGGGAAGCGAGCAAACTCCACGGACGAGGTACTCTTCCGTGCTACCCCGGGCTTTCTGCCACACAATATTGTACTGTTCTGCACTGGATATTGCATTTATTGCGTTTGTCATCACTGTATGTACACTGTTTCCTCTGGCAGCTGTGTGTGAGCGGGCGATTTCATCGCCTCCCGATCGATGTGCAGAAGTACAAACTTACTCCTCCACCAAGCTGGCTACTTCCTTTCCCCTTAATCCCCAAGCTGGCTACCTCCCATTCATTCCCCTTACTCCCCTAAGCTGGTGACCTCCCATCCCTTATTTCCCCAAGCTGACTACCTCCCATTCATTCCCCTTACATCCCCAAGCTGGCGACCTCTGATTCACCTTCTTCCCCCAAGCTGGCGACCTCCTTTCCCCTTATTCCCCCAGGCTGGCGACTTAGGAAGCTGAACAGAAACCTCTGGTGACCTTTCCCGCGACCCAAGGTTTCAATGATGTCTCCGGAGGTTTTGCTCAATTGCCTGGAAAGCCTAGAACTGGATCGACCGAAGCGTGAGCTGCATCTACAGATCATACACACGCAGACACATCGCGAAGGTGGGGGCCATGGAGAGTGGAGGAGCACTGTTCGCGGTGAAGAGTAAGGGAAATGGCTGCCACAGAGCAACGTAATCCTTTAGAGAGGTCGGTTTCCCCTTCAGGTTTCCTAAGTGGGACAGGGTCATTACTTCTCTAAGCAGGCTACCTCCCATCTCTCATTTCCCCGAGACTGGCCACCTCCATACCTTATCCCCCAAACTGGCTACATCCCATCCTGTGCTGCCCTAGGTGAGTACCTCACATTCGTTAATCCCCTAACCCGGCCACATCCCATCCCACTTACTCCCCAAGCTGGCCACCTCCCATTCCCCTTACTCCCACAAGCTGGCCACCTCACATTCCCCTTACAGCCCCCAAGCTGGCTGCCTCCCATTCCCCTTAAACCCCCAAGCTGGCCACCTCCCATTCCCCTTACACCTCCAAGCTGGTTACCTACCATTCCCCTTACAACCCCAAGCTGGCTGCCTCCCATTCTCCTATAACACCCAAGCAGGCTACATCCCATTCCCCTTACACCCTCAAGCTGGCCACCTCCCATTCCCCTTACACACTCAAGCTGACCACCTCCGATTCCCCTTACACCCCCAAACTGGCCTTCTCCCATCCCGTTACACCCCAAGTTGGCTACCTCCCATTCCCCTGACACCAGCAAGCTGGCTGCCTCCCATTCCCCTGACAGCCCCAAGCTGGCCACCTCCCATTCCCCTTACACCCCCAAGCTGGCCACCTCCCATTCCCCTTACACCATCAACCTGGCTACCTCCCGTTCCCCTTACACCCCCAAACTGGCTGCCTCCCATTCTTCTTACTCCCCCAAGCTGGCCACCTCGCATTCCCCTTACTCCCGCAAGCTGGCCACCTCACATTCCCCTTACACCCCCAAGCTAGCCACATCCCATTCCACTTACACCCACATGCTGGCCACCTCCCATTCCCCTAACACCCCAAGCACGCCACCTACCACTTCCCTTAAACCCCAAGCTGGCCAACTCCCATTTCCCTTTACCCCCAAGCTGGCCACCTCCCATTCTCCTTACACCCCCAAGCTGGTCACCTCCCATTCCCCTAACACCTCCAAGCTGGCCACCTTCCATTCCCCTCACAACACCAAGCTGGCCACCTCCCATTCCCTTAGTCCCCCAAGCAGGCCGCCTCCCAGTCCCCTTACACCCTCAAGCTGGCGACCCCCTACTCCCCTTACACCCCAAAGCTGGACACCTCCCATTCCCCTCACACCCAAAAGCTTGCTGCTTCCCATTCCCCTTACACCCCAAGCTGGCCACCTCCCATTCCCCTTTCACCCCCAAGCTGGTTACCTCCCATTCTCCTTGCACCCCCAAGCTGGCCACCTCCCATTCCCCTTACACCCCCAAGCTTCCTATCTCCCATTCCCCTTACAACCCCAAGCTGGCTGCCTCCCATTCCCCTTGCTCCCCCAAGCTGGCCACCTCCCTTTCCCCTTACACCCCCAAGCTGGCCACCTCCCATTCCTCTCACACCACCCAAGCTGGGCACCACCTATTCCCCTTACATCCCCAAGCTGGCCAACTCCCATTCCACTTACACCCTAAGAGCTGGCCACCTCCCATTCTCCTTACACCCCCAAACAGGCCACCTCCCATTCTCCATGCCGACACAAGCTGGTCACCTCCCATTCCCCTTACAGCTCCAGACTGGCGACCTCCCATTCCACTAACACCCCCAAGCAGGCTGCCTCCCATTCTCGTTACTCGCCCAAGCTGGCCAACTCCCATTCCACTTACGCCTCAAGCTTGCCACCTCCCATTCCCCTTGCACCCCCAAGCTGGCCACCTCCCATTCTCCTTACACCCCCAAGATAGTTGCCTCCCATTCCCCTTGCACCCTCAAGCTGCCCATCTCCCATTCTTCATTCACCCACAAGCTGGCCACCTCCCATTCCCCTTACACCCCCAAGATGGCTGCCTCCCATTCCCCTTGTACCCGCAAGCTGGCCAAGTCCGATTCCCCTCACACCCCCAAGTTGGCCAACTCCCATTCTCCTTACACCCCCAGGCTGGCCACCTCCCATTCCCCTTACACCTACAAGTTGCCTGCCTCCCATTCCCCTTACACCCAAAAGCTGGCCGCTCCCCATTCCTCTTCCACCCCAAAGCTGGCCACCTCCCATTCTCCTTACACCTGCAAGCTGGCAACCTCCCATTCCCCTTACACCCTCAGGTTGGCTGCCTCCCATTTCCCTTACACCCACAAGCTGGCCACCTCCCATTCCCCTTACTTCGCCATGCTGCCGACCTCCCATTCTCCTCACACCCCAAGCTGGCCACCTCCCATTCCCCTTACACCCCCAAGCTGGCCACCTCCCATTCCCCATACACCCCCAAGCTGGTTGACTCCCATTCCTCTTGCACCCCCAAGCTGGCCACCTCCCATTCCACTTACACCCGCAAGCTGGCCAGCTCCCATTCCCCTTACTCCCCCAAAGTGGCCACCTCCCATTCCCCTTACACCACCAAGCTGGCCAACTCCCATTCCCCTTGCACCCCAAGCTGGCCATCTCCCATTCCCCTTACACCCCAAGCTGGCCACCTCCCATTCTCCTTACATCCCCAAGCTGGCCACCTACCATTCCCCTTACACCCCAAGCTGGCCACCTCCCATTCTCCTTGCAGCCTCAAGCTGCCCATCTCCCATTCTTCATTCACCCACAAGCTGGCCACCTCCCATTCTACTTACACCCCCAAGCTGGCCACCTCCAATTCCCTTACACCCCCAAGATGGCTGCCTCCCATTCCCCTTATACCCGCATGCTGGCCAAGTCCGATTCCCCTAACACCCCCAAGCTGGCCACCTCCCATTCTCCTTACACCTGCAAGCTGGCAACCTCTCATTCCCCTTACACCCTCAAGTTGGCTGCCTCCCATTCCCCTTACACCCACAAGCTGGCCACCTCCCATTCCCCTTACTCCCCCATGCTGCCCAACTTCCATTCTCCTCACACCCCAAGCTGGGTCACCTCCCATTCCCCTTACACCCACAAGCTGGCCACCTCCCATTCTC
Source organism: Raja brachyura (assembly GCA_963514005.1). Next base: position 281,682 of record OY740828.1, on the reverse strand, counting down.
CTTAATCCCGCAAGCTGGCCACCTCCCATTCCCCTTACACCCCCAAGCTGGTTCCCTCCCATTCCCCTTGCACCCTCAAGCTGGCCACCTCCCATTCCACTTGCACCCGCAAACTGGTCAGCTCCCATTCCCCTTACACCCCCAAGGTGGCCACCTCCCATTCCCCTTACACCACCAAGCTGGCCAACTCCCATTCCCCTTGCACCCCAAGCTGGCCAGCTCCCATTCCCCTTACACCCCAAGCTGGCCACCTCCCATTCTCCTTACACCCCCAAGCAGGCCACCTCCCATTCTCCTTACAACCACAAGCTGGCCACCTCCCATTCCCGTTACAGCCCCAAGCTGGCTACCTCCCATTCCACTAAAACCCCCAAGCAGGCTGCCTCCCATTCTCCTTACTCCCCCAAGCTGGCCAACTCCCATTCCCCTTACGCCTCAAGCTTGCCACCTCCCATTCCCCTTACACCCTCAAGCTGGCGACCCCCTACTCCCCTTACACCCCAAAGCTGGACACCTCCCATTCCCCTCACACCCACAAGCTTGCTGCTTCCCATTCCCCTTACACCCCAAGCTGGCCACCTCCCATTCCCCTTTCACCCCCAAGCTGGTTACCTCCCATTCTCCTTGCACCCCCAAGCTGGCCACCTCCCATTCTCCTTACACCCCCAAGCAGGCCACCTCCCATTCTCCTTACAACCACAAGCTGGCCACCTCCCATTCCCGTTACAGCCCCAAGCTGGCTACCTCCCATTCCACTAAAACCCCCAAGCAGGCTGCCTCCCATTCTCCTTACTCCCCCAAGCTGGCCAACTCCCATTCCCCTTACGCCTCAAGCTTGCCACCTCCCATTCCCCTTACACCCTCAAGCTGGCGACCCCCTACTCCCCTTACACCCCAAAGCTGGACACCTCCCATTCCCCTCACACCCACAAGCTTGCTGCTTCCATTCCCCTTACACCCCAAGCTGGCCACCTCCCATTCCCCTTTCACCCTCAAGCTGGTTACCTCCCATTCTCCTTGCACCCCCAAGCTGGCCACCTCCCATTCCCCTTACATCCCCAAGCTTGCTATCTCCCATTCCCCTTACAACCCCAAGCTGGCTGCCCCCCATCCCCCTTGCACCCCCAAGCTGGCCACCTCCCTTTCCCCTTACACCCCCAAGCTGGCCACCTCCCATTCCTCTCACACCACCCAAGCTGGGCACCACCTATTCCCCTTACATCCCCAAGCTGGCCAACTCCCATTCCACTTACACCCTAAGAGCTGGCCACCTCCCATTCTCCTCACACCCCCAAACAGGCCACCTCCCATTCTCCATGCCACCACAAGCTGGTCACCTCCCAATCCCCTTACAGCCCCAGACTGGCGACCTCCCATTCCACTAACACCCCCAAGCAGGCTGCCTCCCATTCTCGTTACTCGCCCAAGCTGGCCACCTCCCATTCTCCTTACACCCCCAAGATAGTTGCCTCCCATTCCCCTTGCACCCTCAAGCTGCCCATCTCCCATTCTTCATTCACCCACAAGCTGGCCACCTCCCATTCCACTTACACCCCCAAGCTGGCCACCTCCCATTCCCCTTACACCCCCAAGATGGCTGCCTCCCATTCCCCTTGTACCCGCAAGCTGGCCAAGTCCGATTCCCCTCACACCCCCAAGTTGGCCAACTCCCATTCTCCTTACACCCCCAGGCTGGCCACCTCCCATTCCCCTTACACCTACAAGTTGCCTGCCTCCCATTCCCCTTACACCCAAAAGCTGGCCGCTCCCCATTCCTCTTCCACCCCAAAGCTGGCCACCTCCCATTCTCCTTACACCTGCAAGCTGGCAACCTCCCATTCCCCTTACACCCTCAGGTTGGCTGCCTCCCATTTCCCTTACACCCACAAGCTGGCCACCTCCCATTCCCCTTACTTCGCCATGCTGCCGACCTCCCATTCTCCTCACACCCCAAGCTGGCCACCTCCCATTCCCCTTACACCCCCAAGCTGGCCACCTCTCATTCCCCATACACCCCCAAGCTGGTTGACTCCCATTCCTCTTGCACCCCCAAGCTGGCCACCTCCCATTCCACTTACACCCGCAAGCTGGCCAGCTCCCATTCCCCTTACTCCCCCAAAGTGGCCACCTCCCATTCCCCTTACACCCCAAGCTGGCCACCTCCCATTCTCCTTACATCCCCAAGCTGGCCACCTACCATTCCCCTTACACCCCAAGCTGGCCACCTCCCATTCTCCTTGCACCCTCAAGCTGCCCATCTCCCATTCTTCATTCACCCACAAGCTGGCCACCTCCCATTCCACTTACACCCCCAAGCTGGCCACCTCCAATTCCCTTACACCCCCAAGATGGCTGCCTCCCATTCCCCTTATACCCGCATGCTGGCCAAGTCCGATTCCCCTAACACCCCCAAGCTGGCCACCTCCCATTCTCCTTACACCTGCAAGCTGGCAACCTCTCATTCCCCCTACACCCTCAAGTTGGCTGCCTCCCATTCCCCTTACACCCACAAGCTGGCCACCTCCCATTCCCCTTACTCCCCCATGCTGCCCAACTTCCATTCTCCTCACACCCCAAGCTGGGTCACCTCCCATTCCCCTTACACCCACAAGCTGGCCACCTCCCATTCTCCTTAATCCCGCAAGCTGGCCACCTCCCATTCCCCTTACACCCCCAAGCTGGTTCCCTCCCATTCCCCTTGCACCCTCAAGCTTGCCACCTCCCATTCCCCTTACACCCTCAAGCTGGCGACCCCCTACTCCCCTTACACCCCAAAGCTGGACACCTCCCATTCCCCTCACACCCACAAGCTTGCTGCTTCCCATTCCCCTTACACCCCAAGCTGGCCACCTCCCATTCCCCTTTCACCCCCAAGCTGGTTACCTCCCATTCTCCTTGCACCCCCAAGCTGGCCACCTCCCATTCTCCTTACACCCCCAAGCAGGCCACTTCCCATTCTCCTTACAACCACAAGCTGGCCACCTCCCATTTCCGTTACAGCCCCAAGCTGGCTACCTCCCATTCCACTAAAACCCCCAAGCAGGCTGCCTCCCATTCTCCTTACTCCCCCAAGCTGGCCAACTCCCATTCCCCTTACGCCTCAAGCTTGCCACCTCCCATTCCCCTTGCACCCCCAAGCTGGCCACCTCCCATTCTCCTTACACCCCCAAGATAGTTGCCTCCCATTCCCCTTGCACCCTCAAGCTGCCCATCTCCCATTCTTCATTCACCCACAAGCTGGCCACCTCCCATTCCACTTACACCCCCAAGCTGGCCACCTCCCATTCCCCTTACACCCCCAAGATGGCTGCCTCCCATTCCCCTTGTACCCGCAAGCTGGCCAAGTCCGATTCCCCTCACACCCCCAAGTTGGCCAACTCCCATTCTCCTTACACCCCCAGGCTGGCCACCTCCCATTCCCCTTACACCTACAAGTTGCCTGCCTCCCATTCCCCTTACACCCAAAAGCTGGCCGCTCCCCATTCCTCTTCCACCCCAAAGCTGGCCACCTCCCATTCTCCTTACACCTGCAAGCTGGCAACCTCCCATTCCCCTTACACCCTCAGGTTGGCTGCCTCCCATTTCCCTTACACCCACAAGCTGGCCACCTCCCATTCCCCTTACACCCCCAAGATGGCCACCTCCCATTCCCGATACACCCCCAAGCTGGTTGACTCCCATTCCTCTTGCACCCCCAAGCTGGCCACCTCCCATTCCACTTACACCCGCAAGCTGGCCAGCTCCCATTCCCCTTACTCCCCCAAAGTGGCCACCTCCCATTCCCCTTACACCACCAAGCTGGCCAACTCCCATTCCCCTTGCACCCCAAGCTGGCCATCTCCCATTCCCCTTACACCCCAAGCTGGCCACCTCCCATTCTCCTTACATCCCCAAGCTGGCCACCTACCATTCCCCTTACACCCCAAGCTGGCCACCTCCCATTCTCCTTGCACCCTCAAGCTGCCCATCTCCCATTCTTCATTCACCCACAAGCTGGCCACCTCCCATTCTACTTACACCCCCAAGCTGGCCACCTCCAATTCCCTTACACCCCCAAGATGGCTGCCTCCTATTCCCCTTATACCCGCATGCTGGCCAAGTCCGATTCCCCTAACACCCCCAAGCTGGCCACCTCCCATTCTCCTTACACCTGCAAGCTGGCAACCTCTCATTCCCCTTACACCCTCAAGTTGGCTGCCTCCCATTCCCCTTACACCCACAAGCTGGCCACCTCCCATTCCCCTTACTCCCCCATGCTGCCCAACTTCCATTCTCCTCACACCCCAAGCTGGGTCACCTCCCATTCCCCTTACACCCACAAGCTGGCCACCTCCCATTCTCCTTAATCCCGCAAGCTGGCCACCTCCCATTCCCCTTACACCCCCAAGCTGGTTCCCTCCCATTCCCCTTGCACCCTCAAGCTGGCCACCTCCCATTCCACTTGCACCCGCAAACTGGTCAGCTCCCATTCCCCTTACACCCCCAAGGTGGCCACCTCCCATTCCCCTTACACCACCAAGCTGGCCAACTCCCATTCCCCTTGCACCCCAAGCTGGCCAGCTCCCATTCCCCTTACACCCCAAGCTGGCCACCTCCCATTCTCCTTACACCCCCAAGCAGGCCACCTCCCATTCTCCTTACAACCACAAGCTGGCCACCTCCCATTCCCGTTACAGCCCCAAGCTGGCTACCTCCCATTCCACTAAAACCCCCAAGCAGGCTGCCTCCCATTCTCCTTACTCGCCCAAGCTGGCCAACTCCCATTCCCCTTACGCCTCAAGCTTGCCACCTCCCATTCCCCTTACACCCTCAAGCTGGCGACCCCCTACTCCCCTTACACCCCAAAGCTGGACACCTCCCATTCCCCTCACACCCACAAGCTTGCTGCTTCCCATTCCCCTTACACCCCAAGCTGGCCACCTCCCATTCCCCTTTTACCCCCAAGCTGGCCACCTCCCATTCCTCTCACACCACCCAAGCTGGGCACCACCTATTCCCCTTACATCCCCAAGCTGGCCAACTCCCATTCCACTTACACCCTAAGAGCTGGCCACCTCCCATTCTCCTTACACCCCCAAACAGGCCACCTCCCATTCTCCATGCCACCACAAGCTGGTCACCTCCCAATCCCCTTACAGCCCCAGACTGGCGACCTCCCATTCCACTAACACCCCCAAGCAGGCTGCCTCCCATTCTCGTTACTCGCCCAAGCTGGCCAACTCCCATTCCACTTACGCCTCAAGCTTGCCACCTCCCATTCCCCTTACACCCCCAAGCTGGCCACCTCCCATTCTCCTTACACCCCCAAGATAGTTGCCTCCCATTCCCCTTGCACCCTCAAGCTGCCCATCTCCCATTCTTCATTCACCCACAAGCTGGCCACCTCCCATTCCACTTACACCCCCAAGCTGGCCACCTCCCATTCCCCTTACACCCCCAAGATGGCTGCCTCCCATTCCCCTTGTACCCGCAAGCTGGCCATGTCCGATTCCCCTCACACCCCCAAGTCGGCCAACTCCCATTCTCCTTACACCCCCAGGCTGGCCACCTCCCATTCCCCTTACACCTACAAGTTGCCTGCCTCCCATTCCCCTTACACCCAAAAGCTGGCCGCTCCCCATTCCTCTTCCACCCCAAAGCTGGCCACCTCCTATTCTCCTTAACCCTGCAAGCTGGCAACCTCCCATTCCCCTTACACCCTCAGGTTGGCTGCCTCCCATTTCCCTTACACCCACAAGCTGGCCACCTCCCATTCCCCTTACTTCGCCATGCTGCCGACCTCCCATTCTCCTCACACCCCAAGCTGGCCACCTCCCATTCCCCTTACACCCCCAAGCTGGCCACCTCCCATTCCCCATACACCCCCAAGCTGGTTGACTCCCATTCCTCTTGCACCCCCAAGCTGGCCACCTCCCATTCCACTTACACCCGCAAGCTGGCCAGCTCCCATTCCCCTTACTCCCCCAAAGTGGCCACCTCCCATTCCACTTACACCACCAAGCTGGCCAACTCCCATTCCCCTTGCACCCCAAGCTGGCCATCTCCCATTCCCCTTACACCCCAAGCTGGCCACCTCCCATTCTCCTTACATCCCCAAGCTGGCCACCTACCATTCCCCTTACACCCCAAGCTGGCCACCTCCCATTCTCCTTGCACCCTCAAGCTGCCCATCTCCCATTCTTCATTCACCCACAAGCTGGCCACCTCCCATTCCACTTACACCCCCAAGCTGGCCACCTCCAATTCCCTTACACCCCCAAGATGGCTGCCTCCCATTCCCCTTATACCCGCATGCTGGCCAAGTCCGATTCCCCTAACACCCCCAAGCTGGCCACCTCCCATTCTCCTTACACCTGCAAGCTGGCAACCTCTCATTCCCCCTACACCCTCAAGTTGGCTGCCTCCCATTCCCCTTACACCCACAAGCTGGCCACCTCCCATTCCCCTTACTCCCCCATGCTGCCCAACTTCCATTCTCCTCACACCCCAAGCTGGGTCACCTCCCATTCCCCTTACACCCCCAAGGTGGCCACCTCCCATTCCCCTTACACCACCAAGCTGGCCAACTCCCATTCCCCTTGCACCCCAAGCTGGCCAGCTCCCATTCCCCTTACACCCCAAGCTGGCCACCTCCCATTCTCCTTACACCCCCAAGCAGGCCACCTCCCATTCTCCTTACAACCACAAGCTGGCCACCTCCCATTCCCGTTACAGCCCCAAGCTGGCTACCTCCCATTCCACTAAAACCCCCAAGCAGGCTGCCTCCCATTCTCCTTACTCCCCCAAGCTGGCCAACTCCCATTCCCCTTACGCCTCAAGCTTGCCACCTCCCATTCCCCTTACAACCCCATGCTGGCCACCTCCAATTCTCCTTACACCCCCAAGCTAGTTGCCTCCCATTCCACTTGCACCCCAAAGCTGGCCACCTCCCATTCCCCTTACACGCCCAAGTTGGCCACCTCCCATTTTCCTTACACCCCCAAGCTGGCCAACTCCCATTCCCCTTACACCCCAAGCTGGCCACCTACCATTCCCCTTACACCCCAAGCTGGCCACCTCCCATTCTCCTTACACCCCCAATCTGGCCACGTCGCATTCTGCTTACACCCCCAAGCTGCCCACCTCCCATTCTCCTTACACACCCAGTTGGCCACCTCATATTCCTCTTACACCCACAAGCTGGCCAACTCCCATTCCCCTTACACCCCCAAGCTGGCCACCGCCCATTCCCCTTACACCTCCAAGTTGGCTGCCTCCCATTCCCCTTACACCCAAAAGCTGTCCGCCCCCCATTCCCCTTCCACCCCAAAGCTGGCCACCTCCCATTCTCCTCACACCCGCAAACTGGCCTCCTCCCATTCCCCTTTCAACCTCAAGTTGGCTGCCTCCCAATACCCTTACACCCACAAGCTGGCCAACTCCCATTCCCCTTACTCCCCCATGCTGCCCAACTCCCATTCTCCTTACACCCGCAAGCTAGCCAGCTCCCATTACCCTTACACCCCCAAGGTGGCCAACTCCCATTCCCCTTGCACACCAAGCTGGCCATCTCTCATTCCCCTTACACCCCAAGCTGGCCACCTCCCATTCTCCTTACACCCCCAAGCAGGCCACCTCCCATTCTCCTTACAACCAGAAGCTGGCCACCTCCCATTCCCCTTACAGCCCTAGGCTGGCTATCTCCCATTCCTCTAACACCCTCAAGCAGGATGCCTCCCATTCTCCTTACTCCCCCAAGCTGGCCAACTCCCATTCCCGTTACGCCTCAAGCTTGCCACCTCCCATTCCCCTTACACCCCCAAGCTGGCCACCTCCCATTCTCCTTACACCCCCAAGCTAGTTGCCTCCCATTCCCCTTGCACCCCAAAGCTGGCCGCCTCCCATTCCCCTTACACGCCCAAGTTGGCCACCTCCCATTCTACTTACACCCTCAAGCTGCCCATCTCCCATTCTTCATTCACCCCCAAGATGGCCACCTCCCATTCCACTTACACCCCCAAGCTGGCCACCTCAAATTCCCTTACACCCCCAAGATGGCTGCCTCCGATTCCCCTTACACCCGCAAGCTGGCCAAGTCCGATTCCCCTCACACCCCCAAGCTGGCCAACTCCCATTCTACTTACACCCCCAAGCTGGCCACCTCCCATTCCACTTACACCTCCAAGTTGGCTGCCTCCCATTCCCCTTACACCCAAAAGCTGTCCGCCCCCCATTCCCCTTCCACCCCAAAGCTGGCCACCTCCCATTCTCCGTACACCCGCAAGCTGGCAAGTTGGCTGCCTCCCAATCCCCTTACACCCACAAGCTGGCCACCTCCCATTCCCCTTACTCCCCCATGCTGCCCTCCTCCCATTCTCCTTACACCCCAAGCTGGCCACCTCCCATTCCCCTTACACCCCCAAGCTGGCCACCTCCCATTCTCCTTAATCCCGCAAGCTGGCCACCTCCCATTCCCCTTACACCCCCAAGCAGGTTGCCTCGCATTCCCCTTGCACCCCCAAGCTGGCCATCTCCCATTCCCCTTACACCCCATGCTGGCCACCTCCCATTCTCCTTACATCCCCAAGCAGGCCACATCCCATTCTCCTTACCACCACAAGCTGGCCACCTCCCATTCCCCTTACAGCCCTAGGCTGGCTACCTCCCATTCCACTAACACCCTCAAGCAGGATGCCTCCCATTCTCCTTACTCCGCCAAGCTGGCCAACTCCCATTCCCCTTACGCCTCAAGCTTGCCACCTCCCATTTCCCTTACACCCCCAAGCTGGCCACCTCCCATTCTCCTTACACCCCCAAGCTAGTTGCCTCCCATTCCCCTTGCACCCCAAAGCTGGCCGCCTCCCATTCCCCTTACACGCCCAAGTTGGCCACCTCCCATTCTCCTTACACCCTCAAGCTGCCCATCTCCCATTCTTCATTCACCCCCAAGATGGCCACCTCCCATTCCACTTACACCCCCAAGCTGGCCACCTCAAATTCTCTTACACCCCCAAGATGTCTGCCTCCCATTCCCCTTACACCCGCAAGCTGGCCAAGTCCGATTCCCCTCACACCCCCAAGCTGGCCAACTCCCATTCTACTTACACACCACCAAGCTGGCCACCTCCCATTCCCCTTACACCTCCAAGTTGGCTGCCTCCCATTCCCCTTACACCCAAAAGCTGTCCGCCCCCCATTCCCCTTCCACCCCAAAGCTGGCCACCTCCCATTCTCCGTACACCTGCAAGCTGGCAAGTTGGCTGCCTCCCAATCCCCTTACACCCACAAGCTGGCCACCTCCCATTCCCCTTACTCCCCCATGCTGCCCACCTCCCATTCTCCTTACACCCCCAAGCAGGCCACCTCCCAATTTCCTTACAACCACAAGCAGGCCACCTCCCATTCCCGTTACAGCCCCAAGCTGGCTACCTCCCATTCCACTAAAACCCCCAAGCAGGCTGCCTCCCATTCTCCTTACTCCCCCAAGCTGGCCAACTCCCATTCCCCTTACGCCTCAAGCTTGCCACCTCCCATTCCCCTTACACCCCCATGCTGGCCACCTCCAATTCTCCTTACACCCCCAAGCTAGTTGCCTCCCATTCCACTTGCACCCCAAAGCTGGCCACCTCCCATTCCCCTTACACGCCCAAGTTGGCCACCTCCCATTTTCCTTACACACCCAAGCAGGCCAACTCCCATTCCCCTTACACCCCAAGCTGGCCACCTACCATTCCCCTTACACCCCAAGCTGGCCACCTCCCATTCTCCTTACACCCCCAATCTGGCCACGTCGCATTCTGCTTACACCCCCAAGCTGCCCACCTCCCATTCTCCTTACACACCCAGTTGGCCACCTCATATTCCTCTTACACCCACAAGCTGGCCAACTCCCATTCCCCTTACTCCCCCAAGCTGGCCACCGCCCATTCCCCTTACACCTCCAAGTTGGCTGCCTCCTTTTCCCCTTACACCCAAAAGCTGTCCGCCCCCCATTCTCCTTCCACCCCAAAGCTGGCCACCTCCCATTCTCCTTACACCCGCAAACTGGCCTCATCCCATTCCCCTTTCAACCTCAAGTTGGCTGCCTCCCAATACACTTACACCCACAAGCTGGCCACCTCCCATTCCCCTTACTCCCCCATGCTGCCCAACTCCCATTCTCCTTACACCCGCAAGCCAGCCAGCTCCCATTACCCTTACACCCCCAAGGTGGCCACCTCCCATTCCCCTTACACCACCAAGCTGGCCAACTCCCATTCCCCTTGCACACCAAGCTGGCCATCTCTCATTCCCCTTACACCCCAAGCAGGCCACCTCCCATTCTCCTTACAACCAGAAGCTGGCCACCTCCCATTCCCCTTACAGCCCTAGGCTGGCTACCTCCCATTCCTCTAACACCCTCAAGCAGGATGCCTCCCATTCTCCTTACTCCCCCAAGCTGGCCAACTCCCATTCCCGTTACGCCTCAAGCTTGCCACCTCCCATTCCCCTTACACCCCCAAGCTGGCCACCTCCCATTCTCCTTACACCCCCAAGCTAGTTGCCTCCCATTCCCCTTGCACCCCAAAGCTGGCCGCCTCCCATTCCCCTTACACGCCCAAGTTGGCCACCTCCCATTCTCCTTACACCCACAAGCTGCCCATCTCCCATTCTTCATTCACCCCCAAGATGGCCACCTCCCATTCCACTTACACCCCCAAGCTGGCCACCTCAAATTCCCTTACACCCCCAAGATGGCTGCCTCCCATTCCCCTTACACCCGCAAGCTGGCCAAGTCCGATTCCCCTCACGCCCCCAAGCTGGCCAACTCCCATTCTACTTACACCCCCAAGCTGGCCACCTCCCATTCCCCTTACACCTACCTCCAAGTTGGCTACCTCCCATTCCCCTTACACCCAAAAGCTGTCCGCCCCCCATTCCCCTTCCACCCCAAAGCTGGCCACCTCCCATTCTCCGTACACCCGCAAGTTGGCAAGTTGGCTGCCTCCCAATCCCCTTACAGCCACAAGCTGGCCACCTCCCATTCCCCTTACTCCCCCATGCTGCCCACCTCCCATTCTCCTTACACCCCAAGCTGGCCACCTCCCATTCCCCTTACACCCCCAAGCTGGGCACCTCCCATTCTCCTTAATCCCGCAAGCTGGCCACCTCCCATTCCCCTTACACCCCCAAGCACGTTGCCTCCCATTCCCCTTGCACCCCAAAGCTGGCCGCCTCCCATTCCCCTTACACGCCCAAGTTGGCCACCTCCCATTCTCCTTACACCCACAAGCTGCCCATCTCCCATTCTTCATTCACCCCAAAGCTGGCCACCTCCCATTCTCCTTACACCCGCAAACTGGCCTCCTCCCATTCCCCTTTCAACCTCAAGTTGGCTGCCTCCCAATACACTTACACCCACAAGCTGGCCACCTCCCATTCCCCTTACTCCCCCATGCTGCCCAACTCCCATTCTCCTTACACCCGCAAGCCAGCCAGCTCCCATTACCCTTACACCCCCAAGGTGGCCACCTCCCATTCCCCTTACACCACCAAGCTGGCCAACTCCCATTCCCCATGCACACCAAGCTGGCCATCTCTCATTCCCCTTACACCCCAAGCAGGCCACCTCCCATTCTCCTTACAACCAGAAGCTGGCCACCTCCCATTCCCCTTACAGCCCCTAGGCTGGCTACCTCCCATTCCTCTAACACCCTCAAGCAGGATGCCTCCCATTCTCCTTACTCCCCCAAGCTGGCCAACTCCCATTCCTGTTACGCCTCAAGCTTGCCACCTCCCATTCCCCTTACACCCCCAAGCTGGCCACCTCCCATTCTCCTTACACCCCCAAGCTAGTTGCCTCCCATTCCCCTTGCACCCCAAAGCTGGCCGCCTCCCATTCCCCTTAAACGCCCAAGTTGGCCACCTCCCATTCTCCTTACACCCACAAGCTGCCCATCTCCCATTCTTCATTCACCCCCAAGATGGCCACCTCCCATTCCACTTACACCCCCAAGCTGGCCACCTCAAATTCCCTTACACCCCCAAGATGGCTGCCTCCCATTCCCCTTACACCCGCAAGCTGGCCAAGTCCGATTCCCCTCACACCCCCAAGCTGGCCAACTCCCATTCTACTTACACCCCCAAGCTGGCCACCTCCAATTCCCCTTACACCTACCTCCAAGTTGGCTACCTCCCATTCCCCTTACACCCAAAAGCTGTCCGCCCCCCATTCCCCTTCCACCCCAAAGCTGGCCACCTCCCATTCTCCGTACACCCGCAAGTTGGCAAGTTGGCTGCCTCCCAATCCCCTTACACCCACAAGCTGGCCACCTCCCATTCCCCTTACTCCCCCATGCTGCCCACCTCCCATTCTCCTTACACCCCAAGCTGGCCACCTCCCATTCCCCTTACACCCCCAAGCTGGGCACCTCCCATTCTCCTTAATCCCGCAAGCTGGCCACCTCCCATTCCCCTTACACCCCCAAGCACGTTGCCTCCCATTCCCCTTGCACCCCAAAGCTGGCCGCCTCCCATTCCCCTTACACGCCCAAGTTGGCCACCTCCCATTCTCCTTACACCCACAAGCTGCCCATCTCCCATTCTTCATTCACCCCCAAGATGGCCACCTCCCATTCCACTTACACCACCCCCAAGCTGGCCACCTCAAATTCCCTTACACCCCCAAGATGGCTGCCTCCCATTCCCCTTACACCCGCAAGCTGGCCAAGTCCGATTCCCCTCACACCCCCAAGCTGGCCAACTCCCATTCTACTTACACCCCCAAGCTGGCCGCCTCCCATTCCCCTTACACCTCCAAGTTGGCTACCTCCCATTCCCCTTACACCCAAAAGCTGTCCGCCCCCCATTCCCCTTCCACCCCAAAGCTGGCCACCTCCCATTCTCCGTACACCCGCAAGTTGGCAAGTTGGCTGCCTCCCAATCCCCTTACACCCACAAGCTGGCCACCTCCCATTCCCCTTACTCCCCCATGCTGCCCACCTCCCATTCTCCTTACACCCCAAGCTGGCCACCTCCCATTCCCCTTACACCCCCAAGCTGGGCACCTCCCATTCTCCTTAATCCCGCAAGCTGGCCACCTCCCATTCCCCTTACACCCCCAAGCACGTTGCCTCGCATTCCCCTTGCACCCCCAAGCTGGCCATCTCCCATTCCCCTTACACCCCCAATCTGGCCACCTCCCATTCTCCTTACACCCCCAAGCTAGTTGCCTCCCATTCCCCTTGCACCCCAACGCTGGCCGCCTGCCATTCCCCTTACACGCCCAAGTTGGCCACCTCCCATTCTCCTTACACCCTCAAGCTGCCCATCTCCCATTCTTCATTCACCCCCAAGATGGCCACCTCCCATTCCACTTACACCCCCAAGCTGGCCACCTCAAATTCTCTTACACCCCCAAGATGGCTGCCTCCCATTCCCCTTACACCCGCAAGCTGGCCACCTCCCATTCCCCTTACACCTCCAAGTTGGCTGCCTCCCATTCCCCTTACACCCAAAAGCTGTCCGCCCCCCATTCCCCTTCCACCCCAAAGCTGGCCACCTCCCATTCTCCGTACACCTGCAAGCTGGCAAGTTGGCTGCCTCCCAATCCCCTTACACCCACAAGCTGGCCACCTCCCATTCCCCTTTCACCCCCATGCTGCCCACCTCCCATTCTCCTTACACCCACAAGCTGGCCACCTCCCATTCCCCTTACTCCCCCATGCTGCCCACCTCCCATTCTCCTTACACCCCAAGCTGGCCACCTCCCATTCCCCTTACACCCCAAGCTGGCCACCTACCATTCCCCTTACACCCCAAGCTGGCCACCTCCCATTCTCCTTAATCCCGCAAGCTGGCCACCTCCCATTCCCCTTACACCCCCAAGCTGGTTGCCTCGCATTCCCCTTGCACCCCCAAGCTGGCCATCTCCCATTCCCCTTACACCCCATGCTGGCCACCTCCCATTCTCCTTACATCCCCAAGCAGTCCACATCCCATTCTCCTCACAACCACAAGCTGGCCACCTCCCATTCCGCTTACAGCTCCAGGCTGGCTACCTCCCATTCCCCTTACAGCCCAAGCTGGCCACCTACCGTTCCCCTTACACCCCAAGCTGGCCACCTCCCATTCTCCTTACACCCCCAAGCTGGCCACGTCGCATTCTCCTTACAACCACAAGCTGGCCACCTCCCGTTCCTCTTACAACCCCAGGCTGGCTACCTCCCATTCCACTTACACCCCCAAGCTGCCCACCTCCCATTCTCCTTACACCCTCAGTTGGCCACCTCCTATTCCTGTTACACCCCCAGGCTGGCTACCTCCCATTCCACTTACACCCCTAAGCTGGCCACCTCCCATTCTCCTTACACCCCCAAGCTTGTTGCCTCCCATTCCCCTTACGCTCCCAAGCTGGCCACCTCCCATTCTCCTTAATCCCCCAATCTGGCCACCTCCCATTCCCCTTACACCCCCAAGCTGCCCACCTCCCATTCTCCTTACACCCCAAGCTGGCCACCTCCCATTCCCCTTACCCCCCGAATCTGGCCACCTCCCATTCCCCCTTACACCCCAAGCTGGCTGCCTCCCACTCCCCTTACACCACCACCAAGCTGGCCACCTCCCATTCTCCTTAATCCCCCAAGATGGCCACCTCCCATTCCCCTAACTCCCGCAAGCTGGCGACCTCCCATTCCACTTACACCCCCAAGCTGGTTGCCTCTCATTCCCCTTACAGTCCCAAGCTGGTCACCTCCCATTCTCGTTAATCCCCCAAACTGGCCACCTCCCATTCCACTTAGACCCCCAAGGTGGCTTCCTCCCACTCCCCTTGTACCCCCAAGCTGGCCACCTCCCATTCCCCTTACACCCCAAGCTGGCCACGTCCCATTCTCTTTACACCCCAAGCTGGCCACCGCCCATTCTCCTTACACCCCCAAGCTGGTTGACTCCCATTCCACTTACACCCCCAAGCTGGCCACCTCCCATTCTCCTTAATCCCCCAAGCTGGCCACCTCCCATTCCCCTTACACCCCTAAGCTGACTGCCTCCCATTCCCCTTACACCCACAAGCTGGCCACCTCCCATTCCCTTTACACCCCCAAGCTGCCCACCTCCCATTCTCCTAACACCCCAAGGTGGCCAACTCCATTCCCCTTACACGCCGAAGCTGACCACCTCCCATTCTCCATCCACCCCAAGCTTGTTGCCTCCCATTCCCCTTGCACCCCTAAGTTGGCCACCACCCATTCTCCTTAATCCCCCAAGCTGGTCATCTCCCTTTCCCCTAACACCCCCAAGCTGGTGCCTCCCATTCCCCTTGCAACCCCAAGCTGGCAGCATCCCATTCCCCTTGCACCCCCAAGCTGGCCACCTCCCATTCCGCTTACACCCCAAGCTGGCCACCTCCCATTCTCCTTACACCCCCAAGCTCGCCACGTCGCATTGTCCTTACAACCACAAGCTGGCCACCTCCCGTTCTTCTTACACCCCCAGGCTGCATACCTCCCATTCCACTAACACCCCCAAGCTGCCCACCTCCCATTCTCCTTACACCCCCAGTTGGCCACCTCCTATTCCTCTTACACCCCAAGCTGGCCACCTTCCAATATCCTTACACCCCCCAAGCTGGCCACCTCCCATTTTCCTTGCAAACACAAGCTGGCCACCTCCCATTCCTCTTACACCCACCCCCAGGCTGGCTACCTCCCATTCCACTAACACCTCCAAGCTGCCAACCTTCATTCTCCTTCCACCCCAAGCTGGACACCGCCCATTCTCCTTACACCCCCAAGCTGGTTGACTCCCATTCCCCTTACGTCCCCAAGCTGGCCACCTCCCATTCACCTTAATCCCCCAAGCTGGCCACCTGCCATTCCCCTACACCCCTAAGCTGACTGCCTACCATTCCCCTTACACCCACAAGCTGCCCACCTCCCATTCTCCTAACACCCCAAGCTGGCCACCTCCCATTCCCCTTACACCCCGAAGCTGACCACCTCCCATTCTCCTTCCACCCCAAGCTTGTTGCCTCCCATTCCCCTTACACCCCTAAGCTGGCCACCTCCCATTCTCCTTAATCCCCCAAGCTGGCCATCTCCCTTTCCCCTTACACCCCCAAGCTGGTGCCTCCCATTCCCCTTGCAACCCCAAGCTGGCTGCATCCCATTCCCCTTGCACCCCCAAGCTGGCCACCTCACATTCCCCTCACACCCTCAAGCTGCCCACCTTCCATTCCCCTTACACCCCCAAGCTGGCCACCTCCCATTCCGCTTACACCCCCAAGCTGGTCACCTCCTATTCTCCTTACAACCACAAGATGGCCACCACCCATTCCCCATACACCCCCAAGCTGGCCACCTCCCATTCTGCTTACAACCCCCAGGCTGGTTGCCTCCCATTCCCCTTTCACCCCCAAGCTGGACACCTCCCATTCTCCTTAATCCCACAAGCTGGCTACCTCCCATTCCACTAACACCCCCAAGTAGGCTGCCTCCCATTCTCCTTACTCCCCCAAGCTGGCCAACTCCCATTCCCCTTACGCCTCAAGCTTGCCACCTCCCATTCCAGAAAAAGCAGCATACCAGAGGACTGGGAGAAATTCAGGGACCAGCAGAGAAGGACAAAGGGCTTGATTAGGAAAGGAAAAATTGATTATGAAAGGAAACTGGCAGGGAACATAAAAACTGACTGCAAAAGTTTTTATAGATATGTGAAGAGAAATAGATTAGTTAAAACAAATGTAGGTCCCTTGCAGTCAGAAACAGGTGAGTTGATCATGGGGAACAAGGATATGGCGGACCAATTGAATAACTACGTTGGTTCCGTCTTCACTAAGGAAGACATAAATAATCTGCCGGAAATAGCAGGGGACCGCAAGTCAAAGGAGTACTTGAGTGAAATCCAGGTTAGTCGGGAAGTGGTGTTGGGTAAATTGAATGGATTAAAGGCCGATAAATCCCCAGGGCCAGATAGGCTGCATCCCAGAGTACTTACGGAAGTAGCTCTGGAAATAGTGGATGCATTAGTGATAATCTTTCAAAACTCTTTAGATTCTGGAGTAGTTCCTGAGGATTGGCGGGTGGCAAACGTAACCCCTCTTTTTAAGAAAGGGGGGAGAGAAAAAACGGGGAATTACAGCCCAGTTAGTCTAACATCGGTAGTGGGGAAACTGCTAGAGTCAGTTATTAAAGATGGGATAGCATCACATTTGGAAAGTGGTGAAATCATTGGACAAAGTCAGCATGGATTTACGAAAGGTAAATCATGTCTGACGAATCTTGTGGAATTCTTCGAGGATGTAACTAGTAGCGTGGATGGGGGAGAACCAGTGGATGTGGTGTATCTGGACTTCCAGAAGGCTTTCGACAAGGTCCCACATAAGCGATTAGTATATAAACTTAAAGCATATGGCATTGGGGGTTCAGTATTGATGTGGATAGAGAACTGGCTGGCAAACAGGGAGCAAAGAGTAGGAGTAAACGGGTCGTTTTCACAATGGAAGGCAGTGACTAGTGGGGTACCGCAAGGCTCAGTGCTGGGACCCCAGCTATTTACAATATACATAAATGATCTGGATGAGGGAATTGAAGGCAATATCTCCAAGTTTGCGGATGACACTAAGCTGGGGGGCAGTGTTAGCTGTGAGGAGGATGCTAGGAGAATGCAAGGTGACTTAGATAGGCTGGGTGAGTGGGCAAATGTTTGGCAGATGCAATATAATGTGGATAAATGTGAGGTTATCCACTTTGGTGGCAAAAATAGGAAAACCGACTACTATCTAAATGGTGGCCGATTAGGAAAAGGGGAGATGCAGCGCGACCTGGGTGTCATGGTACACCAGGCATTGAAAGTAGGCATGCAGGTACAGCAGGCAGTGAAGAAAGCCAATGGTATGTTAGCTTTCATAGCGAAAGGATTTGAGTATAGGAGCAGGGAGGTTCTACTTCAGTTGTATAGGGTTTTGGTGAGGCCACACCTGGAGTATTGCGTACAGTTCTGGTCTCCAAATCTGAGGAAGGACATTATTGCCATAGAGGGAGTGCAGCGAAGGTTCACCAGACTGATTCCTGGGATGTCAGGACTGTCTTATGAACAAAGACTGCATAGACTCGGTTTATACTCTCAAGAATTTAGGAGATTGAGAGGGGATCTTATAGAAACTTACAAGATTCTTAAGGGGTTGGACTGGCTAGATGCAGCAAGATTGTTCCCGATGTTGGGGAGGTCCAGGAAAAGGGGTCACAGCTTAAGGATAAGGGGGAAATCCTTTAGGACCGAGATGAGAAGGAATTTCTTCACACAGAGAGTGGTGGATCTCTGGAACTCTCTGCCACAGAGGGTAGTTGAGGCCAGTTCATTGGGTATATTTAAGAGGGAGTTAGATGTGGCCCTTGTGGCTAAGGGGATCAGAGGGTATGGAGAGGGCAAGTACGGGATACTGAGTTGGATGATCAGCCATGATCGTGTTGAATGGCGGTGCAGGCTCGAAGGGCCGAATGGCCTACTCCTGCACCTAATTTCTATGTTTATATGTTTCTATTCCCCTTACATCCCCAAGCTGGCCACCTCCCATTCTCCTTACACCCCCAAGCTAGTTGCCTCCCATTCCCCTTGCACCCCAAAGCTGGCCACCTCCAATTCCCCTGACACGCCAAAGTTGGCCACCTCCCATTCTCCTTGCACCCTCAAGCTGCCCATCTCCAATTCCCTTACACCCCCAAGATGGCTGCCTCCCATTCCCCTTATACCCGCAAGCTGGCCAATTCCGATTCCCCTCACACCCCCAAGCTGGCCAACTCCCATTCTCCTTACACCCCCAAGCTGGCCACCTCCCATTCCCTTACACCTCCAAGTTGGCTGCCTCCCATTCCCCTTACACCCAAAAGCTGGCCGCTCCCCATTCCCCTTCCACCCCAAAGCTGGCCACCTCCCATTCTCCTGACACCTGCAAGCTGGCAACCTCCCATTCCCCTTACACCCTCAAGTTGGCTGCCTCCCATTCCCCTTACACCCACAAGCTGGCCACCTCCCATTCTCCTGACAACCACAAGATGGCCACCTCCCATTCCCCATACACCCCCAAGCTGGCCACCTCCCATTCTCCTTACAACCCCAGGCTGGTTGCCTCCCATTCCCCTTTCACCCCCAAGTTGGACACCTCCCATTCTCCTCAATCCCACAAGCTGGCTACCTCCCTTTCCACGAACACCCCCAAGCTGGCCAACTCCCATTCCCCTTACGCCTCAAGCTTGCCACCTCCCATTCCCCTTACACCCCCAAGCTGGCCACCTCCCATTCTCCTTACACCCCCAAGCTAGTTTCCTCCCATTCCCCTTGCACCCCAAAGCTGGCCACCTCCCATTGCCCCTACACGCCCAAGTTGGCCACCTCCCATTCTCCTTACACCCCCAAGCTGCTCACCTCACATTCTCCTTACACCCCAAGCTGGCCACCTTCCATTCCCCTTAAACCCCCAAGCTGACCACCTCCCATTCTCCTTAGACACCCAAGCTGGCCACCTCCCATTCTCCTTACAACCACAAGATGGCCACCACCCATTCCCCATACACCTCCAAGCTGACCACCTCCCATTCTGCTTACAACCCCAGGCTGGTTGCCTCCCATTCCCCTTTCACCCCCAAGCTGGACACCTCCCATTCTCCTTAATCCCACAAGCTGGCTACCTCCCATTCCACTAACACCCCCAAGCAGGCTGCCTCCCATTCTCCTTACTCCCCGAAGCTGGCCAACTCCCATTCCCCTTACGCCTCAAGCTTGCCACCTCCCATTCCAGAAAAAGCAGCATACCAGAGGACTGGGAGAAATTCAGGGACCAGCAGAGAAGGACAAAGGGCTTGATTAGGAAAGGAAAAATTGATTATGAAAGGAAACTGGCAGGGAACATAAAAACTGACTGCAAAAGTTTTTATAGATATGTGAAGAGAAATAGATTAGTTAAAACAAATGTAGGTCCCTTGCAGTCAGAAACAGGTGAGTTGATCATGGGGAACAAGGATATGGCGGACCAATTGAATAACTACTTTGGTTCCGTCTTCACTAAGGAAGACATAAATAATCTGCCGGAAATAGCAGGGGACCGCAAATCAAAGGAGTACTTGAGTGAAATCCAGGGTAGTCGGGAAGTGGTGTTGGGTAAATTGAATGGATTAAAGGCCGATAAATCCCCAGGGCCAGATAGGCTGCATCCCAGAGTACTTACGGAAGTAGCTCTGGAAATAGTGGATGCATTAGTGATAATCTTTCAAAACTCTTTAGATTCTGGAGTAGTTCCTGAGGATTGGCGGGTGGCAAACGTAACCCCTCTTTTTAAGAAAGGGGGAGAGAAAAAACGGGGAATTACAGCCCAGTTAGTCTAACATCGGTAGTGGGGAAACTGCTATAGTCAGTTATTAAAGATGGGATAGCATCACATTTGGAAAGTGGTGAAATCATTGGACAAAGTCGGCATGGATTTACGAAAGGTAAATCATGTCTGACGAATCTTGTGGAATTCTTCGAGGATGTAACTAGTAGCGTGGATGGGGGAGAACCAGTGGATGTGGTGTATCTGGACTTCCAGAAGGCTTTCGACAAGGTCCCACATAAGCGATTAGTATATAAACTTAAAGCATATGGCATTGGGGGTTCAGTATTGATGTGGATAGAGAACTGGCTGGCAAACAGGAAGCAAAGAGTAGGAGTAAACGGGTCGTTTTCACAATGGAAGGCAGTGACTAGTGGGGTACCGCAAGGCTCAGTGCTGGGACCCCAGCTATTTACAATATACATAACTGATCTGGATGAGGGAATTGAAGGCAATATCTCAAAGTTTGCGGATGACACTAAGCTGGGGGGCAGCGTTAGCTGTGAGGAGGATGCTAGGAGAATGCAAGGTGACTTAGATAGGCTGGGTGAGTGGGCAAATGTTTGGCAGATGCAATATAATGTGGATAAATGTGAGGTTATCCACTTTGGTGACAAAAATAGGAAAACCGACTACTATCTAAATGGTGGCCGATTAGGAAAAGGGGAGATGCAGCGCGACCTGGGTGTCATTGTACACCAGTCATTGAAAGTAGGCATGCAGGTACAGCAGGCAGTGAAGAAAGCCAATGGTATGTTAGCTTTCATAGCGAAAGGATTGGAGTATAGGAGCAGGGAGGTTCTACTTCAGTTGTATAGGGTCTTGGTGAGGCCACACCTGGAGTATTGCGTACAGTTCTGGTCTCCAAATCTGAGGAAGGACATTATTGCCATAGAGAGAGTGCAGCGAAGGTTCACCAGACTGATTCCTGGGATGTCAGGACTGTCTTATGAACAAAGACTGCATAGACTCGGTTTATACTCTCTAGAATTTAGGAGATTGAGAGGGGATCTTATAGAAACTTACAAGATTCTTAAGGGGTTGGAAAGGCTAGATGCAGGAAGATTGTTCCCGATGTTGGGGAGGTCCAGGAAAAGGGGTCACAGCTTAAGGATAAGGGGGAAATCCTTTAGGACCGAGATGAGAAGGAATTTCTTCACACAGAGAGTGGTGGATCTCTGGAATCTCCCATTCTCCTTACACCCCCAAACTAGTTGCCTCCCATTCCACTTACACCCCCAAGCTGCCCACCTCCCATTCTCCTTACACCCCCAGTTCGCCACCTCCTATTCCTCTTACACCCACAAGCTGCCCCCCTCCCATTCTCCTTACACCCCCAAGCTGGTTGCCTCCCATTCCCCTTACGCCCCCAAACTGGCCACCTCCCATTCTCGTTAATCCCACAACCTGACCACGTCCCATTCTCCATTACACCCCGAAGCTGGCTGCCCCGCATTCCCCTTGCACCCCCAAGCTGGCCACCTCCCATTCCCCTTACATTGCCAAGCTAGCCACCTCCCATTCCACTTACACCACTAAGCTGGCCAACTCCCATTCCCCTAACACCCCAAGCTGGCCATCTCTCATTCCCCTTACACCCCAAGCTGGCCACCTCCCAATATATCCTTACACCCCCCAAGCTGGCCACCTCCCATTTTCCTTGCAACCATAAGCTGGCCACCTCCCATTCCTCTTACACCCCCAGGCTGGCTACCTCCCATTCCACTTACACCCCCAAGCTGCCCACCTTCCATTTTCCTTACACCCCAAGCTGGCCACCGCCCATTCTCCTTACACCCCAAGCTGGTTGCCTCCCATTCCCCTTAAGCCCCCAAGCTGGCCACCTCCCATTCTCCTTAATCCCCCAAGCTGGCCACCTCCCATTCCCCTACACCCCTAAGCTGACTGCCTCCCATTCCCCTTACACCCACAAGCTGCCCATCTCCCATTCTCCTAACACCCCAAGCTGGCCACCTCCCATTCCCCTTACACCCCGAAGCTGACCACCTCCCATTCTCCTTCCACCCCAAGCTTGTTGCCTCCCATTCCCCTTACACACCTAAGCTGGCCACCTCCCATTCTCCTTAATCCCCCAAGCTGGCCATCTCCCTTTCCCCTTACACCCCCAAGCTGGTGCCTCCCATTCCACTTGCAACCCAAAGCTGGCTGCATCCCATTCCCCTTGCACCCCCAAGCTGGCCACCTCCCATTCCCCTTACACCCCCAAGCTGCCCACCTTCCATTCCCCTTGCACCCCCAAGCTGGCCACCTCCAATTCCGCTTTCACCCCCAAGCTGGCCACCTCCCATTCTCCTTACACCCCAAGCTGGCCACCTTCCATTCCAGTTACACCCCCAAGCTGACCACCTCCCATTTTCCTTACACCCCCAAGCTGGCCACCTCCCATTCTCCTTACAACCACAAGATGGCCACCACCCATTCCCCATACACCCCCAAACTGGCCACCTCCCATTCTCCTTACAACCCCAGGCTGGTTGCCTCCCATTCCCCTTTCACCCCAAGCTGGACACCTCCCATTCTCCTTAATCCCACAAGCTGGCTACCTCCCACTCCACTAACACCCCCAAGCAGGCTGCATCCCATTCTCCTTACTCCCCCAAGCTTGCCACCTCCCATTCCCCTTACACCCCCAAGCTGGCCACCTCCCATTCTCCTTACACCCCCAAGCTAGTTGCCTCCCGTTCCCCTTGCACCCCAAAGCTGGCCACCTCCCATTCCCATTACACGCCAAAGTTGGCCACCACCCATTCTCCTTGCTCCTTCAAGCTGCCCATCTCCCTTTCTTCATTCACCCACAAGCTGGCCACCTCCCATTCCACTTACACCCCCAAGCTGGCCACCTCCAATTCCCTTACACCCCCAAAGATGGCTGCCTCCCATTCCCCTTATACCCGCAAGCTAGCCAAGTCCGAATCCCCTCACACCCCCAAGCTGGCCAACTCCCATTCTCCTTACACCCCCAAGCTGGCCACCTCCCATTCTCTTACACCTCCAAGTTGGCTGCCACCCATTCCCCTTACACCCAAAAGCTGGCCGCTCCCCATTCCCCTTCCACCCCAAAGCTGGCCACCTCCCATTCTCCTTACACCTGCAAGCTGGCAACCTCCCATTCCCCTTACACCCTCAAGTTGGCTGCCTCCCATTCCCCTTACACCAACAAGCTGGCCACATCCCATTCCCCTTACTCCCGCATGCTGCCCACCTCCCATTCTCTTCACACCCTAAGCTGGGTCACCTCCCATTCCCCTTACACCCCCAAGCTGGCCACCTCCCATTCTCCTTAATCCCGCAAGCTGGCCACCTCCCATTCCCCTTACACCCCCAAGCTGGTTGCCTCCCGTTCCCCTTGCACCCTCAAGCTGGCCACCTCCCATTCCACTAAAACCCCCAAGCAGGCTGCCTCCCATTCTCCATACTCCCC
Organism: Raja brachyura; assembly: GCA_963514005.1. The sequence continues at coordinate 257,917 of OY740828.1, read as the reverse complement.
CAAGCTGGCCAACTCCCATTCCCCTTACGCCTCAAGCTTGCCACCTCCCATTCCCCTTACACCCCCAAGCTGGCCACCTCCCATTCTCCTTACACCCCCAAACTAGTTGCCTCCCATTCCACTTGCACCCCAAACATGACCACCTCCCATTCCCCTTACACGCCCAAGTTGGCCACCACCCATTCCCCTGACACGCCCAAGTTGGCCACCTCCCATTCTCCTTACACCCCAAGCTGACCACCTCCCATTTTCCTTACACCCCCTAGCTGGCCACCTCCCATTCTCCTTACAACCACAAGATGGCCACCACCCATTCCCCATACACCCCCAAACTGGCCACCTCCCATTCTCCTTACAACCCCAGGCTGGTTGCCTCCCATTCCCCTTTCACCCCAAGCTGGACACCTCCCATTCTCCTTAATCCCACAAGCTGGCTACCTCCCACTCCACTAACACCCCCAAGCAGGCTGCATCCCATTCTCCTTACTCCCCCAAGCTTGCCACCTCCCATTCCCCTTACACCCCCAAGCTGGCCACCTCCCATTCTCCTTACACCCCCAAGCTAGTTGCCTCCCGTTCCCCTTGCACCCCAAAGCTGGCCACCTCCCATTCCCATTACACGCCAAAGTTGGCCACCTCCCATTCTCCTTGCTCCCTCAAGCTGCCCATCTCCCTTTCTTCATTCACCCACAAGCTGGCCACCTCCCATTCCACTTACACCCCCAAGCTGGCCACCTCCAATTCCCTTACACCCCCAAAGATGGCTGCCTCCCATTCCCCTTATACCCGCAAGCTGGCCAAGTCCGAATCCCCTCACACCCCCAAGCTGGCCAACTCCCATTCTCCTTACACCCCCAAGCTGGCCACCTCCCATTCTCTTACACCTCCAAGTTGGCTGCCACCCATTCCCCTTACACCCAAAAGCTGGCCGCTCCCCATTCCCCTTCCACCCCAAAGCTGGCCACCTCCCATTCTCCTTACACCTGCAAGCTGGCAACCTCCCATTCCCCTTACACCCTCAAGTTGGCTGCCTCCCATTCACCTTACACCAACAAGCTGGCCACATCCCATTCCCCTTACTCCCGCATGCTGCCCACCTCCCATTCTCTTCACACCCTAAGCTGGGTCACCTCCCATTCCCCTTACACCCCCAAGCTGGCCACCTCCCATTCTCCTTAATCCCGCAAGCTGGCCACCTCCCATTCCCCTTACACCCCCAAGCTGGTTGCCTCCCGTTCCCCTTGCACCCTCAAGCTGGCCACCTCCCATTCCACTAAAACCCCCAAGCAGGCTGCCTCCCATTCTCCATACTCCCCCAAGCTGGCCAAATCCCATTCCCCTTACGCCTCAAGCTTGCCACCTCCCATTCCCCTTACACCCCCAAGCTGGCCACCTCCCATTCTCCTTACACCCCCAAACTAGTTGCCTCCCATTCCACTTGCACCCCAAACGTGACCACCTCCCATTCCCCTTACACGCCCAAGTTGGCAACCACCCATTCCCCTTACACGCCCAAGTTGGCCACCTCCCATTCTCCTTACACCCCAAGCTGGCCACCTACCATTTCCCTTACACCCCAAGCTGGCCACCTCCCTTTCTCCTTGCACCCCCAAGCTGGCCACGTCGCATTCTGCTTACAACCACAAGCTGCCCACCTCCCATTCTCTTTACACCCCTAGTTGGCCACCTCCTATTCCTCTTACACCCACAAGCTGGTCAACTCCCATTACCCTTACACCCCAAGCTGGCCATTTCCCTTTCCCCTTACACCCTAAGAGCTGGCCACCTCCTATTCTCCATACACCCCCAAGCAGGCCACCTCCCATTCTCCTTACCACCACAAGCTGGCCACCTCCCATTCCCCTTACAGCCCCAGGCTGGCTCCCTCCCATTCCACTAACACCCTCAAGCAGGCTGCCTCCCATTCTCATTACTCCCCCAAGCTGGCCAACTCCCATTCACCTTTCGCCTCAAGCTTGCCACCTCCCATTCCCCTTACACTCCCAAGCTGGCCACCTCCCATCCTCCTTACACCCCCAAGCTAGTTGCCTCCCATTCCCCTTGCACCCCAAAGCTGGCCACCTCCCATTCCCCTTACACGCCCAAGTTGGCCACCTCCCATTCTCCTTACACCCTCAAGCTGCCCATCTCCCATTCTTCATTCACCCCCAAGCTGGCCACCTACCATTCCACTTACACCCCCAAGCTGGCCACCTCAAATTCCCTTACACCCCGAAGATGGCTGCCTCCCATTCCCCTTACACCCGCAGGCTGGCCAAGTCCGATTCCCCTCACACCCCCAAGCTGGCCAACTCCCATTCTCCTTAAACCCCCAAGCTGGCCACCTCCCATTCCCCTTACACCTCCAAGTTGGCTGCCTCCCATTCCCTTACACCCAAAAGCTGTCCGCCCCCCATTCCCCTTCCACCCCAAAGCTGGCCACCTCCCATTCTCCGTACACCCGCAAGCTGGCCACCTCCCTTTCCACCTCAAGTTGGCTGCCTCCCAATCCCCTTACACCCACAAGCTGGCCACCTCCCATTTCCCTTACTCCCCCAGGCTGCCCACCTCCCATTCTCCTTACAACCCAAGCTGGCCACCTCCCATTCCCCTTACACCCCCAAGCTGGCCACCTCCCATTCTCCTTAATCCCGCAAGCTGGCCACCTCCCATTCCCCTTACACCCCCAAGCTGGTTGCCTCGCATTCCCCTTGCACCCCCAAGCTGACCACCTCTCATTCCACTTACACCCGCAGCTGGCCACCTCCCATTCTCCTTAATCCCGCAAGCTGGCCACCTCCCATTCCCCTTACACCCCCAAGCTGGTTGCCTTCCATTCCCCTTGCACCCTCAAGCTGGCCACCTCCCATTCCACTAAACCCCCCAAGCAGGCTGCCTCCCATGCTCCTTACTTCCCCAAGCTGGCCAACTCCCATTCCTCTTACGCCTCAAGCTTGCCACCTCCCATTCCCCTTACACCCCCAAGCTGGCCACCTCCCATTCTCCTTACACCCCCAAGCTAGTTGCCTCCCATTCCACTTGCACCCCAAAAATGGCCACCTCCCATTCCCCTTACACGCCCAAGTTGGCCACCACCCATTCCCCTTACACGACCAAGTTGGCCACCTCCCATTCTCCTTACACCCCAAGCTGGCCACCTACCATTCCCCTTACACCCCAAGCTGGCCACCTCCCTTTCTCCTTACACCCCCAAGCTGGCCACGTCGCATTCTGCTTACAACCACAAGCTGGCCACCTCCCGTTCCTCTTACACCCCCAGGCTGGCGACCTCCCATTGCACTTACACCCTCAAGCTGCCCACCTCCCATTCTCTTTACACCCCCAGTTGGCCACCTCCTATTCCTCTTACACCCACAAGCTGGTCAACTCCAATTCCCCTTACACCCCAAGCTGGCCATCTCCCATTCCCCTTTCACCCTAAGAGCTGGCCACCTCCCATTCTCCTTACACCCCCGAGCAGGCCACCTCCCATTCTCCTTACCACCACAAGCTGGCCACCTCCCATTCCCCTTACAGCCCCAGGCTGGCTACCTCCCATTCCTCTAACACCCTCAAGCAGGCTGCCTCCCATTCTCATTACTCCCCCAAGCTGGCCAACTCCCATTCACCTTACGCCTCAAGCTTGCCACCTCCAATTCCCCTTACACCCCCAAGCTGGCCACCTCCCATCCTCCTTACACCCCCAAGCTAGTTGCCTCCCATTCCCCTTAAGCCCCCAAGCTGGCCACCTCCCATTCCCCTTACACCCCCAAGCTGGCCACCTCCCATTCCCCTACACCCCTAAGCTGACTGCCTCCCATTCCCCTTACACCCACAAGCTGCCCATCTCCCATTCTCCTAACACCCCAAGCTGGCCACCTCCCATTCCCCTTACACCCCGAAGCTGACCACCTCCCATTCTCCTTCCACCCCAAGCTTGTTGCCTCCCATTCCCCTTACACACCTAAGCTGGCCACCTCCCATTCTCCTTAATCCCCCAAGCTGGCCACCTCCCATTCTCCTTACACCCCAAGCTGGCCACCTACCATTCCCCTTACACCCCAAGCTGGCCACCTCCCTTTCTCCTTACACCCCCAAGCTGGCCACGTCGCATTCTGCTTACAACCACAAACTGGCCACCTCCCGTTCCTCTTACACCCCCCAGGCTGGCTACCTCCCATTCCACTTACACCCCCAAGCTGCCCACCTCCCATTCTCTTTACACCCCCAGTTGGCCACCTCCTATTCCTCTTACACCCACAAGCTGGTCAACTCCAATTCCCCTTACACCCCAAACAGGCCATCTCCCATTCCCCTTTCACCCTAAGAGCTGGCCACCTCCCATTCTCCTTACACCCCCGAGCAGGCCACCTCCCATTCTCCTTACCACCACAAGCTGGCCACCTCCCATTCCCCTTACAGCCCCAGGCTGGCTACCTCCCATTCCTCTAACACCCTCAAGCAGGCTGCCTCCCATTCTCATTACTCCCCCAAGCTGGCCAACTCCCATTCACCTTACGCCTCAAGCTTGCCACCTCCCATTCCCCTTACACCCCCAAGCTGGCCACCTCCCATCCTCCTTACACCCCCAAGCTCGTTGCCTCCCATTCCCCTTAAGCCCCCAAGCTGGCCACCTCCCATTCCCCTTACCCCCCCAAGCTGGCCACCTCCCATTCCCCTACACCCCTAAGCTGACTGCCTCCCATTCCCCTTACACCCACAAGCTGCCCATCTCCCATTCTCCTAACACCCCAAGCTGGCCACCTCCCATTCCCCTTACACCCCGAAGCTGACCACCTCCCATTCTCCTTCCACCCCAAGCTTGTTGCCTCCCATTCCCCTTACACACCTAAGCTGGCCACCTCCCATTCTCCTTAATCCCCCAAGCTGGCCATCTCCCTTTCCCCTTACACCCCCAAGCTGGTGCCTCCCATTCCACTTGCAACCCAAAGCTGGCTGCATCCCATTCCCCTTGCACCCCCAAGCTGGCCACCTCCCATTCCCCTTACACCCCCAAGCTGCCCACCTTCCATTCCCCTTGCACCCCCAAGCTGGCCACCTCCAATTCCGCTTTCACCCCCAAGCTGGCCACCTCCCATTCTCCTTACACCCCAAGCTGGCCACCTTCCATTCCAGTTACACCCCCAAGCTGACCACCTCCCATTTTCCTTACACCCCCAAGCTGGCCACCTCCCATTCTCCTTACAACCACAAGATGGCCACCACCCATTCCCCATACACCCCCAAACTGGCCACCTCCCATTCTCCTTACAACCCCAGGCTGGTTGCCTCCCATTCCCCTTTCACCCCAAGCTGGACACCTCCCATTCTCCTTAATCCCACAAGCTGGCTACCTCCCACTCCACTAACACCCCCAAGCAGGCTGCATCCCATTCTCCTTACTCCCCCAAGCTTGCCACCTCCCATTCCCCTTACACCCCCAAGCTGGCCACCTCCCATTCTCCTTGCAGCCCCAAGCTAGTTGCCTCCCATTCCCCTTGCACCCCAAAGCTGGCCACCTCCCATTCCCATTACACGCCAAAGTTGGCCACCTCCCATTCTCCTTGCTCCCTCAAGCTGCCCATCTCCCTTTCTTCATTCACCCACAAGCTGGCCACCTCCCATTCCACTTACACCCCCAAGCTGGCCACCTCCAATTCCCTTACACCCCCAAAGATGGCTGCCTCCCATTCGCCTTATACCCGCAAGCTGACCAAGTCCGAATCCCCTCACACCCCCAAGCTGGCCAACTCCCATTCCCCTTACACCCCCAAGCTGGCCACCTCCCATTCTCCTTACACCCCCAAACTAGTTGCCTCCCATTCCACTTGCACCCCAAACATGACCACCTCCCATTCCCCTTACACGCCCAAGTTGGCCACCACCCATTCCCCTTACACGCCCAAGTTGGCCACCTCCCATTCTCCTTACACCCCAAGCTGGCCACCTACCATTTCCCTTACACCCCAAGCTGGCCACCTCCCTTTCTCCTTGCACCCCCAAGCTGGCCACGTCGCATTCTGCTTACAACCACAAGCTGCCCATCTCCCATTCTCTTTACACCCCCAGTTGGCCACCTCCTATTCCTCTTACACCCACAAGCTGGTCAACTCCCATTCCCCTTACACCCCAAGCTGGCCATCTCCCTTTCCCCTTACACCCTAAGAGCTGGCCACCTCCTATTCTCCATACACCCCCAAGCAGGCCACCTTCCATTCTCCTTACCACCACAAGCTGGCCACCTCCCATTCCCCTTACAGCCCCAGGCTGGCTCCCTCCCATTCCACTAAGACCCTCAAGCAGGCTGCCTCCCATTCTCATTACTCCCCCAAGCTGGCCAACTCCCATTCACCTTTCGCCTCAAGCTTGCCACCTCCCATTCCCCTTACACTCCCAAGCTGGCCACCTCCCATCCTCCTTACACCCCCAAGCTAGTTGCCTCCCATTCCCATTGCACCCCAAAGCTGGCCACCTCCCATTCCCCTTACACGCCCAAGTTGGCCACCTCCCATTCTCCTTACACCCTCAAGCTGCCCATCTCCCATTCTTCATTCACCCCCAAGCTGGCCACCTACCATTCCACTTACACCCCCAAGCTGGCCACCTCAAATTCCCTTACACCCCGAAGATGGCTGCCTCCCATTCCCCTTACACCCGCAGGCTGGCCAAGTCCGATTCCCCTCACACCCCCAAGCTGGCCAACTCCCATTCTCCTTAAACCCCCAAGCTGGCCACCTCCCATTCCCCTTACACCTCCAAGTTGGCTGCCTCCCATTCCCTTACACCCAAAAGCTGTCCGCCCCCCATTCCCCTTCCACCCCAAAGCTGGCCACCTCCCATTCTCCGTACACCCGCAAGCTGGCCACCTCCCTTTCCACCTCAAGTTGGCTGCCTCCCAATCCCCTTACACCCACAAGCTGGCCACCTCCCATTTCCCTTACTCCCCCAGGCTGCCCACCTCCCATTCTCCTTACAACCCAAGCTGGCCACCTCCCATTCCCCTTACACCCCCAAGCTGGCCACCTCCCATTCTCCTTAATCCCGCAAGCTGGCCACCTCCCATTCCCCTTACACCCCCAAGCTGGTTGCCTCGCATTCCCCTTGCACCCCCAAGCTGACCACCTCTCATTCCACTTACACCCGCAGCTGGCCACCTCCCATTCTCCTTAATCCCGCAAGCTGGCCACCTCCCATTCCCCTTACACCCCCAAGTTGGTTGCCTTCCATTCCCCTTGCACCCTCAAGCTGGCCACCTCCCATTCCACTAAACCCCCCAAGCAGGCTGCCTCCCATGCTCCTTACTTCCCCAAGCTGGCCAACTCCCATTCCTCTTACGCCTCAAGCTTGCCACCTCCCATTCCCCTTACACCCCCAAGCTGGCCACCTCCCATTCTCCTTACACCCCCAAGCTAGTTGCCTCCCATTCCACTTGCACCCCAAAAATGGCCACCTCCCATTCCCCTTACACGCCCAAGTTGGCCACCACCCATTCCCCTTACACGACCAAGTTGGCCACCTCCCATTCTCCTTACACCCCAAGCTGGCCACCTACCATTCCCCTTACACCCCAAGCTGGCCACCTCCCTTTCTCCTTACACCCCCAAGCTGGCCACGTCGCATTCTGCTTACAACCACAAGCTGGCCACCTCCCGTTCCTCTTACACCCCCAGGCTGGCTACCTCCCATTGCACTTACACCCCCAAGCTGCCCACCTCCCATTCTCTTTACACCCCCAGTTGGCCACCTCCTATTCCTCTTACACCCACAAGCTGGTCAACTCCAATTCCCCTTACACCCCAAGCTGGCCATCTCCCATTCCCCTTTCACCCTAAGAGCTGGCCACCTCCCATTCTCCTTACACCCCCGAGCAGGCCACCTCCCATTCTCCTTACCACCACAAGCTGGCCACCTCCCATTCCCCTTACAGCCCCAGGCTGGCTACCTCCCATTCCTCTAACACCCTCAAGCAGGCTGCCTCCCATTCTCATTACTCCCCCAAGCTGGCCAACTCCCATTCACCTTACCCCTCAAGCTTGCCACCTCCCATTCCACTTACACCACTAAGCTGGCCAACTCCCATTCCCCTAACACCCCAAGCTGGCCATCTCTCATTCCCCTTACACCCCAAGCTGGCCACCTCCCAATATATCCTTACACCCCCCAAGCTGGCCACCTCCCATTTTCCTTGCAACCATAAGCTGGCCACCTCCCATTCCTCTTACACCCCCAGGCTGGCTACCTCCCATTCCACTTACACCCCCAAGCTGCCCACCTTCCATTTTCCTTACACCCCAAGCTGGCCACCGCCCATTCTCCTTACACCCCAAGCTGGTTGCCTCCCATTCCCCTTAAGCCCCCAAGCTGGCCACCTCCCATTCTCCTTAATCCCCCAAGCTGGCCACCTCCCATTCCCCTACACCCCTAAGCTGACTGCCTCCCATTCCCCTTACACCCACAAGCTGCCCATCTCCCATTCTCCTAACACCCCAAGCTGGCCACCTCCCATTCCCCTTACACCCCGAAGCTGACCACCTCCCATTCTCCTTCCACCCCAAGCTTGTTGCCTCCCATTCCCCTTACACACCTAAGCTGGCCACCTCCCATTCTCCTTAATCCCCCAAGCTGGCCATCTCCCTTTCCCCTTACACCCCCAAGCTGGTGCCTCCCATTCCACTTGCAACCCAAAGCTGGCTGCATCCCATTCCCCTTGCACCCCCAAGCTGGCCACCTCCCATTCCCCTTACACCCCCAAGCTGCCCACCTTCCATTCCCCTTGCACCCCCAAGCTGGCCACCTCCAATTCCGCTTTCACCCCCAAGCTGGCCACCTCCCATTCTCCTTACACCCCAAGCTGGCCACCTTCCATTCCAGTTACACCCCCAAGCTGACCACCTCCCATTTTCCTTACACCCCCAAGCTGGCCACCTCCCATTCTCCTTACAACCACAAGATGGCCACCACCCATTCCCCATACACCCCCAAACTGGCCACCTCCCATTCTCCTTACAACCCCAGGCTGGTTGCCTCCCATTCCCCTTTCACCCCAAGCTGGACACCTCCCATTCTCCTTAATCCCACAAGCTGGCTACCTCCCACTCCACTAACACCCCCAAGCAGGCTGCATCCCATTCTCCTTACTCCCCCAAGCTTGCCACCTCCCATTCCCCTTACACCCCCAAGCTGGCCACCTCCCATTCTCCTTACACCCCCAAGCTAGTTGCCTCCCGTTCCCCTTGCACCCCAAAGCTGGCCACCTCCCATTCCCATTACACGCCAAAGTTGGCCACCACCCATTCTCCTTGCTCCTTCAAGCTGCCCATCTCCCTTTCTTCATTCACCCACAAGCTGGCCACCTCCCATTCCACTTACACCCCCAAGCTGGCCACCTCCAATTCCCTTACACCCCCAAAGATGGCTGCCTCCCATTCCCCTTATACCCGCAAGCTGGCCAAGTCCGAATCCCCTCACACCCCCAAGCTGGCCAACTCCCATTCTCCTTACACCCCCAAGCTGGCCACCTCCCATTCTCTTACACCTCCAAGTTGGCTGCCACCCATTCCCCTTACACCCAAAAGCTGGCCGCTCCCCATTCCCCTTCCACCCCAAAGCTGGCCACCTCCCATTCTCCTTACACCTGCAAGCTGGCAACCTCCCATTCCCCTTACACCCTCAAGTTGGCTGCCTCCCATTCCCCTTACACCAACAAGCTGGCCACATCCCATTCCCCTTACTCCCGCATGCTGCCCACCTCCCATTCTCTTCACACCCTAAGCTGGGTCACCTCCCATTCCCCTTACACCCCCAAGCTGGCCACCTCCCATTCTCCTTAATCCCGCAAGCTGGCCACCTCCCATTCCCCTTACACCCCCAAGCTGGTTGCCTCCCGTTCCCCTTGCACCCTCAAGCTGGCCACCTCCCATTCCACTAAAACCCCCAAGCAGGCTGCCTCCCATTCTCCATACTCCCCCAAGCTGGCCAACTCCCATTCCCCTTACGCCTCAAGCTTGCCACCTCCCATTCCCCTTACACCCCCAAGCTGGCCACCTCCCATTCTCCTTACACCCCCAAACTAGTTGCCTCCCATTCCACTTGCACCCCAAACATGACCACCTCCCATTCCCCTTACACGCCCAAGTTGGCCACCACCCATTCCCCTGACACGCCCAAGTTGGCCACCTCCCATTCTCCTTACACCCCAAGCTGACCACCTCCCATTTTCCTTACACCCCCTAGCTGGCCACCTCCCATTCTCCTTACAACCACAAGATGGCCACCACCCATTCCCCATACACCCCCAAACTGGCCACCTCCCATTCTCCTTACAACCCCAGGCTGGTTGCCTCCCATTCCCCTTTCACCCCAAGCTGGACACCTCCCATTCTCCTTAATCCCACAAGCTGGCTACCTCCCACTCCACTAACACCCCCAAGCAGGCTGCATCCCATTCTCCTTACTCCCCCAAGCTTGCCACCTCCCATTCCCCTTACACCCCCAAGCTGGCCACCTCCCATTCTCCTTACACCCCCAAGCTAGTTGCCTCCCGTTCCCCTTGCACCCCAAAGCTGGCCACCTCCCATTCCCATTACACGCCAAAGTTGGCCACCTCCCATTCTCCTTGCTCCCTCAAGCTGCCCATCTCCCTTTCTTCATTCACCCACAAGCTGGCCACCTCCCATTCCACTTACACCCCCAAGCTGGCCACCTCCAATTCCCTTACACCCCCAAAGATGGCTGCCTCCCATTCCCCTTATACCCGCAAGCTGGCCAAGTCCGAATCCCCTCACACCCCCAAGCTGGCCAACTCCCATTCTCCTTACACCCCCAAGCTGGCCACCTCCCATTCTCTTACACCTCCAAGTTGGCTGCCACCCATTCCCCTTACACCCAAAAGCTGGCCGCTCCCCATTCCCCTTCCACCCCAAAGCTGGCCACCTCCCATTCTCCTTACACCTGCAAGCTGGCAACCTCCCATTCCCCTTACACCCTCAAGTTGGCTGCCTCCCATTCACCTTACACCAACAAGCTGGCCACATCCCATTCCCCTTACTCCCGCATGCTGCCCACCTCCCATTCTCTTCACACCCTAAGCTGGGTCACCTCCCATTCCCCTTACACCCCCAAGCTGGCCACCTCCCATTCTCCTTAATCCCGCAAGCTGGCCACCTCCCATTCCCCTTACACCCCCAAGCTGGTTGCCTCCCGTTCCCCTTGCACCCTCAAGCTGGCCACCTCCCATTCCACTAAAACCCCCAAGCAGGCTGCCTCCCATTCTCCATACTCCCCCAAGCTGGCCAAATCCCATTCCCCTTACGCCTCAAGCTTGCCACCTCCCATTCCCCTTACACCCCCAAGCTGGCCACCTCCCATTCTCCTTACACCCCCAAACTAGTTGCCTCCCATTCCACTTGCACCCCAAACATGACCACCTCCCATTCCCCTTACACGCCCAAGTTGGCAACCACCCATTCCCCTTACACGCCCAAGTTGGCCACCTCCCATTCTCCTTACACCCCAAGCTGGCCACCTACCATTTCCCTTACACCCCAAGCTGGCCACCTCCCTTTCTCCTTGCACCCCCAAGCTGGCCACGTCGCATTCTGCTTACAACCACAAGCTGCCCACCTCCCATTCTCTTTACACCCCTAGTTGGCCACCTCCTATTCCTCTTACACCCACAAGCTGGTCAACTCCCATTCCCCTTACACCCCAAGCTGGCCATTTCCCTTTCCCCTTACACCCTAAGAGCTGGCCACCTCCTATTCTCCATACACCCCCAAGCAGGCCACCTCCCATTCTCCTTACCACCACAAGCTGGCCACCTCCCATTCCCCTTACAGCCCCAGGCTGGCTCCCTATCATTCCACTAACACCCTCAAGCAGGCTGCCTCCCATTCTCATTACTCCCCCAAGCTGGCCAACTCCCATTCACCTTTCGCCTCAAGCTTGCCACCTCCCATTCCCCTTACACTCCCAAGCTGGCCACCTCCCATCCTCCTTACACCCCCAAGCTAGTTGCCTCCCATTCCCCTTGCACCCCAAAGCTGGCCACCTCCCATTCCCCTTACACGCCCAAGTTGGCCACCTCCAATTCTCCTTACACCCTCAAGCTGCCCATCTCCCATTCTTCATTCACCCCCAAGCTGGCCACCTACCATTCCACTTACACCCCCAAGCTGGCCACCTCAAATTCCCTTACACCCCGAAGATGGCTGCCTCCCATTCCCCTTACACCCGCAGGCTGGCCAAGTCCGATTCCCCTCACACCCCCAAGCTGGCCAACTCCCATTCTCCTTAAACCCCCAAGCTGGCCACCTCCCATTCCCCTTACACCTCCAAGTTGGCTGCCTCCCATTCCCTTACACCCAAAAGCTGTCCGCCCCCCATTCCCCTTCCACCCCAAAGCTGGCCACCTCCCATTCTCCGTACACCCGCAAGCTGGCCACCTCCCTTTCCACCTCAAGTTGGCTGCCTCCCAATCCCCTTACACCCACAAGCTGGCCACCTCCCATTTCCCTTACTCCCCCAGGCTGCCCACCTCCCATTCTCCTTACAACCCAAGCTGGCCACCTCCCATTCCCCTTACACCCCCAAGCTGGCCACCTCCCATTCTCCTTAATCCCGCAAGCTGGCCACCTCCCATTGCCCTTACACCCCCAAGCTGGTTGCCTCGCATTCCCCTTGCACCCCCAAGCTGACCACCTCTCATTCCACTTACACCCGCAGCTGGCCACCTCCCATTCTCCTTAATCCCGCAAGCTGGCCACCTCCCATTCCCCTTACACCCCCAAGCTGGTTGCCTTCCATTCCCCTTGCACCCTCAAGCTGGCCACCTCCCATTCCACTAAACCCCCCAAGCAGGCTGCCTCCCATGCTCCTTACTTCCCCAAGCTGGCCAACTCCCATTCCTCTTACGCCTCAAGCTTGCCACCTCCCATTCCCCTTACACCCCCAAGCTGGCCACCTCCCATTCTCCTTACACCCCCAAGCTAGTTGCCTCCCATTCCACTTGCACCCCAAAAATGGCCACCTCCCATTCCCCTTACACGCCCAAGTTGGCCACCACCCATTCCCCTTACACGACCAAGTTGGCCACCTCCCATTCTCCTTACACCCCAAGCTGGCCACCTACCATTCCCCTTACACCCCAAGCTGGCCACCTCCCTTTCTCCTTACACCCCCAAGCTGGCCACGTCGCATTCTGCTTACAACCACAAGCTGGCCACCTCCCGTTCCTCTTACACCCCCAGGCTGGCGACCTCCCATTGCACTTACACCCCCAAGCTGCCCACCTCCCATTCTCTTTACACCCCCAGTTGGCCACCTCCTATTCCTCTTACACCCACAAGCTGGTCAACTCCAATTCCCCTTACACCCCAAGCTGGCCATCTCCCATTCCCCTTTCACCCTAAGAGCTGGCCACCTCCCATTCTCCTTACACCCCCGAGCAGGCCACCTCCCATTCTCCTTACCACCACAAGCTGGCCACCTCCCATTCCCCTTACAGCCCCAGGCTGGCTACCTCCCATTCCTCTAACACCCTCAAGCAGGCTGCCTCCCATTCTCATTACTCCCCCAAGCTGGCCAACTCCCATTCACCTTACGCCTCAAGCTTGCCACCTCCAATTCCCCTTACACCCCCAAGCTGGCCACCTCCCATCCTCCTTACACCCCCAAGCTAGTTGCCTCCCATTCCCCTTAAGCCCCCAAGCTGGCCACCTCCCATTCCCCTTACACCCCCAAGCTGGCCACCTCCCATTCCCCTACACCCCTAAGCTGACTGCCTCCCATTCCCCTTACACCCACAAGCTGCCCATCTCCCATTCTCCTAACACCCCAAGCTGGCCACCTCCCATTCCCCTTACACCCCGAAGCTGACCACCTCCCATTCTCCTTCCACCCCAAGCTTGTTGCCTCCCATTCCCCTTACACACCTAAGCTGGCCACCTCCCATTCTCCTTAATCCCCCAAGCTGGCCACCTCCCATTCTCCTTACACCCCAAGCTGGCCACCTACCATTCCCCTTACACCCCAAGCTGGCCACCTCCCTTTCTCCTTACACCCCCAAGCTGGCCACGTCGCATTCTGCTTACAACCACAAACTGGCCACCTCCCGTTCCTCTTACACCCCCCAGGCTGGCTACCTCCCATTGCACTTACACCCCCAAGCTGCCCACCTCCCATTCTCTTTACACCCCCAGTTGGCCACCTCCTATTCCTCTTACACCCACAAGCTGGTCAACTCCAATTCCCCTTACACCCCAAACAGGCCATCTCCCATTCCCCTTTCACCCTAAGAGCTGGCCACCTCCCATTCTCCTTACACCCCCGAGCAGGCCACCTCCCATTCTCCTTACCACCACAAGCTGGCCACCTCCCATTCCCCTTACAGCCCCAGGCTGGCTACCTCCCATTCCTCTAACACCCTCAAGCAGGCTGCCTCCCATTCTCATTACTCCCCCAAGCTGGCCAACTCCCATTCACCTTACGCCTCAAGCTTGCCACCTCCCATTCCCCTTACACCCCCAAGCTGGCCACCTCCCATCCTCCTTACACCCCCAAGCTCGTTGCCTCCCATTCCCCTTAAGCCCCCAAGCTGGCCACCTCCCATTCCCCTTACCCCCCCAAGCTGGCCACCTCCCATTCCCCTACACCCCTAAGCTGACTGCCTCCCATTCCCCTTACACCCACAAGCTGCCCATCTCCCATTCTCCTAACACCCCAAGCTGGCCACCTCCCATTCCCCTTACACCCCGAAGCTGACCACCTCCCATTCTCCTTCCACCCCAAGCTTGTTGCCTCCCATTCCCCTTACACACCTAAGCTGGCCACCTCCCATTCTCCTTAATCCCCCAAGCTGGCCATCTCCCTTTCCCCTTACACCCCCAAGCTGGTGCCTCCCATTCCACTTGCAACCCAAAGCTGGCTGCATCCCATTCCCCTTGCACCCCCAAGCTGGCCACCTCCCATTCCCCTTACACCCCCAAGCTGCCCACCTTCCATTCCCCTTGCACCCCCAAGCTGGCCACCTCCAATTCCGCTTTCACCCCCAAGCTGGCCACCTCCCATTCTCCTTACACCCCAAGCTGGCCACCTTCCATTCCAGTTACACCCCCAAGCTGACCACCTCCCATTTTCCTTACACCCCCAAGCTGGCCACCTCCCATTCTCCTTACAACCACAAGATGGCCACCACCCATTCCCCATACACCCCCAAACTGGCCACCTCCCATTCTCCTTACAACCCCAGGCTGGTTGCCTCCCATTCCCCTTTCACCCCAAGCTGGACACCTCCCATTCTCCTTAATCCCACAAGCTGGCTACCTCCCACTCCACTAACACCCCCAAGCAGGCTGCATCCCATTCTCCTTACTCCCCCAAGCTTGCCACCTCCCATTCCCCTTACACCCCCAAGCTGGCCACCTCCCATTCTCCTTGCAGCCCCAAGCTAGTTGCCTCCCATTCCCCTTGCACCCCAAAGCTGGCCACCTCCCATTCCCATTACACGCCAAAGTTGGCCACCTCCCATTCTCCTTGCTCCCTCAAGCTGCCCATCTCCCTTTCTTCATTCACCCACAAGCTGGCCACCTCCCATTCCACTTACACCCCCAAGCTGGCCACCTCCAATTCCCTTACACCCCCAAAGATGGCTGCCTCCCATTCGCCTTATACCCGCAAGCTGACCAAGTCCGAATCCCCTCACACCCCCAAGCTGGCCAACTCCCATTCCCCTTACACCCCCAAGCTGGCCACCTCCCATTCTCCTTACACCCCCAAACTAGTTGCCTCCCATTCCACTTGCACCCCAAACATGACCACCTCCCATTCCCCTTACACGCCCAAGTTGGCCACCACCCATTCCCCTTACACGCCCAAGTTGGCCACCTCCCATTCTCCTTACACCCCAAGCTGGCCACCTACCATTTCCCTTACACCCCAAGCTGGCCACCTCCCTTTCTCCTTGCACCCCCAAGCTGGCCACGTCGCATTCTGCTTACAACCACAAGCTGCCCATCTCCCATTCTCTTTACACCCCCAGTTGGCCACCTCCTATTCCTCTTACACCCACAAGCTGGTCAACTCCCATTCCCCTTACACCCCAAGCTGGCCATCTCCCTTTCCCCTTACACCCTAAGAGCTGGCCACCTCCTATTCTCCATACACCCCCAAGCAGGCCACCTCCCATTCTCCTTACCACCACAAGCTGGCCACCTCCCATTCCCCTTACAGCCCCAGGCTGGCTCCCTCCCATTCCACTAACACCCTCAAGCAGGCTGCCTCCCATTCTCATTACTCCCCCAAGCTGGCCAACTCCCATTCACCTTTCGCCTCAAGCTTGCCACCTCCCATTCCCCTTACACTCCCAAGCTGGCCACCTCCCATCCTCCTTACACCCCCAAGCTAGTTGCCTCCCATTCCCATTGCACCCCAAAGCTGGCCACCTCCCATTCCCCTTACACGCCCAAGTTGGCCACCTCCCATTCTCCTTACACCCTCAAGCTGCCCATCTCCCATTCTTCATTCACCCCCAAGCTGGCCACCTACCATTCCACTTACACCCCCAAGCTGGCCACCTCAAATTCCCTTACACCCCGAAGATGGCTGCCTCCCATTCCCCTTACACCCGCAGGCTGGCCAAGTCCGATTCCCCTCACACCCCCAAGCTGGCCAACTCCCATTCTCCTTAAACCCCCAAGCTGGCCACCTCCCATTCCCCTTACACCTCCAAGTTGGCTGCCTCCCATTCCCTTACACCCAAAAGCTGTCCGCCCCCCATTCCCCTTCCACCCCAAAGCTGGCCACCTCCCATTCTCCGTACACCCGCAAGCTGGCCACCTCCCTTTCCACCTCAAGTTGGCTGCCTCCCAATCCCCTTACACCCACAAGCTGGCCACCTCCCATTTCCCTTACTCCCCCAGGCTGCCCACCTCCCATTCTCCTTACAACCCAAGCTGGCCACCTCCCATTCCCCTTACACCCCCAAGCTGGCCACCTCCCATTCTCCTTAATCCCGCAAGCTGGCCACCTCCCATTCCCCTTACACCCCCAAGCTGGTTGCCTCGCATTCCCCTTGCACCCCCAAGCTGACCACCTCTCATTCCACTTACACCCGCAGCTGGCCACCTCCCATTCTCCTTAATCCCGCAAGCTGGCCACCTCCCATTCCCCTTACACCCCCAAGTTGGTTGCCTTCCATTCCCCTTGCACCCTCAAGCTGGCCACCTCCCATTCCACTAAACCCCCCAAGCAGGCTGCCTCCCATGCTCCTTACTTCCCCAAGCTGGCCAACTCCCATTCCTCTTACGCCTCAAGCTTGCCACCTCCCATTCCCCTTACACCCCCAAGCTGGCCACCTCCCATTCTCCTTACACCCCCAAGCTAGTTGCCTCCCATTCCACTTGCACCCCAAAAATGGCCACCTCCCATTCCCCTTACACGCCCAAGTTGGCCACCACCCATTCCCCTTACACGACCAAGTTGGCCACCTCCCATTCTCCTTACACCCCAAGCTGGCCACCTACCATTCCCCTTACACCCCAAGCTGGCCACCTCCCTTTCTCCTTACACCCCCAAGCTGGCCACGTCGCATTCTGCTTACAACCACAAGCTGGCCACCTCCCGTTCCTCTTACACCCCCAGGCTGGCTACCTCCCATTGCACTTACACCCCCAAGCTGCCCACCTCCCATTCTCTTTACACCCCCAGTTGGCCACCTCCTATTCCTCTTACACCCACAAGCTGGTCAACTCCAATTCCCCTTACACCCCAAGCTGGCCATCTCCCATTCCCCTTTCACCCTAAGAGCTGGCCACCTCCCATTCTCCTTACACCCCCGAGCAGGCCACCTCCCATTCTCCTTACCACCACAAGCTGGCCACCTCCCATTCCCCTTACAGCCCCAGGCTGGCTACCTCCCATTCCTCTAACACCCTCAAGCAGGCTGCCTCCCATTCTCATTACTCCCCCAAGCTGGCCAACTCCCATTCACCTTACCCCTCAAGCTTGCCACCTCCCATTCCCCTTACACCCCCAAGCTGGCCACCTCCCATCCTCCTTACACCCCCAAGCTAGTTGCCTCCCATTCCCCTTAAGCCCCCAAGCTGGCCACCTCCCATTCCCCTTACACCCCCAAGCTGGCCACCTCCCATTCCCCTACACCCCTAAACTGACTGCCTCCCATTCCCCTTACACCCACAAGCTGCCCATCTCCCATTCTCCTAACACCCCAAGCTGGCCACCTCCCATTCCCCTTACACCCCGAAGCTGACCACCTCCCATTCTCCTTCCACCCCAAGCTTGTTGCCTCCCATTCCCCTTACACACCTAAGCTGGCCACCTCCCATTCTCCTTAATCCCCCAAGCTGGCCATCTCCCTTTCCCCTTACACCCCCAAGCTGGTGCCTCCCATTCCACTTGCAACCCAAAGCTGGCTGCATCCCATTCCCCTTGCACCCCCAAGCTGGCCACCTCCCATTCCCCTTACACCCCCAAGCTGCCCACCTTCCATTCCCCTTGCACCCCCAAGCTGGCCACCTCCAATTCCGCTTTCACCCCCAAGCTGGCCACCTCCCATTCTCCTTACACCCCAAGCTGGCCACCTTCCATTCCAGTTACACCCCCAA
The DNA here is from genome assembly GCA_963514005.1 of Raja brachyura. The sequence goes on along the minus strand of OY740828.1, from coordinate 239,297 downwards.
GCTGACCACCTCCCATTTTCCTTACACCCCCAAGCTGGCCACCTCCCATTCTCCTTACAACCACAAGATGGCCACCACCCATTCCCCATACACCCCCAAACTGGCCACCTCCCATTCTCCTTACAACCCCAGGCTGGTTGCCTCCCATTCCCCTTTCACCCCAAGCTGGACACCTCCCATTCTCCTTAATCCCACAAGCTGGCTACCTCCCACTCCACTAACACCCCCAAACAGGCTGCATCCCATTCTCCTTACTCCCCCAAGCTTGCCACCTCCCATTCCCCTTACACCCCCAAGCTGGCCACCTCCCATTCTCCTTGCACCCCCAAGCTAGTTGCCTCCCATTCCCCTTGCACCCCAAAGCTGGCCACCTCCCATTCCCATTACACGCCAAAGTTGGCCACCTCCCATTCTCCTTGCTCCCTCAAGCTGCCCATCTCCCTTTCTTCATTCACCCACAAGCTGGCCACCTCCCATTCCACTTACACCCCCAAGCTGGTCACCTCCAATTCCCTTACACCCCCAAAGATGGCTGCCTCCCATTCGCCTTATACCCGCAAGCTGGCCAAGTCCGAATCCCCTCACACCCCCAAGCTGGCCAACTCCCATTCTCCTTACACCCCCAAGCTGGCCACCTCCCATTCTCTTACACCTCCAAGTTGGCTGCCACCCATTCCCCTTACACCCAAAAGCTGGCCGCTCCCCATTCCCCTTCCACCCCAAAGCTGGCCACCTCCCATTCTCCTTGCACCTGCAAGCTGGCAACCTCCCATTCCCCTTGCACCCTCAAGTTGGCTGCCTCCCATTCCCCTTACACCAACAAGCTGGCCACATCCCATTCCCCTTACTCCCGCATGCTGCCCACCTCCCATTCTCTTCACACCCTAAGCTGGGTCACCTCCCATTCCCCTTACACCCCCAAGCTGGCCACCTCCCATTCTCCTTAATCCCGCAAGCTGGCCACCTCCCATTCCCCTTACACCCCCAAGCTGGTTGCCTCCCATTCCCCTTGCACCCTCAAGCTGGCCACCTCCCATTCCACTAAAACCCCCAAGCAGGCTGCCTCCCATTCTCCATACTCCCCCAAGCTGGCCAACTCCCATTCCCCTTACGCCTCAAGCTTGCCACCTCCCATTCCCCTTACACCCCCAAGCTGGCCACCTCCCATTCTCCTTACACCCCCAAACTAGTTGCGTCCCATTCCACTTGCACCCCAAACATGACCACCTCCCATTCCCCTTACACGCCCAAGTTGGCCACCTCCCATTCTCCTTACCACCACAAGCTGGCCACCTACCATTTCCCTTACACCCCAAGCTGGCCACCTCCCATTCTCCTTACACCCTCAAGCTGCCCATCTCCCATTCTTCATTCACCCCCAAGCTGGCCACCTACCATTCCACTTACACCCCCAAGCTGGCCACCTCAAATTCCCTTACACCCCGATGATGGCTGCCTCCCATTCCCCTTACACCCGCAGGCTGGCCAAGTCCGATTCCCCTCACACCCCCAAGCTGGCCAACTCCCATTCTCCTTAAACCCCCAAGCTGGCCACCTCCCATTCCCCTTACACCTCCAAGTTGGCTGCCTCCCATTCCCTTACACCCAAAAGCTGTCCGCCCCCCATTCCCCTTCCACCCCAAAGCTGCCCACCTCCCATTCTCCTTACAACCCAAGCTGGCCACCTCCCATTCCCCTTACACCCCCAAGCTGGCCACCTCTCATTCTCCTTAATCCCGCAAGCTGGCCACCTCCCATTCCCCTTACACTCCCAAGCTAGTTGCCTCGCATTCCCCTTGCACCCCCAAGCTGACCACCTCTCATTCCACTTTCACCCGCAGCTGGCCACCTCCCATTCTCCTTAATCCCGCAAGCTGGCCACCTCCCATTCCCCTTACACCCCCAAGCCGGTTGCCTTCCATTCCCCTTGCACCCTCAAGCTGGCCACCTCCCATTCCACTTAACCCCCCAAGCAGGCTGCCTCCCATGCTCCTTACTTCCCCAAGCTGGCCAACTCCCATTCCTCTTACGCCTCAAGCTTGCCACCTCCCATTCCCCTTGCACCCCCAAGCTGGCCACCTCCCATTCTCCTTACACCCCCAAGCTAGTTGCCTCCCATTCCACTTGCACCCCAAAAATGGCCACCTCCCATTCCCCTTACACGCCCAAGTTGGCCACCACCCATTCCCCTTACACGACCAAGTTGGCCACCTCCCATTCTCCTTACACCCCAAGCTGGCCACCTACCATTCCCCTTACACCCCAAGCTGGCCACCTCCCTTTCTCCTTACACCCCCAAGCTGGCCACGTCGCATTCTGCTTACAACCACAAGCTGGCCACCTCCCGTTCCTCTTACACCCCCAGGCTGGCTACCTCCCATTGCACTTACACCCCCAAGCTGCCCACCTCCCATTCTCTTTACACCCCCAGTTGGCCACCTCCTATTCCTCTTACACCCACAAGCTGGTCAACTCCAATTCCCCTTACACCTCAAGCTGCCCATCTCCCTTTCTTCATTCACCCACAAGCTGTCCACCTCCCATTCCACTTACACCCCCAAGCTGGCCACCTCCAATTCCCTTACACCCCCAAAGATGGCTGCCTCCCATTCGCCTTATACCCGCAAGCTGGCCAAGTCCGAATCCCTTCACACCCCCAAGCTGGCCAACTCCCATTCTCCTTACACCCCCAAGCTGGCCACCTCCCATTCTCTTACACCTCCAAGTTGGCTGCCACCCATTCCCCTTACACCCAAAAGCTGGCCGCTCCCCATTCCCCTTCCACCCCAAAGCTGGCCACCTCCCATTCTCCTTACACCTGCAAGCTGGCAACCTCCCATTCCCCTTGCACCCTCAAGTTGGCTGCCTCCCATTCCCCTTACACCAACAAGCTGGCCACATCCCATTCCCCTTACTCCCGCATGCTGCCCACCTCCCATTCTCTTCACACCCTAAGCTGGGTCACCTCCCATTCCCCTTACACCCCCAAGCTGGCCACCTCCCATTCTCCTTAATCCCGCAAGCTGGCCACCTCCCATTCCCCTTACACCCCCAAGCTGGTTGCCTCCCATTCCCCTTGCACCCTCAAGCTGGCCACCTCCCATTCCACTAAAACCCCCAAGCAGGCTGCCTCCCATTCTCCATACTCCCCCAAGCTGGCCAACTCCCATTCCCCTTACGCCTCAAGCTTGCCACCTCCCATTCCCATTACACCCCCAAGCTGGCCACCTCCCATTCTCCTTACACCCCCAAACTAGTTGCCTCCCATTCCACTTGCACCCCAAACATGACCACCTCCCATTCCCCTTACACGTCCAAGTTGGCCACCTCCCATTCTCCTTACCACCACAAGCTGGCCACCTACCATTTCCCTTACACCCCAAGCTGGCCATCTCCCTTTCTCCTTGCACCCCCAAGCTGGCCACGTCGCATTCTGCTTACAACCACAAGCTGCCCACCTCCCATTCTCTTTACAACCCCAGTTGGCCACCTCCTATTCCTCTTACACCCACAAGCTGGTCAACTCCCATTCCCCTTACACCCCAAGCTGGCCATCTCCCTTTCCCCTTACACCCTAAGAGCTGGCCACCTCCCATTCTCCATACACCCCCAAGCAGGCCACCTCCCATTCTCCTTACCACCACAAGCTGGCCACCTCCCATTCCCCTTACAGCCCCAGGCTGGCTCCCTCCCATTCCACCAACACCCTCAAGCAGGCTGCCTCCCATTCTCATTACTCCCCCAAGCTGGCCAACTCCCATTCACCTTTCGCCTCAAGCTTGCCACCTCCCATTCCCCTTACACTCCCAAGCTGGCCACCTCCCATCCTCCTTACACCCCCAAGCTAGTTGCCTCCCATTCCCCTTGCACCCCAAAGCTGACCACCTCCCATTCCCCTTACACGCCCAAGTTGGCCACCTCCCATTCTCCTCACACCCTCAAGCTGCCCATCTCCCATTCTTCATTCACCCCCAAGCTGGCCACCTACCATTCCACTTACACCCCCAAGCTGGCCACCTCAAATTCCCTTACACCCCGAAGATGGCTGCCTCCCATTCCCCTTACACCCGCAGGCTGGCCAAGTCCGATTCCCCTCACACCCCCAAGCTGGCCAACTCCCATTCTCCTTAAACCCCCAAGCTGGCCACCTCCCATTCCCCTTACACCTCCAAGTTGGCTGCCTCCCATTCCCTTACACCCAAAAGCTGTCCGCCCCCCATTCCCCTTCCACCCCAAAGCTGCCCACCTCCCATTCTCCTTACAACCCAAGCTGGCCACCTCCCATTCCCCTTACACCCCCAAGCTGGCCACCTCCCATTCTCCTTAATCCCGCAAGCTGGCCACCTCCCATTCCCCTTACACTCCCAAGCTAGTTGCCTCGCATTCCCCTTGCACCCCCAAGCTGACCACCTCTCATTCCACTTTCACCCGCAGCTGGCCACCTCCCATTCTCCTTAATCCCGCAAGCTGGCCACCTCCCATTCCCCTTACACCCCCAAGCTGGTTGCCTTCCATTCCCCTTGCACCCTCAAGCTGGCCACCTCCCATTCCACTAAACCCCCCAAGCAGGCTGCCTCCCATGCTCCTTACTTCCCCAAGCTGGCCAACTCCCATTCCTCTTACGCCTCAAGCTTGCCACCTCCCATTCCCCTTACACCCCCAAGCTGGCCACCTCCCATTCTCCTTACACCCCCAAGCTAGTTGCCTCCCATTCCACTTGCACCCCAAAAATGGCCACCTCCCATTCCCCTTACACGCCCAAGTTGGCCACCACCCATTCCCCTTACACGACCAAGTTGGCCACCTCCCATTCTCCTTACACCCCAAGCTGGCCACCTACCATTCCCCTTACACCCCAAGCTGGCCACCTCCCTTTCTCCTTACACCCCCAAGCTGGCCACGTCGCATTCTGCTTACAACCACAAGCTGGCCACCTCCCGTTCCTCTTACACCCCCAGGCTGGCTACCTCCCATTGCACTTACACCCCCAAGCTGCCCACCTCCCATTCTCTTTACACCCCCAGTTGGCCACCTCCTATTCCTCTTACACCCACAAGCTGGTCAACTCCAATTCCCCTTACACCCCAACCTGGCCATCTCCCATTCCCCTTTCACCCTAAGAGCTGGCCACCTCCCATTCTCCTTACACCCCCGAGCAGGCCACCTCCCATTCTCCTTACCACCACAAGCTGGCCACCTCCCATTCCCCTTACAGCCCCAGGCTGGCTCCCTCCCATTCCACCAACACCCTCAAGCAGGCTGCCTCCCATTCTCATTACTCCCCCAAGCTGGCCAACTCCCATTCACCTTTCGCCTCAAGCTTGCCACCTCCCATTCCCCTTACACTCCCAAGCTGGCCACCTCCCATCCTCCTTACACCCCCAAGCTAGTTGCCTCCCATTCCCCTTGCACCCCAAAGCTGACCACCTCCCATTCCCCTTACACGCCCAAGTTGGCCACCTCCCATTCTCCTCACACCCTCAAGCTGCCCATCTCCCATTCTTCATTCACCCCCAAGCTGGCCACCTACCATTCCACTTACACCCCCAAGCTGGCCACCTCAAATTCCCTTACACCCCGAAGATGGCTGCCTCCCATTCCCCTTACACCCGCAGGCTGGCCAAGTCCGATTCCCCTCACACCCCCAAGCTGGCCAACTCCCATTCTCCTTAAACCCCCAAGCTGGCCACCTCCCATTCCCCTTACACCTCCAAGTTGGCTGCCTCCCATTCCCTTACACCCAAAAGCTGTCCGCCCCCCATTCCCCTTCCACCCCAAAGCTGCCCACCTCCCATTCTCCTTACAACCCAAGCTGGCCACCTCCCATTCCCCTTACACCCCCAAGCTGGCCACCTCCCATTCTCCTTAATCCCGCAAGCTGGCCACCTCCCATTCCCCTTACACTCCCAAGCTAGTTGCCTCGCATTCCCCTTGCACCCCCAAGCTGACCACCTCTCATTCCACTTTCACCCGCAGCTGGCCACCTCCCATTCTCCTTAATCCCGCAAGCTGGCCACCTCCCATTCCCCTTACACCCCCAAGCTGGTTGCCTTCCATTCCCCTTGCACCCTCAAGCTGGCCACCTCCCATTCCACTAAACCCCCCAAGCAGGCTGCCTCCCATGCTCCTTACTTCCCCAAGCTGGCCAACTCCCATTCCTCTTACGCCTCAAGCTTGCCACCTCCCATTCCCCTTACACCCCCAAGCTGGCCACCTCCCATTCTCCTTACACCCCCAAGCTAGTTGCCTCCCATTCCACTTGCACCCCAAAAATGGCCACCTCCCATTCCCCTTACACGCCCAAGTTGGCCACCACCCATTCCCCTTACACGACCAAGTTGGCCACCTCCCATTCTCCTTACACCCCAAGCTGGCCACCTACCATTCCCCTTACACCCCAAGCTGGCCACCTCCCTTTCTCCTTACACCCCCAAGCTGGCCACGTCGCATTCTGCTTACAACCACAAGCTGGCCACCTCCCGTTCCTCTTACACCCCCAGGCTGGCTACCTCCCATTGCACTTACACCCCCAAGCTGCCCACCTCCCATTCTCTTTACACCCCCAGTTGTCCACCTCCTATTCCTCTTACACCCACAAGCTGGTCAACTCCAATTCCCCTTACACCCCAACCTGGCCATCTCCCATTCCCCTTTCACCCTAAGAGCTGGCCACCTCCCATTCTCCTTGCACCCCCGAGCAGGCCACCTCCCATTCTCCTTACCACCACAAGCTGGCCACCTCCCATTCCCCTTACAGCCCCAGGCTGGCTACCTCCCATTCCTCTAACACACTCAAGCAGGCTGCCTCCCATTCTCATTACTCCCCCAAGCTGGCCAACTCCCATTCACCTTACGCCTCAAGCTTGCCACCTCCCATTCCCCTTACACCCCCAAGCTGGCCACCTCCCATCCTCCTTACACCCCCAAGCTAGTTGCCTCCCATTCCCCTTGCACCCCAAAGCTGGCCACCTCCCATTCCCCTTGCACGCCCAAGTTGGCCACCTCCCATTCTCCTTACACCCTCAAGCTGCCCATCTCCCATTCTTCATTCACCCCCAAGCTGGCCACCTACCATTCCACTTACACCCCCAAGCTGGCCACCTCAAATTCCCTTACACCCCCAAGATGGCTGCCTCCCATTCCCCTTACACCCGCAAGCTGGCCAAGTCCGATTCCCCTCACACCCCCAAGCTGGCCAACTCCCATTCTCCTTAAACCCCCAAGCTGGCCACCTCCCATTCTCCTTACACCTCCAAGTTGGCTGCCTCCCATTCCCCTTACACCCAAAAGCTGTCCGCCCCCCATTCCCCTTCCACCCCAAAGCTGGCCACCTCCCATTCTCCTTACACCCGCAAGCTGGCCACCTCCCATTCCCCTTTCAACTTCAAGTTGGCTGCCTCCCAATCCCCTTACACCCACAAGCTGGCCACCTCCCATTCCCCTTACTCCCCCATGCTGCCCACCTCCCATTCTCCTTACACCCCAAGCTGGCCACCTCCCATTCCCCTTACACCCCCAAGCTGGCCACCTCCCATTCTCCTTAATCCCGCAAGCTGGCCACCTCCCATTCCCTTGCACCCCCAAGCTGACCACCTCCCATTCCACTTACACCCGCAAGCTGGCCATCTCCCATTCCCCTTACACCCCCAAGGTGGCCACCTCCCATTCGCCTTACACCACCAAGCTGGCCAACTCCCATTCCCCTTACACCCCAAGCTGGCCATCTCCCATTCCCCTTACACCCCAAGCTGGCCACCTCCCATTCTCCTTACATCCCCAAGCAGGCCACCTCCCATTCTCCTCACAACCACAAGCTGGCCACCTCCTATTCCGTTTACAGCCCCAGGCTGGCTCCCTCCCATTCCACTAACACCCCCAAGCAGGCTGCCTCCCATTCTCCTTACTCCCCCAAACTGGCCAACTCCCATTCCCCTTACGCCTCAAGCTTGCCACCTCCCATTCCTCTTACACCCCCAAGCTGGCCACCTCCCATTCTCCTTACACCCCCAAGCTAGTTGCCTCCCATTCCCCTTGCACCCCAATGCTGGACACCTCCCATTCCCCCTGCACGCCCAAGTTCGCCACCTCCCATTCTCCTTACACCCCCAAGCTGGCCAACTCCCATTCCCCTTACACCCCAAGCTGGCCATCTCCCATTCCCCTTTCACCCTAAGAGCTGGCCACCTCCCATTCTCCTTACACCCCCGAGCAGGCCACCTCCCATTCTCCTTACCACCACAAGCTGGCCACCTCCCATTCCCCTTACAGCCCCAGGCTGGCTACCTCCCATTCCACTAACACCCTCAAGCAGGCTGCCTCCCATTCTCATTACTCCCCCAAGCTGGCCAACTCGCATTCACCTTACGCCTCAAGCTTGCCACCTCCCATTCCCCTTACACCACCAAGCTGGCCACCTCCCATCCTCCTTACACCCCCAAGCTAGTTGCCTCCCATTCCCCTTGCACCCCAAAGCTGGCCACCTCCCATTCCCCTTACACGCCCAAGCTGGCCACCTCCCATTCACCCTGCATGCCCAAGTTCGCCACCTCCCATTCTCCTTACACCCCCAAGCTGGCCAACTCCCATTCCCCTTACACCCCAAGCTGGCCACCTACCATTCCCCTTACACCCCAAGCTGGCCACCTCCCATTCTCCTTACACCCCCAAGCTGGCCACGTCGCATTCTCCTTACAACCACAAGCTGGCCACCTCCCGTTTCTCTTACACCCCAGGCTGGCTACCTCCCATTCCACTTACACCCCCAAGCTGCCCACCTCCCATTCTCCTTACACCCCCAGTTGGCCACCTCCTATTCCTCTTACACCCCCGGGCTGGCTACCTACCATTCCACTTACACCCCCAAGCTGGCCACCTCCCATTCTCCTTACACCCCCAAGCTGGTAGCCTCCCATTCCCCTTACGCTCCCAAGCTGGCCTCCTCCCATTCTCCTTAATCCCCCAATCTGGCAACCTCCCATTCTCCTTAATCCCCCAAGCTGCCTGCCTCCCATTCCCCTGACACCCACAAGCTGGCCATCTGCCATTCCCCTTACACCCCCAAGCTGCCCACCTCCCATTCTCCTTACACACCAAGCTGGCCACCTCCCATTCACCTTACCCCTCGAATCTGGCCACCTCCCATTCCCCTTGCACCCCAAGCTGGCTGCCTCCCATTCCCCTTACACACCCGAGCTGGCCAAGTCCGATTCCCCTCACACCCCCAAGCTGGCCAACTCCCATTCTCCTTACACCCCCAAGATGGCTGCCTCCCATTCCCCTTACACCCGCAAGCTGGCCAAGTCCGATTCCCCTCACACCCCCAAGCTGGCCATCTCCCATTCTCCTTACACCCCCAAGCTGGCCACCTCCCATTCCCCTTACACCTCCAAGTTGGATGCCTCCCATTCCCCTTACACCCAAAAGCTGTCCGCCCCCCATTCCCCTTCCACCCCGAAGCTGGCCACCTCCCATTCTCCTTACACCCGCAAGCTGGCCAACTCCCATTCCTCTTACACCTCCAAGTTGGCTGCCTCCTATTCCCCTTACACCCAAAAGCTGGCCGCCCCCCATCCCCTTTCCACCCCAAAGCTGGCTACCTCCCATTCTCCTTACACACGCAAGCTGGCCACCTCCCATTCCCCTTACACCCTCAAGTTGGCTGCCTCCCATTCCCCTTACACCCACAAGCTGGCCACCTCCCATTCCCCTTACTCCCCCATGCTGCCCACCACCCATTCTCCTTACACCCCAAGCTGGCCACCTCCCATTCTCCTTACACCCGCAAGGTGGCCACCTCCCATTCCCCTTACACGACCAAGTTGGCCACCTCCCATTCTCCTTACACCCCAAGCTGGCCACCTACCATTCCCCTTACACCCCAAGCTGGCCACCTCCCTTTCTCCTTACACCCCCAAGCTGGCCACGTCGCATTCTGCTTACAACCACAAGCTGGCCACCTCCCGTTCCTCTTACACCCCCAGGCTGGCTACCTCCCATTGCACTTACACCCCCAAGCTGCCCACCTCCCATTCTCTTTACACCCCCAGTTGGCCACCTCCTATTCCTCTTACACCCATAAGCTGGTCAACTCCAATTCCCCTTACACCCCAAGCTGGCCATCTCCCATTCCCCTTTCACCCTAAGAGCTGGCCACCTCCCATTCTCCTTACACCCCCGAGCAGGCCACCTCCCATTCTCCTTACCACCACAAGCTGGCCACCTCCCATTCCCCTTACAGCCCCAGGCTGGCTACCTCCCATTCCTCTAACACACTCAAGCAGGCTGCCTCCCATTCTCATTACTCCCCCAAGCTGGCCAACTCCCATTCACCTTACGCCTCAAGCTTGCCACCTCCCATTCCCCTTACACCCCCAAGCTGGCCACCTCCCATCCTCCTTACACCCCCAAGCTAGTTGCCTCCCATTCCCCTTGCACCCCAAAGCTGGCCACCTCCCATTCCCCTTACACGCCCAAGTTGGCCACCTCCCATTCTCCTTACACCCTCAAGCTGCCCATCTCCCATTCTTCATTCACCCCCAAGCTGGCCACCTACCATTCCACTTCCACCCCCAAGCTGGCCAACTCCCATTCCCCTTACACCCCAAGCTGGCCACCTACCATTCCCCTTACACCCCAAGCTGGCCACCTCCCATTCTCCTTACACCCCCAAGCTGGCCACGTCGCATTCTCCTTACAACCACAAGCTGGCCACCTCCCGTTTCTCTTACACCCCAGGCTGGCTACCTCCCATTCCCCTTCCACCCCAAAGCTGGCCACCTCCCATTCTCCTTACACCCGCAAGCTGGCCACCTCCCATTCCCCTTTCAACTTCAAGTTGGCTGCCTCCCAATCCCCTTACACCCACAAGCTGGCCACCTCCCATTCCCCTTACTCCCCCATGCTGCCCACCTCCCATTCTCCTTACACCCCAAGCTGGCCACCTCCCATTCCCCTTACACCCCCAAGCTGGCCACCTCCCATTCTCCTTAATCCCGCAAGCTGGCCACCTCCCATTCCCTTGCACCCCCAAGCTGACCACCTCCCATTCCACTTACACCCGCAAGCTGGCCATCTCCCATTCCCCTTACACCCCCAAGGTGGCCACCTCCCATTCGCCTTACACCACCAAGCTGGCCAACTCCCATTCCCCTTACACCCCAAGCTGGCCATCTCCCATTCCCCTTACACCCCAAGCTGGCCACCTCCCATTCTCCTTACATCCCCAAGCAGGCCACCTCCCATTCTCCTCACAACCACAAGCTGGCCACCTCCTATTCCGTTTACAGCCCCAGGCTGGCTCCCTCCCATTCCACTAACACCCCCAAGCAGGCTGCCTCCCATTCTCCTTACTCCCCCAAACTGGCCAACTCCCATTCCCCTTACGCCTCAAGCTTGCCACCTCCCATTCCTCTTACACCCCCAAGCTGGCCACCTCCCATTCTCCTTACACCCCCAAGCTAGTTGCCTCCCATTCCCCTTGCACCCCAAAGCTGGACACCTCCCATTCCCCCTGCACGCCCAAGTTCGCCACCTCCCATTCTCCTTACACCCCCAAGCTGGCCAACTCCCATTCCCCTTACACCCCAAGCTGGCCATCTCCCATTCCCCTTTCACCCTAAGAGCTGGCCACCTCCCATTCTCCTTACACCCCCGAGCAGGCCACCTCCCATTCTCCTTGCCACCACAAGCTGGCCACCTCCCATTCCCCTTACAGCCCCAGGCTGGCTACCTCCCATTCCACTAACACCCTCAAGCAGGCTGCCTCCCATTCTCATTACTCCCCCAAGCTGGCCAACTCGCATTCACCTTACGCCTCAAGCTTGCCACCTCCCATTCCCCTTACACCACCAAGCTGGCCACCTCCCATCCTCCTTACACCCCCAAGCTAGTTGCCTCCCATTCCCCTTGCACCCCAAAGCTGGCCACCTCCCATTCCCCTTACACGCCCAAGCTGGCCACCTCCCATTCACCCTGCACGCCCAAGTTCGCCACCTCCCATTTTCCTTACACCCCCAAGCTGGCCAACTCCCATTCCCCTTACACCCCAAGCTGGCCACCTACCATTCCCCTTACACCCCAAGCTGGCCACCTCCCATTCTCCTTACACCCCCAAGCTGGCCACGTCGCATTCTCCTTACAACCACAAGCTGGCCACCTCCCGTTTCTCTTACACCCCCAGGCTGGCTACCTCCCATTCCACTTACACCCCCAAGCTGCCCACCTCCCATTCTCCTTACACCCCCAGTTGGCCACCTCCTATTCCTCTTACACCCCCGGGCTGGCTACCTACCATTCCACTTACACCCCCAAGCTGGCCACCTCCCATTCTCCTTACACCCCCAAGCTGGTAGCCTCCCATTCCCCTTACGCTCCCAAGCTGGCCACCTCCCATTCTCCTTAATCCCCCAATCTGGCAACCTCCCATTCTCCTTAATCCCCCAATTTGGCAACCTCCCATTCCCCTTACACCCCCAAGCTGCCTGCCTCCCATTCCCCTGACACCCACAAGCTGGCCATCTGCCATTCCCCTTACACCCCCAAGCTGCCCACCTCCCATTCTCCTTACACACCAAGCTGGCCACCTCCCATTCACCTTACCCCTCGAATCTGGCCACCTCCCATTCCCCTTGCACCCCAAGCTGGCTGCCTCCCATTCCCCTTACACACCCGAGCTGGCCAAGTCCGATTCCCCTCACACCCCCAAGCTGGCCAACTCCCATTCTCCTTACACCCCCAAGATGGCTGCCTCCCATTCCCCTTACACCCGCAACCTGGCCAAGTCCGATTCCCCTCACACCCCCAAGCTGGCCATCTCCCATTCTCCTTACACCCCCAAGCTGGCCACCTCCCATTCCCCTTACACCTCCAAGTTGGATGCCTCCCATTCCCCTTACACCCAAAAGCAGTCCGCCCCCCATTCCCCTTCCACCCCGAAGCTGGCCACCTCCCATTCTCCTTACACCCGCAAGCTGGCCAACTCCCATTCCTCTTACACCTCCAAGTTGGCTGCCTCCTATTCCCCTTACACCCAAAAGCTGGCCGCCCCCCACCCCCCTTCCACCCCAAAGCTGGCTACCTCCCATTCTCCTTACACACGCAAGCTGGCCACCTCCCATTCCCCTTACACCCTCGAGTTGGCTGCCTCCCATTCCCCTTACACCCACAAGCTGGCCACCTCCCATTCCCCTTACTCCCCCATGCTGCCCACCACCCATTCTCCTTACACCCCAAGCTGGCCACCTCCCATTCTCCTTACACCCGCAAGGTGGCCACCTCCCATTCCCCTTACACGACCAAGTTGGCCACCCCCCATTCTCCTTACACCCCAAGCTGGCCACCTACCATTCCCCTTACACCCCAAGCTGGCCACCTCCCTTTCTCCTTACACCCCCAAGCTGGCCACGTCGCATTCTGCTTACAACCACAAGCTGGCCACCTCCCGTTCCTCTTACACCCCCAGGCTGGCTACCTCCCATTGCACTTACACCCCCAAGCTGCCCACCTCCCATTCTCTTTACAACCCCAGTTGGCCACCTCCTATTCCTCTTACACCCACAAGCTGGTCAACTCCAATTCCCCTTACACCCCAAGCTGGCCATCTCCCATTCCCCTTTCACCCTAAGAGCTGGCCACCTCCCATTCTCCTTACACCCCCGAGCAGGCCACCTCCCATTCTCCTTACCACCACAAGCTGGCCACCTCCCATTCCCCTTACAGCCCCAGGCTGGCTACCTCCCATTCCTCTAACACACTCAAGCAGGCTGCCTCCCATTCTCATTACTCCCCCAAGCTGGCCAACTCCCTTTCACCTTACGCCTCAAGCTTGCCACCTCCCATTCCCCTTACACCCCCAAGCTGGCCACCTCCCATCCTCCTTACACCCCCAAGCTAGTTGCCTCCCATTCCCCTTGCACCCCAAAGCTGGCCACCTCCCATTCCCCTTACACGCCCAAGTTGGCCACCTCCCATTCTCCTTACACCCTCAAGCTGCCCATCTCCCATTCTTCATTCACCCCCAAGCTGGCCACCTACCATTCCACTTCCACCCCCAAGCTGGCCAACTCCCATTCCCCTTACACCCCAAGCTGGCCACCTACCATTTCCCTTACACCCCAAGCTGGCCACCTCCCATTCTCCTTACACCCCCAAGCTGGCCACGTCGCATTCTCCTTACAACCACAAGCTGGCCACCTCCCGTTTCTCTTACACCCCCAGGCTGGCTACCTCCCATTCCCCTTCCACCCCAAAGCTGGCCACCTCCCATTCTCCTTACACCCGCAAGCTGGCCACCTCCCATTCCCCTTTCAACTTCAAGTTGGCTGCCTCCCAATCCCCTTACACCCACAAGCTGGCCACCTCCCATTCCCCTTACTCCCCCATGCTGCCCACCTCCCATTCTCCTTACACCCCAAGCTGGCCACCTCCCATTCCCCTTACACCCCCAAGCTGGCCACCTCCCATTCTCCTTAATCCCGCAAGCTGGCCACCTCCCATTCCCTTGCACCCCCAAGCTGACCACCTCCCATTCCACTTACACCCGCAAGCTGGCCATCTCCCATTCCCCTTACACCCCCAAGGTGGCCACCTCCCATTCGCCTTACACCACCAAGCTGGCCAACTCCCATTCCCCTTACACCCCAAGCTGGCCATCTCCCATTCCCCTTACACCCCAAGCTGGCCACCTCCCATTCTCCTTACATCCCCAAGCAGGCCACCTCCCATTCTCCTCACAACCACAAGCTGGCCACCTCCTATTCCGTTTACAGCCCCAGGCTGGCTCCCTCCCATTCCACTAACACCCCCAAGCAGGCTGCCTCCCATTCTCCTTACTCCCCCAAACTGGCCAACTCCCATTCCCCTTACGCCTCAAGCTTGCCACCTCCCATTCCTCTTACACCCCCAAGCTGGCCACCTCCCATTCTCCTTACACCCCCTAGTTGCCTCCCATTCCCCTTGCACCCCAAAGCTGGACACCTCCCATTCCCCCTGCACGCCCAAGTTCGCCACCTCCCATTCTCCTTACACCCCCAAGCTGGCCAACTCCCATTCCCCTTACACCCCAAGCTGGCCATCTCCCATTCCCCTTTCACCCTAAGAGCTGGCCACCTCCCATTCTCCTTACACCCCCGAGCAGGCCACCTCCCATTCTCCTTGCCACCACAAGCTGGCCACCTCCCATTCCCCTTACAGCCCCAGGCTGGCTACCTCCCATTCCACTAACACCCTCAAGCAGGCTGCCTCCCATTCTCATTACTCCCCCAAGCTGGCCAACTCGCATTCACCTTACGCCTCAAGCTTGCCACCTCCCATTCCCCTTACACCACCAAGCTGGCCACCTCCCATCCTCCTTACACCCCCAAGCTAGTTGCCTCCCATTCCCCTTGCACCCCAAAGCTGGCCACCTCCCATTCCCCTTACACGCCCAAGCTGGCCACCTCCCATTCACCCTGCACGCCCAAGTTCGCCACCTCCCATTTTCCTTACACCCCCAAGCTGGCCAACTCCCATTCCCCTTACACCCCAAGCTGGCCACCTACCATTCCCCTTACACCCCAAGCTGGCCACCTCCCATTCTCCTTACACCCCCAAGCTGGCCACGTCGCATTCTCCTTACAACCACAAGCTGGCCACCTCCCGTTTCTCTTACACCCCCAGGCTGGCTACCTCCCATTCCACTTACACCCCCAAGCTGCCCACCTCCCATTCTCCTTACACCCCCAGTTGGCCACCTCCTATTCCTCTTACACCCCCGGGCTGGCTACCTACCATTCCACTTACACCCCCAAGCTGGCCACCTCCCATTCTCCTTACACCCCCAAGCTGGTAGCCTCCCATTCCCCTTACGCTCCCAAGCTGGCCACCTCCCATTCTCCTTAATCCCCCAATCTGGCAACCTCCCATTCTCCTTAATCCCCCAATTTGGCAACCTCCCATTCCCCTTACACCCCCAAGCTGCCTGCCTCCCATTCCCCTGACACCCACAAGCTGGCCATCTGCCATTCCCCTTACACCCCCAAGCTGCCCACCTCCCATTCTCCTTACACACCAAGCTGGCCACCTCCCATTCACCTTACCCCTCGAATCTGGCCACCTCCCATTCCCCTTGCACCCCAAGCTGGCTGCCTCCCATTCCCCTTACACACCCGAGCTGGCCAAGTCCGATTCCCCTCACACCCCCAAGCTGGCCAACTCCCATTCTCCTTACACCCCCAAGATGGCTGCCTCCCATTCCCCTTACACCCGCAACCTGGCCAAGTCCGATTCCCCTCACACCCCCAAGCTGGCCATCTCCCATTCTCCTTACACCCCCAAGCTGGCCACCTCCCATTCCCCTTACACCTCCAAGTTGGATGCCTCCCATTCCCCTTACACCCAAAAGCAGTCCGCCCCCCATTCCCCTTCCACCCCGAAGCTGGCCACCTCCCATTCTCCTTACACCCGCAAGCTGGCCAACTCCCATTCCTCTTACACCTCCAAGTTGGCTGCCTCCTATTCCCCTTACACCCAAAAGCTGGCCGCCCCCCACCCCCCTTCCACCCCAAAGCTGGCTACCTCCCATTCTCCTTACACACGCAAGCTGGCCACCTCCCATTCCCCTTACACCCTCGAGTTGGCTGCCTCCCATTCCCCTTACACCCACAAGCTGGCCACCTCCCATTCCCCTTACTCCCCCATGCTGCCCAGCACCCATTCTCCTTACACCCCAAGCTGGCCACCTCCCATTCTCCTTACACCCGCAAGGTGGCCACCTCCCATTCCCCTTACACCACCAAGCTGGCCAACTCCCATTCCCCTTACACCCCAAGCTGGCCATCTCCCATTCCCCTTATACCCCAAGCTGGCCACCTCCCATTCTCCTTACACCCCGAAGGAGGCCACCTCCCATTCCACTAACATCCCCAAGCAGGCTGCCTCCCATTCTCCTTACACCCCCAAGCTGGCCAACTCCCATTCCTCTTAAGCCTCAAGCTTGCCACCTCCCATTCCCCTTACACCCCCAAGCTGGCCACCTCCAATTCTCCTTACACCCCCAAGCTACTTGCCTCCCATTCCCCTTGCACCCCAAAGCTGGCCACATCCCATTCCCCTTACACGCCCAAGTTGGCCACCTCCCATTCTCCTTACACCCCAAGCTGGCCACCTACCATTCCCCTTACACCCCAAGCTGGCCACATACCATTCTGCTTACACCCCCAAATGGCCACGTCGCATTCTCCTTACAACCACAAGCTGGCCACCTCCCGTTACTCTTACACCCCCAGGCTGGCTACCTCCCATTCCACTTACACCCCCCCAAGCTGCCCACCTCCCATTCTCCTTGCACCCCCAGTTGGCCACCTCCTATTCCTCTTACACCCACAAGCTGGCCACCTCCCATTCTCCTTACACCCCCAGTTGGCCACCTCCTATTCCTCTTACACCCCCGGGCTGGCTACCTACCATTCCACTTACACCCCCAAGCTGGCCACCTCCCATTCTCCTTACACCCCCAAGCTGGTAGCCTCCCATTCCCCTTACGCTCCCAAGCTGGCCACCTCCCATTCTCCTTAATCCCCCAATCTGGCAACCTCCCATTCTCCTTAATCCCCCAATTTGGCAACCTCCCATTCCCCTTACACCCCCAAGCTGCCTGCCTCCCATTCCCCTGACACCCACAAGCTGGCCATCTGCCATTCCCCTTACACCCCCAAGCTGCCCACCTCCCATTCTCCTTACACACCAAGCTGGCCACCTCCCATTCACCTTACCCCTCGAATCTGGCCACCTCCCATTCCCCTTGCACCCCAAGCTGGCTGCCTCCCATTCCCCTTACACACCCGAGCTGGCCAAGTCCGATTCCCCTCACACCCCCAAGCTGGCCAACTCCCATTCTCCTTACACCCCCAAGATGGCTGCCTCCCATTCCCCTTACACCCGCAACCTGGCCAAGTCCGATTCCCCTCACACCCCCAAGCTGGCCATCTCCCATTCTCCTTACACCCCCAAGCTGGCCACCTCCCATTCCCCTTACACCTCCAAGTTGGATGCCTCCCATTCCCCTTACACCCAAAAGCAGTCCGCCCCCCATTCCCCTTCCACCCCGAAGCTGGCCACCTCCCATTCTCCTTACACCCGCAAGCTGGCCAACTCCCATTCCTCTTACACCTCCAAGTTGGCTGCCTCCTATTCCCCTTACACCCAAAAGCTGGCCGCCCCCCACCCCCCTTCCACCCCAAAGCTGGCTACCTCCCATTCTCCTTACACACGCAAGCTGGCCACCTCCCATTCCCCTTACACCCTCGAGTTGGCTGCCTCCCATTCCCCTTACACCCACAAGCTGGCCACCTCCCATTCCCCTTACTCCCCCATGCTGCCCAGCACCCATTCTCCTTACACCCCAAGCTGGCCACCTCCCATTCTCCTTACACCCGCAAGGTGGCCACCTCCCATTCCCCTTACACCACCAAGCTGGCCAACTCCCATTCCCCTTACACCCCAAGCTGGCCATCTCCCATTCCCCTTATACCCCAAGCTGGCCACCTCCCATTCTCCTTACACCCCGAAGGAGGCCACCTCCCATTCCACTAACATCCCCAAGCAGGCTGCCTCCCATTCTCCTTACACCCCCAAGCTGGCCAACTCCCATTCCTCTTAAGCCTCAAGCTTGCCACCTCCCATTCCCCTTACACCCCCAAGCTGGCCACCTCCAATTCTCCTTACACCCCCAAGCTACTTGCCTCCCATTCCCCTTGCACCCCAAAGCTGGCCACATCCCATTCCCCTTACACGCCCAAGTTGGCCACCTCCCATTCTCCTTACACCCCAAGCTGGCCACCTACCATTTCCCTTACACCCCAAGCTGGCCACATACCATTCTGCTTACACCCCCAAATGGCCACGTCGCATTCTCCTTACAACCACAAGCTGGCCACCTCCCGTTACTCTTACACCCCCAGGCTGGCTACCTCCCATTCCACTTACACCCCCCCAAGCTGCCCACCTCCCATTCTCCTTGCACCCCCAGTTGGCCACCTCCTATTCCTCTTACACCCACAAGCTGGCCACCTCCCATTCTCCTTACACCCCCAAGCTGGTTGCCTCCAATTCCCCTTACGCCCCCAAGCTGGCCACATCCCATACTCCTTAATCCCCCAATCTGGCCACCTCCCATTCCCCTTACAACCCCAAGCTGGCTGCCTCCCATTCCCCTGACACCCACAAGCTGGCCACCTCCCATTCCCCTTACACCCCCAAGCTGCCCACCTCCCATTCTCCTTACACCCCAAGCTGGCCACCTCCCATTCCCCTTACACCCCGAATCTGGCCACCTCCCATTCCCCTGACACCCCAAGCTGGCTGCCTCCCATTCCCCTTACACCACCAAGCTGGCCACCTCCCGTTCTCCTTAATCCCCCAAGCTGACCACCTCCCATTCCACTTACACCCCCAAGCTGGCCACCTCCAATTCCCTTACACCCCCAAGTTGGCTGCCTCCCATTCCCCTTACACCCAAAAGCTGGCCGCCCCCCATTCCCCTTCCACCCCAAAGCTGGCCACCTCCCATTCTCCTTACGCCCGCAAGCTGGCCACCTCCCATTCCCCTCACACCCTCAAGTTGGCTGCCTCCCATTCCCCTTACACCCAGAAGCTGGCCAGCTCCCATTCCCCTTACTCCCCAATGCTGCCCACCTCCCATTCTCTTTACACCCCAAGCTGGCCACCTCCCATTCCCCTTACACCCCCAAGCTGGCCACCTCCCATTCACCTTAATCCGGCAAGCTGGCCACCTCCCATTCCCCTTACACACGCAAGCTGGCCAGCTCCCATTCGCCTTACGCCCCAAGCTGGCCACCTCCCATTCCCATTACACCACCAAGCTGGCCAACTCCCATTCCCCTTACAACCCAAGCTGGGCATCTCCCATTCCCGTTACACCCCAAGCTGGCCACCTCCCATTTTCCTTACACCCCCAAGCAGGCCACCTCCCATTCTCCTCACAACCACATGCAGGACACCTCCCATTCCCCTTACAGCCCCAGGCTGGCTCCCTCCCATTCCACTAACACCCCCAAGCAGGCTGCCTCCCATTCTCCTTACTCCCCGAAGCTGGCCAACTCCCATTCCCCTTACGCCTCAAGCTTGCCACCTCCCATTCCCCTTACACCCCCAAGCTGGCCACCTCCCATTCTCCTTACACCGCCAAGCTAGTTGCCTCCCATTCCCCTTGCACCCCAAAGCTGGCCACCTCCCATTGCCCTTACACGCCCAAGTTGGCCACCTCCCATTCTCCTTACACCCTCAAGCTGCCCATCTCCCATTCTTCATTCACCCCCAAGCTGGCCACCTCCCATTCCACTTACACCCCCAAGATGGCCACCTCCAATTCCCTTACACCCCCATGATGGCTGCCTCCCATTCCCCTTACACACCCAAGCTGGCCAAGTCCGATTCCCCTCACACCCCCAAGCTGGCCACCTCCCATTCCCCTTACACCTCCAAGTTGGCTGCCTCCCATTCCCCTTGCACACGCAAGCTGGCCAAGTCCGATTCCCCTCACACCCCCAAGCTGACCAACTCCCATTCTCCTTCCACCCCCAAGCTGACCACCTCCCATTCCCCTTACACATCCAAGTTGGCTGCCTCCCATTCCACTTACACCCCCAAGCTGCCCACCTCCCATTCTCCTTACCCCCCCAGTTGGCCACCTCCTATTCCTCTTACACCCACAAGCTGGCCACCTCCCATTCTCCTTACAACCCCAAGCTGGTTGCCTCCCATTCCCCTTAAGCCCCCAAGCTGGCCACCTCCCATACTCCTTAATCCCCCAATCTGGCCACATCCCATTCCCCTAACAACCCCAAGCTGGCTGCCTCCCATTCCCCTGAAACCCACAAGCTGGCCACCGCCCATTCCCCTCACACCCCCAAGCTGCCCACCCCCATTCTCCTTACACCCCAAGCTGGCCACCTCCCATTCCCCTTACACCCCGAATCTGGCCACCTCCCATTCCCCTTACACCCCAATCTGGCTGCCTCCCATTCCCCTGACACCACCAAGCTGGCCACCTCCCATTCTCCTTAATCCGGCAAGCTGGCCATCTCCCATTCCCCTTACACCCCCAAGCTGGCCACCTCCCATTCTCCTTACACCCCCAAGCTACTTGCCTCCCATTCCCCTTGCACCCCAAAGCTGGCCACATCCCATTCCCCTTACACGCCCAAGTTGGCCACCTCCCATTCTCCTTACACCCCCAAGCTGGCCAACTCCCAGTCCCCTTACACCCCAAGCTGGCCACCTACCATTCCCCTTACACCCCAAGCTGGCCACATACCATTCTCCTTACACCCCCAAATGGCCACGTCGCATTCTCCTTACAACCACAAGCTGGCCACCTCCCGTTACTCTTACACCCCCAGGCTGGCTACCTCCCATTCCACTTACACCCCCCCAAGCTGCCCACCTCCCATTCTCCTGACACCCCCAGTTGGCCACCTCCTATTCCTCTTACACCCAGAAGCTGGCCACCTCCCATTCTCCTTACACCCCCAAGCTGGTTGCCTCCCATTCCCCTTACGCCCCCAAGCTGGCCACCTCCCATACTCCTTAATCCCCCAATCTGGCCACCTCCCATTCCCCTTACAACCCCAAGCTGGCTGCCTCCCATTCCCCTGACACTCACAAGCTGGCCACCTCCCATTCCCCTCACACCCCCAAGCCGCCCACCTCCCATTCTCCTTACACCCCAAGCTGGCCTCCTCCCATTCCCCTTACACCCCGAATCTGGCCACCTCCCATTCCCCTTACACCCCAAGCTGGCTGCCTCCCATTCCCCTTACATCACCAAGCTGGCCACCTCCCATTCTCCTTAATCCCCCAAGCTGGGCACCTCCCATTCCACTTACACCCCCAAGCTGGCCACCTCCAATTCCCTTACACCCCCAAGTTGGCTGCCTCCCATTCCCCTTACACCCAAAAGCTGGCCGCCCCCATTCCCCTTCCACCCCAAAGCTGGCCACCTCCCATTCTCCTTACACCCGCAAGCTGGCCACCTCCCATTCCCCTTACACCCTCAAGTTGGCTGCCTCCCATTCCCCTTACACCCAGAAGCTGGCCAGCTCCCATTCCCCTTACTCCCCAATGCTGCCCACCTCCCATTCTCTTTGCACCCCAAGCTGGCCACCTCCCATTCCCCTTACACCCCCAAGCTGGCCACCTCCCATTCACCTTAATCCGGCAAGCTGGCCACCTCCCATTCCCCTTACACACGCAAGCTGGCTAGCTCCCATTCGCCTTACACCCCCAAGGAGGCCAACTCCCATTCCCATTACACCACCAAGCTGGCCAACTCCCATTCCCCTTACAACCCAAGCTGGGCATCTCCCATTCCCCTTACACCCCAAGCTGGCCACCTCCCATTTTCCATACACCCCCAAACAGGCCACCTCCCATTCTCCTTACAACCACATGCAGGACACCTCCCATTCCCCTTCCAGCCCCAGGCTGGCTCCCTCCCATTCCACTAACACCCCAAGCAGGCTGCCTCCCATTCTCCTTACTCCCCGAAGCTGGCCAACTCCCATTCCCCTTACGCCTCAAGCTTGCCACCTCCCATTCCCCTTACACCCCCAAGCTGGCCACCTCCCATTCTCCTTATACCCCCAAGCTAGTTGACTCCCATTCCCCTTGCACCCCAAAGCTGGCCACCTCCCATTCGCCTTACACGCCCAAGTTGGCCACCTCCCATTCTCCTTACACCCTCAAGCTGCCCATCTCCCATTCTTCATTCACCCCCAAGCTGGCCACCTCCCATTCCACTTACAACCCCAAGATGGCCACCTCCAATTCCCTTACACCCCCATGATGGCTGCCTCCCATTCCCCTTACACACCCAAGCTGGCCAAGTCCGATTCCCCTCACCCCCCCAGGCTGGCCAACTCCCATTCTCCTTACACCCCCAAGATGGCCACCTCCCATTCCCCTTACACCTCCAAGTTGGCTGCCTCCCATTCCCCTTGCACACGCAAGCTGGCCAAGTCCGATTCCCCTCACACCCCCAAGCTGGCCAACTCCCATTCTGCTTACACCCCCCAAGCTGGGCACCTCCCATTCCCCTTACAGCTCCAAGTTGGCTGCCTCCCATTCCCCTTACACCCAAAAGCTCGCCGCCCCCATTCCACTTCCACACCAAAGCTGGCCACCTCCCATTCTCCTTACACCCGCAAGCTGGCCACCTCCCATTCCCCTTACTCCCCCATGCTGCCCACCTCCCATTCTCCTTACACCCCAAGCTGGCCACCTCCCATTCCCCTTACACCCCCAAGCTGGTTGCCTCCCATTCCACCTACACCCGCAAGCTGGCCAGCTCCCATTCCCCTTACACCCGCAAGCTGGCCACCTCCCATTGCTCTTGCACCACTAAGCTCGCCAACTCCCATTCCCCTTACACCCCAAGCTGGCCATCTCCCATTCCCCTTACACCCCAAGCTGGCCACCTCCCATTCTCATTACACCCCGAAGCAGGCCACCTCCCATTCTTCTTACAACCACATGCTGGCCACCTCCCTTTCCCCTTACATCCTCAGGCTGGCAACCACCCACTCCACTAACACCCCCAAGCAGGCTGCCTCCCATTCTCCTTACTCCCCCAAGCTGGCCAACTGCCATTCCCCTTACTCCTCAAGCTTGCCACCTCCCATTTCCCTTACACCCCCAAGCTGGCCACGTCCCATTCTCCTTACACCCCAAGCTTGTTGCCTCCCATGCCCCTTGCACCCCAAAGCTGGCCAGCTCCCATTGCCCTTACACGCCCAAGTTGGCCACCTCCCATTATCCTTGCACCCCCAAGCTGGCCAACTCCCATTCCCCTTACAGCCCAAGCTGGCCACCTACCATTCCCCTTGCACACCAAGCTGGCAACCGCCCATTCCTCTTACTCCCCCAAGCTGGCTACATCCCATTCCACCTGCACCCCAAGCTGCCCACCTTCCATTCTCCTCACACCCCCAGTTGGCCACCTCCTATTCCTCTTACACCCACAAGCTGGCCACCTCCCATTCTCCTTACACCCCCAAGCTGGTTGCCTCCCATTCCGCTTACGCCCCCAAGCTGGCCACCCATTCTCCTTAATCCCCCAATCTGGCCACCTCCCATTCCCCTTACAGCCCGAAGCTGGCTGCCTCCCATTCCCCTGACACCCACAAGCTGGCCAACTCCCATTCCCCTTACATCCCCAAGCTAGCCACCTTCCTTTCCACTTTCACCCCCAAGCTGGACACCTCCCATTCTCCTTAATCCCACAAGCTGGCCAGCTCCCATTCCCCTTGCACCCCCAAGCTCGCTGCCTCCCATTTATCTTGCACCCACAAGCTGGCCACCTTCCATTCCCCTTACACCCGTAAGCTGGCCTCTTCTGCCATTCCCCTTACACCACCAAGCTGGCCAACTCGCATTCCCTTTACACCCCAAGCTGGCCACCTCCCATTCCCCTTACAACCCAAAGCTGGCTACTTCCCATTCCCCTTACACCCTAAGCTGGCCACCTCCCATTCTCCTTACACTCCCAAGCTAGCCACCTGCCATTCCCCTTACACCCCCAGGTTGGCTGCCTCCCATTCCCGTTACACCCCTAAGCTGGCCACCTCCCATTCTCCTTACACCCCAAGCTGGCCACCTCCCATTCCCCTTACACACCGAATCTGGCCACCTCCCATTCCCCTTACACCCCAAGCTGGCTGCCTCCCATTCCCCTTACATCACCAAGCTGGCCACCTCCCATTCTCCTTAATCCCCCAAGCTGGCCACCTCCCATTCCACTTACACCCCCAAGCTGGCCACCTCCAATTCCCTTACACCCCCAAGTTGGCTGCCTCCCATTCCCCTTACACCCAAAAGCTGGCCGCCCCCCATTCCCCTTCCACCCCAAAGCTGGCCACCCCCCATTCTCCTTACACCCGCAAGCTGGCCACCTCCCATTCCCCTTAAACCCTCAAGTTGGCTGCCTCCCATTCCCCTTACACCCAGAAGCTGGCCAGCTCCCATTCCCCTTACTCCCCAATGCTGCCCACCTCCCATTCTCTTTACACCCCAAGCTGGCCACCTCCCATTCCCCTTACGCCTCAAGCTTGCCACCTCCCATTCCCCTTACACCCCCAAGCTAGCCACGTCCCATTCTCCTTACACCCCAAGCTTGTTGCCTCCCATGCCCCTTGCACCCCAAAGCTGGCCAGCTCCCATTCCCCTTACACGCCCAAGTTGGCCACCTCCCATTATCCTTACACCCCCAAGCTGGCCAACTCCCATTCCCCTTACACCCCAAGCTGGCCACCTACCATTCCCCTTACACACAAAGCTGGCAACCTCCCATTCCTCTTACTCCCCCAAGCTGGCTACATCCCATTCCACTTACACCCCAAGCTGCCCACCTTCCATTCTCCTCACACCCCCAGTTGGCCACCTCCTATTCCTCTTACACCCACAAGCTGGCCACCTCCCATTCTCCTTACACCCCCAAGCTGGTTGCCTCCCATTCCCCTTACGCCCCCAAGATGGCCACCCATTCTCCTTAATCCCCCAATCTGGCCACCTCCCATTCCCCTTACAGCCCGAAGCTGGCTGCCTCCCATTCCCCTGACACCCACAAGCTGGCCAACTCCCATTCCCCTTACATCCCCAAGCTAGCCACCTTCCTTTCCCCTTTCACCCCGAAGCTGGACACCTCCCATTCTCCTTAATCCCACAAGCTGGCCAGCTCCCATTCCCCTTACACCCCCAAGCTCGCTGCCTCCCATTTCTCTTGCACCCACAAGCTGGCCACCTTCCATTCCCCTTACACCCGTAAGCTGGCCTCTTCTGCCATTCCCCTTACACCACCAAGCTGGCCAACTCGCATTCCCTTTACACCCCAAGCTGGCCACCTCCCATTCCCCTTACAACCCAAAGCTGGCTACTTCCCATTCCCCTTACACCCTAAGCTGGCCACCTCCCATTCTCCTTACACTCCCAAGCTAGCCACCTGCCATTCCCCTTACACCCCCAGGTTGGCTGCCTCCCATTCCCGTTACACCCCTAAGCTGGCCACCTCCCATTCTCCTGACACCCCCAGTTGGCCACCTCCTATTCCTCTTACACCCAGAAGCTGGCCACCTCCCATTCTCATTACACCCCCAAGCTGGTTGCCTCCCATTCCCCTTACGCCCCCAAGCTGGCCACCTCCCATACTCCTTAATCCCCCAATCTGGCCACCTCCCATTCCCCTTACAACCCCAAGCTGGCTGCCTCCCATTCCCCTGACACTCACAAGCTGGCCACCTCCCATTCCCCTCACACCCCCAAGCCGCCCACCTCCCATTCTCCTTACACCCCAAGCTGGCCTCCTCCCATTCCCCTTACACCCCGAATCTGGCCACCTCCCATTCCCCTTACACCCCAAGCTGGCTGCCTCCCATTCCCCTTACATCACCAAGCTGGCCACCTCCCATTCTCCTTAATCCCCCAAGCTGGGCACCTCCCATTCCACTTACACCCCCAAGCTGGCCACCTCCAATTCCCTTACACCCCCAAGTTGGCTGCCTCCCATTCCCCTTACACCCATAAGCTGGCCGCCCCCATTCCCCTTCCACCCCAAAGCTGGCCACCTCCCATTCTCCTTACACCCGCAAGCTGGCCACCTCCCATTCCCCTTACACCCTCAAGTTGGCTGCCTCCCATTCCCCTTACACCCAGAAGCTGGCCAGCTCCCATTCCCCTTACTCCCCAATGCTGCCCACCTCCCATTCTCTTTGCACCCCAAGCTGGCCACCTCCCATTCCCCTTACACCCCCAAGCTGGCCACCTCCCATTCACCTTAATCCGGCAAGCTGGCCACCTCCCATTCCCCTTACACACGCAAGCTGGCTAGCTCCCATTCGCCTTACACCCCCAAGGAGGCCAACTCCCATTCCCATTACACCACCAAGCTGGCCAACTCCCATTCCCCTTACAACCCAAGCTGGGCATCTCCCATTCCCCTTACACCCCAAGCTGGCCACCTCCCATTTTCCATACACCCCCAAACAGGCCACCTCCCATTCTCCTTACAACCACATGCAGGACACCTCCCATTCCCCTTCCAGCCCCAGGCTGGCTCCCTCCCATTCCACTAACACCCCAAGCAGGCTGCCTCCCATTCTCCTTACTCCCCGAAGCTGGCCAACTCCCATTCCCCTTACGCCTCAAGCTTGCCACCTCCCATTCCCCTTACACCCCCAAGCTGGCCACCTCCCATTCTCCTTATACCCCCAAGCTAGTTGACTCCCATTCCCCTTGCACCCCAAAGCTGGCCACCTCCCATTCGCCTTACACGCCCAAGTTGGCCACCTCCCATTCTCCTTACACCCTCAAGCTGCCCATCTCCCATTCTTCATTCACCCCCAAGCTGGCCACCTCCCATTCCACTTACAACCCCAAGATGGCCACCTCCAATTCCCTTACACCCCCATGATGGCTGCCTCCCATTCCCCTTACACACCCAAGCTGGCCAAGTCCGATTCCCCTCACCCCCCCAAGCTGGCCAACTCCCATTCTCCTTACACCCCCAAGATGGCCACCTCCCATTCCCCTTACACCTCCAAGTTGGCTGCCTCCCATTCCCCTTGCACACGCAAGCTGGCCAAGTCCGATTCCCCTCACACCCCCAAGCTGGCCAACTCCCATTCTGCTTACACCCCCCAAGCTGGGCACCTCCCATTCCCCTTACAGCTCCAAGTTGGCTGCCTCCCATTCCCCTTACACCCAAAAGCTCGCCGCCCCCATTCCACTTCCACACCAAAGCTGGCCACCTCCCATTCTCCTTACACCCGCAAGCTGGCCACCTCCCATTCCCCTTACTCCCCCATGCTGCCCACCTCCCATTCTCCTTACATCCCAAGCTGGCCACCTCCCATTCCCCTTACACCCCCAAGCTGGTTGCCTCCCATTCCACCTACACCCGCAAGCTGGCCAGCTCCCATTCCCCTTACACCCGCAAGCTGGCCACCTCCCATTGCTCTTGCACCACTAAGCTCGCCAACTCCCATTCCCCTTACACCCCAAGCTGGCCATCTCCCATTCCCCTTACACCCCAAGCTGGCCACCTCCCATTCTCATTACACCCCGAAGCAGGCCACCTCCCATTCTTCTTACAACCACATGCTGGCCACCTCCCTTTCCCCTTACATCCTCAGGCTGGCAACCACCCACTCCACTAACACCCCCAAGCAGGCTGCCTCCCATTCTCCTTACTCCCCCAAGCTGGCCAACTGCCATTCCCTTTACTCCTCAAGCTTGCCACCTCCCATTTCCCTTACACCCCCAAGCTGGCCACGTCCCATTCTCCTTACACCCCAAGCTTGTTGCCTCCCATGCCCCTTGCACTCCAAAGCTGGCCAGCTCCCATTGCCCTTACACGCCCAAGTTGGCCACCTCCCATTATCCTTGCACCCCCAAGCTGGCCAACTCCCATTCCCCTTACAGCCCAAGCTGGCCACCTACCATTCCCCTTGCACACCAAGCTGGCAACCGCCCATTCCTCTTACTCCCCCAAGCTGGCTACATCCCATTCCACCTGCACCCCAAGCTGCCCACCTTCCATTCTCCTCACACCCCCAGTTGGCCACCTCCTATTCCTCTTACACCCACAAGCTGGCCACCTCCCATTCTCCTTACACCCCCAAGCTGGTTGCCTCCCATTCCGCTTACGCCCCCAAGCTGGCCACCCATTCTCCTTAATCCCCCAATCTGGCCACCTCCCATTCCCCTTACAGCCCGAAGCTGGCTGCCTCCCATTCCCCTGACACCCACAAGCTGGCCAACTCCCATTCCCCTTACATCCCCAAGCTAGCCACCTTCCTTTCCACTTTCACCCCCAAGCTGGACACCTCCCATTCTCCTTAATCCCACAAGCTGGCCAGCTCCCATTCCCCTTGCACCCCCAAGCTCGCTGCCTCCCATTTATCTTGCACCCACAAGCTGGCCACCTTCCATTCCCCTTACACCCGTAAGCTGGCCTCTTCTGCCATTCCCCTTACACCACCAAGCTGGCCAACTCGCATTCCCTTTACACCCCAAGCTGGCCACCTCCCATTCCCCTTACAACCCAAAGCTGGCTACTTCCCATTCCCCTTACACCCTAAGCTGGCCACCTCCCATTCTCCTTACACTCCCAAGCTAGCCACCTGCCATTCCCCTTACACCCCCAGGTTGGCTGCCTCCCATTCCCGTTACACCCCTAAGCTGGCCACCTCCCATTCTCCTTACACCCCAAGCTGGCCACCTCCCATTCCCCTTACACACCGAATCTGGCCACCTCCCATTCCCCTTACACCCCAAGCTGGCTGCCTCCCATTCCCCTTACATCACCAAGCTGGCCACCTCCCATTCTCCTTAATCCCCCAAGCTGGCCACCTCCCATTCCACTTACACCCCCAAGCTGGCCACCTCCAATTCCCTTACACCCCCAAGTTGGCTGCCTCCCATTCCCCTTACACCCAAAAGCTGGCCGCCCCCCATTCCCCTTCCACCCCAAAGCTGGCCACCCCCCATTCTCCTTACACCCGCAAGCTGGCCACCTCCCATTCCCCTTAAACCCTCAAGTTGGCTGCCTCCCATTCCCCTTACACCCAGAAGCTGGCCAGCTCCCATTCCCCTTACTCCCCAATGCTGCCCACCTCCCATTCTCTTTACACCCCAAGCTGGCCACCTCCCATTCCCCTTACGCCTCAAGCTTGCCACCTCCCATTCCCCTTACACCCCCAAGCTAGCCACGTCCCATTCTCCTTACACCCCAAGCTTGTTGCCTCCCATGCCCCTTGCACCCCAAAGCTGGCCAGCTCCCATTCCCCTTACACGCCCAAGTTGGCCACCTCCCATTATCCTTACACCCCCAAGCTGGCCAACTCCCATTCCACTTACACCCCAAGCTGGCCACCTACCATTCCCCTTACACACAAAGCTGGCAACCTCCCATTCCTCTTACTCCCCCAAGCTGGCTACATCCCATTCCACTTACACCCCAAGCTGCCCACCTTCCATTCTCCTCACACCCCCAGTTGGCCACCTCCTATTCCTCTTACACCCACAAGCTGGCCACCTCCCATTCTCCTTACACCCCCAAGCTGGTTGCCTCCCATTCCCCTTACGCCCCCAAGATGGCCACCCATTCTCCTTAATCCCCCAATCTGGCCACCTCCCATTCCCCTTACAGCCCGAAGCTGGCTGCCTCCCATTCCCCTGACACCCACAAGCTGGCCAACTCCCATTCCCCTTACATCCCCAAGCTAGCCACCTTCCTTTCCCCTTTCACCCCGAAGCTGGACACCTCCCATTCTCCTTAATCCCACAAGCTGGCCAGCTCCCATTCCCCTTACACCCCCAAGCTCGCTGCCTCCCATTTCTCTTGCACCCACAAGCTGGCCACCTTCCATTCCCCTTACACCCGTAAGCTGGCCTCTTCTGCCATTCCCCTTACACCACCAAGCTGGCCAACTCGCATTCCCTTTACACCCCAAGCTGGCCACCTCCCATTCCCCTTACAACCCAAAGCTGGCTACTTCCCATTCCCCTTACACCCTAAGCTGGCCACCTCCCATTCTCCTTACACTCCCAAGCTAGCCACCTGCCATTCCCCTTACACCCCCAGGTTGGCTGCCTCCCATTCCCGTTACACCCCTAAGCTGGCCACCTCCCATTCTCCTTACACCCCAAGCTGGCCACCTCCCATTCCCCTTACACCCCGAATCTGGCCACCTCCCATTCCCCTTACACCCCAAGCTGGCTGCCTCCCATTCCCCTTACATCACAAAGCTGGCCACCTCCCATTCTCCTTAATCCCCCAAGCTGGCCACCTCCCATTCCACTTACACCCCCAAGCTGGCCACCTCCAATTCCCTTACACCCCCAAGTTGGCTGCCTCCCATTCCCCTTACACCCAAAAGCTGGCCGCCCCCCATTCCCCTTCCACCCCAAAGCTGGCCACCCCCCATTCTCCTTACACCCGCAAGCTGGCCACCTCCCATTCCCCTTACACCCTCAAGTTGGCTGCCTCCCATTCCCCTTACACCCAGAAGCTGGCCAGCTCCCATTCCCCTTACTCCCCAATGCTGCCCACCTCCCATTCTCTTTACACCCCAAGCTGGCCACCTCCCATTCCCCTTACACCCCCAAGCTGGCCACCTCCCATTCACCTTAATCCGGCAAGCTGGCCACCTCCCATTCCCCTTACACACGCAAGCTGGCCAGCTCCCAATCGCCTTACACCCCCAAGGTGGCCACCTCCCATTCCCATTACACCACCAAGCTGGCCAACTCCCATTCCCCTTACAACCCAAGCTGGGCATCTCCTATTCCCCTTACACCCCAAGCTGGCCACCTCCCATTTTCCTTACACCCCCAAGCAGGCCACCTCCCATTCTCCTTACAACCACATGCAGGACACTTCCATTCCCCTTACAGCCCCAGGCTGGCTCCCTCCCATTCCACTAACACCCCCAAGCAGGCTGCCTCCCATTCTCCTTACTCCCCGAAGCTGGCCAACTCCCATTCCCCTTACGCCTCAAGCTTGCCACCTCCCATTCCCCTTACACCCCCAAGCTGGCCACCTCCCATTCTCCTTACACCCCCAAGCTAGTTGCCTCCCATTCCCCTTGCACCCCAAAGCTGGCCACCTCCCATTCCCTTTACACGCCCAAGTTGGCCACCTCCCATTCTCCTTACACCCTCAAGCTGCCCATCTCCCATTCTTCATTCACCCCCAAGCTGGCCACCTCCCATTCCACTTACACCCCCAAGATGGCCACCTCCAATTCCCTTACACCCCCATGATGGCTGCCTCCCATTCCCCTTACACACCCAAGCTGGCCAAGTCCGATTCCCCTCACACCCCCAAGCTGGCCAACTCCCATTCTCCTTGCACACGCAAGCTGGCCAAGTCCGATTCCAGTCACACCCCCAAGCTGGCCAACTCCCATTCTCCTTACACCCCCAAGCTGGCCACCTCCCATTCCCCTTACACCTCCAAGTTGGCTGCCTCCCATTCCCCTTACACCCAAAAGCTCGCCGCCCCCCATTCACCTTCCACCCCAAAGCTGGCCACCTCCCATTCTCCTTACACCCGCAAGCTGGCCACCTCCCATTCCCCTTACTCCCCCATGCTGCCCACCTCCCATTCTCCTTACTCCCCAAGCTGGCCACCTCCCATTCCCCTTACACTCCCAAGCTGGTTGCCTCCCATTCCACCTACAACCGCAAGCTGGCCAGCTCCCATTCCCCTTACACCCGCAAGCTGGCCACCTCCCATTCCTCTTGCACCACTAAGCTGGCCAACTCCCATTCCCCTTACACCCCAAGCTGGCCATCTCCCATTCCCCTTACACCCCAAGCTGGCCACCTCCCATTCTCATTACACCCCGAAGCAGGCCTCCTCCCATTCTTCTTACAACCACATGCTGGCCACCTCCCTTTCCCCTTACATCCTCAGGCTGGCTACCACCCATTCCACTAACACCCCCAAGCAGGCTGCCTCCCATTCTCCTTACTCCCCCAAGCTGGCCAACTGCCATTTCCCTTACGCCTCAAGCTTGCCACCTCCCATTCCCCTTACACCCCCAAGCTGGCCACGTCCCATTCTCCTTACACCCCAAGCTAGTTGCCTCCCATGCCCCTTGCACCCCAAAGCTGGCCAGCTCCCATTCCCCTTACACACCCAAGTTGGCCACCTCCCATTCTCCTTACAACCCCAAGCTGGCCAACTCCCATTCCCCTTACACCCCAAGCTGGCCACCTACCGTTCCCCTTGCACACCAAGCTGGCAACCTCCCATTCCTCTTACTCCCCAGGCTGGCTACATCCCATTCCACTTACACCCCAAGCTGCCCACCTTCCATTCTCCTTACACCCCCAGTTGGCCACCTCCTATTCCTCTTGCACCCACAAGCTGGCCACCTACCATTCTCCTTACACCCCCAAGCTGGTTGCCTCCCATTCCCCTTACGCCCCCAAGCTGGCCACCTCCCATTCTCCTTAATCCCCCAATCTGGCCACCTCCTATTCCCCTTACACCCCGAAGCTGGCTGCCTCCCATTCCCCTGACACCCACAAGCTGGCCAACTCCCATTCCCCTTACATCCCCAATCTAGCCACCTTCCTTTCCCCTTACACCACTAAGCTGGCCAACTCCCATTCCCCTTACACCCCAAGCTGGCCACCTCCCATTTCCCTTACACCCCAAGCTGGCCACCACCCAATATCCTTACACCCCTCAAGCTGGCCACCTCCCATTTTCCTTGCAACCACAAGCTGGCCACCTCCCATTCCTCTTACGCTCCCAGGCTGGCCACCTCCCATTCCCCATACACCCCCAAGCTGGCAACCTCCCATTCCCCTTTCACCGCCAAGCTGGACACCTCCCATTCTCCTTAATCCCACAAGCTGGCCAGCTCCCATTCCCCTTACACCCCCAAGCTGGCTGCCTCCCATTTCCCTTGCACCCACAAGCTGGCCACCTTCCATTCCCCTTACACTCGCAAGCTGGCCTCTTCTGCCATTCCCCTCACACACCAAGCTGGCCAACTCGCATTCCCTTTACACCCCAAGCTGGCCACCTCCCATTCCCCTTACTACCCAAGCTGGCTACTTCCCATTCCCCTTACACCCTAAGCTGGCCACCTCCCATTCTCCTTACACTCCCAAGCTAGCCACCTGCCATTCCCCTTACACCCCCAGGTTGGTTGCCTCCCATTCCCGTTACACCCCTAAGCTGGCCAACTCTCATTCCCCTTACACCCCAAGCTAGCCACCTCCCATTCTCTTTGCACCCCAATCTGGACACCTCCCATTGCCTTACACCCCCAATCTGGCCACCTCCCATTCTCCTTACACCCCCAAGCTGGCCACCTCCCATTCCCCTTACACCCCCCAATCTAGCTACCTCCCATTACCCTTCCACCCCCAAGCTGGCTGCCTCCCATTCCCCTTACACCACCACCAAGCTGGCCACCTCCAATTTCCCCTACACCCCCAAGCTGGCCACCTCCCATTCTCCTTACACCCACACGCTGGCCATTTCCCATTCGCCTTACAAACCCAAGTGGCTTCCTCGCATTCCCCTTACTCCCCCAAGCTGGCTACCTCCCATTCCCCTTACATCCACATGCTGGCCACCTCCCATTCCCCTTACACCCCCAGCTGGCCACCTCCCATTCCCCTTACACCCCCAAGCTGGTTGACTCCCATTCCACTTACACCCCCAAGCAGGCTGACTCCCATTCTTTTTACTCCCCCAAGCTGGCCAAGTCCCATTCCCCTTACACGCCCAATTTGGCCACCTCCCATTCTCCTTACACCCCCAAGCTCGTTGCCTCCCATTCCCCTTACAGCCCAAGATGGCCACATCCCATTCTCCTTAATCCCACAAGCTGGCCATTTCCCATTCCCCTTACACCCCCAAGCTGGCTGCATCCCATTCCCCTTAAACCCCAGCTGGCTGCCTCCCATTCCCCTTATACGACCAAGCTGGCCATCTCCTGTGCCCCTTACACCCCAAGCTGGCCACGTCCCATTCCCCTTACACCTACCTCCAAGATGGCTACCTCCCATTCGCCTTACTCCCCAAGCTGGCTACCTCCAATTCCCCTTACTCCCCCAAGCTGGCTACCTCCCATTCCCCTTACACCCACAAGCTGGCCATCTCCCATTCCCCTTACTCCCCCAGCTGGCCAACTCCTATGTCCCTTACACCCCAAAACTGGCCACCTCCTAAGTCCCTTACACCCCAAGCTGGCCACCTCCCATTCCCCTTACACCCCAAGTTGGCGCCCTCCCATTCTCCTTACTCTCCCAAGCTGTCTATCTCCAATTCTTTCCCCTTACACCCCAAGCTTGCCACCTCCCGTTCCCCTTACTCCCCCAAGCTTGCTACCTCCCATTCCACTTACACCCCCAAGCAGGCTGCCTCCCATTCTCCTTACACCCCCAACCTGGCCAACTCCCATTCCCCTTACACTCCAAGCTGGCCACCTCTCGTTCTCCTTGCACCCCTGGCTGGCTACCTCCCATTACCATTCCACCCCAAGCTGGTTGCCTCCCATTCCCAATACACCCCCAAGCTGGTCACCCCCATTCTCCTTAATCACCCAAGCTATCCACGTCCCATTCCCCTTACACCCCGAAGTCACCTGCCTCCATTTCCCGTTACACCCCAAGGTAGCCAACTCCCATTCCCCTTACACCCAAAAGCTGGCCTCCTCCCATTCTCCTTACACCCACAAGCAGGCCATTTCCAATCCCCCTTATACCCACAAGCTGGCTACCTCCCATTCCCCCTTATACCCCAAAACTGGCCATCTCCTGTCCCTTACACCCCAAGCTGGCCACCTCCCATTCCCCTTACACTCCCAAGCTCGCCACCTCCCATTCCCTTTACACCCCCAAGCTGGCTGCCTCCCATTCGCCTTAATCCCAATGCTGCCCGCCTCCCATTCCCCTCACACCCCAAAGCTGGCGCCCTCCCATTCTCCTTACTCCCCCAAGCTGGCTACCACCATTCTTTCCCCTTACACCCCAAGCTTGCCACCTCCCATTCCCCTTACTCCCCCAAGCAGCCCACCTCCCATTCCCCTTACACCCCCAAGCTGGCCATCTCCCATTCGCTTTACTTCCCCAAGCTGGCTGCCTCCCATTCCACTTACACCCCCAAGCGGGCTCCTCCCATTCCCCTTACACCCCCAAGCTGGCCACCTCCCATTCCCCTTACAGCCCCAAGCTGGCAACTGCCATTCCCCTTACACCCTCAAGCTGGCCAACTCCCATTCCCCTTACACCCCAAGCTGCCCACCTCCCATTCTCCTTACACCCCAAGCTGGCCACCACCCATTCCCCTTACAACCACATGCTGGCCACCTCCCGTTCTCCTTACAACCACAAGATGGCCACCTCCCATTCCCCATACACCCCCAAGAAGGCCACCTCCCATTCCCCTTACACCCCAAGCTGGCCACCTCCCATTCTCTTTAATCCCACAAGCTGGCCACCTCCCATTCCCCTTACACCCCCAAGCTGGCTGCCTCCCATTCCCTTTGCACCCCCAAGCAGTCCACCCCCATTCTCCTTAATCCCCCAAGCTGGCCACCTCCCATTCCCCTTACACCCCAAGCTGGCCACCTCCCATTCCCCTTACACCCCAAAACTGGCCATCTCCTATGTCCCTTACACCCCAAGCTGGCCATTTCCCATTCCCTTACACCACCAAGCTGGCTACCTCCCATTCCCCTTACTCCGCCAAGCTGGCTACCTCCCATTCTCCTTACGTCCACAAGCTGGCCACCTCCCATTCCCCTTACACCCCCAGCTGGCCACCTCCCATTCCCCTTACACCCCAAAACTGGCCATCTCCTATGTCCCTTACACCCCAAGCTGGCCACCTCCCATTCCCCTTACACCTCCAAGCTGGCTAACTCCCATTCGCCTTACTCCCCAAGCTGCCCGCCACCCATTGCCCTTACACACCCAAGCTGTCCACGCCCCATTCTCCTTACACCCCGAAGCCGGATGGCTCCCATTCTTTCCCCTTACACCCAAGCTTGCCACCTCCCTTTCCCCTTACACCCCCAAGCTGGCCACCTCCCATTCTCCTTACACCCCCAAGTTGGCTACCTCCCATTCTTTCCCCTTACACCCCAAGCTTGCCACCTCCCATTACCCTTACAAGCCCAAGCTGGCGCCCTCCCATTCTCCTTCCTCCACCAAGCTGGCTACCTCCCATTCTTTCCCCTTAAACCCCAAGCTTGCCACCTCCCATTCCCTTTACTCCCTCAAGCTGGCTACCTCCCATTCCACTTACACCCCCAAGCTGGCCACCTCCCATTCTCCTTACATCGCTAATCTGGCCACATCCCATTCCCCTTACACCCCAAGCTGGCTGACTCCCTTTCCCATTACACCCCCAAGCTGGCCATCTCCCATTCCCCTAACACCCCAAAGCTGGCCACCACCCATTCCCGTTACACCCCCAAGCTGGACACCTCCCATTCCCCTGACTTCCCCCAATGTGGCTACCTCCCATTCCCATCACATCCTCAAGGTGGCCAACTCCCTTCCCCTTACTCCATCAAGGTGGCTACCTCCCATGTCCCTCACACTCCCAAGCTAGCCACCTCCCATTCGCCTTGCTCCCACAAGCTGCCCACCTCCCATTCTCCTTACACCCCAAGCTGGCCACCTCCCATTCCCCTTACACCCCCAAGCTGGCCACCACCCATTCTCCCTACACCCCCAAGCTGGCCAACTCCTATTCTCCTTGCAACCACATGCTGGCCACCTCCCATTCTCCTTATAAGCACAAGATGGCCACCTCCCATTCCCCATACACCCCCAAGCCGGCAACTTCCCATTCTCCTTACGACCCCAAGCTGGGTGCTTCCCATTCCCCTGACACCCCAAGCTGGTCACCCCCCATTCTCCTTAATCACCCAAGCTGGCCACGTCCCATTCCACTTACACCCCCAAGCTGGCTGCCTCCCATTCCCCTTACACCCCCAAGCTGGTCACTTCCCATTCTCCTTACTCCCCCAAGCTGGCCACTTCCCATTCCCCTTACACCCCAAGCTGGCCACCTCCCATTCTCATTACTCCCCCAAGCTGCCCATCTCCCAATCTACTTACACTCCAAGCTGGACACCTCCCATTCCCCATATACCCCCAAGCTGGCCACCTCCAATTCGCCTTGCACCCCAAAGCTGGCCACCTCCCATTCCCCTTACGCCCCGAAGCTGGCCACCTCCCATTCTCCTTACAACCGAAACTGCCCACCTCCCATTCCCCTTACAACCCCAAGCTGGCCACCTCCCATTCCCCTTACACCGTCCAAGCTGGCCACCTGCCATTCCCCTTACACCCCCAAGCGGGCTCCTCCCATTCCCCTTACACTCCCAAGCTGGCCACCTCCCATTCCCCTTACACCGTCCAAGCTGGCCACCTGCCATTCCCCTTACACCCTCAAGCTGGCCAACTCCCATTTCCCTTACACCCCAAGCTGCCCACCTCCTATTCAACTTGCACCCCAAGCTGGCCACCTCCCATTCCCCTTACAACCCCAAGCTGGCCACCTCCCATTTTCCTTACATCCCCAAGCTGGCCACCTCCCATTCCCCTTACACCCCAAGCTGGCCACCTCCCATTCTCCTCAATTCCACAGGCTGGCCACCTCCCATTCCCCTTACACCCCCAAGCTGGCTGACTCCCATTCCCCTTACACCCCCAAGCAGGCCACCTCCCATTCCCCCTACACCCGAAGCTGGTTAATTCCCATTCCCCTTACTCGCCAAGTTGGCCACCTCCCATTCTCCTTACATCCCCAAATTGGACACCTCCCATTTCCCTTACACCCCCAAGCTTGCCAACTCCTATTCTCCTTGCAACCACATGCTGGCCACCTCCCATTCTCCTTATAAACACAAGATGGCCACCTCCCATTCCCCATACACCCCCAAGCCGGCAACGTCCCATTCTCCTTACGACCCCAAGCTGGGTGCCTCCCATTCCCCTGACACCCCAAGCTGGTCACCCCCCATTCTCCTTAATCACCCAAGCTGGCCACGTCCCATTCCACTTACACCCCCAAGCTGGCTGCCTCCCATTCCCCTTACACCCCCAAGCTGGTCACTTCCCATTCTCCTTACTCCCCCAAGCTGGCCACTTCCCATTCCCCTTACACCCCAAGCTGGCCACCTCCCATTCTCATTACTCCCCCAAGCTGCCCATCTCCCAATCTACTTACACTCCAAGCTGGACACCTCCCATTCCCCATATACCCCCAAGCTGGCCACCTCCAATTCGCCTTGCACCCCAAAGCTGGCCACCTCCCATTCCCCTTACGCCCCGAAGCTGGCCACCTCCCATTCTCCTTACAACCGAAACTGCCCACCTCCCATTCCCCTTACAACCCCAAGCTGGCCACCTCCCATTCCCCTTACACCGTCCAAGCTGGCCACCGGCAATTCCCCTTACACCCCCAAGCGGGCTCCTCCCATTCCCCTTACACTCCCAAGCTGGCCACCTCCCATTCACCTTACACCGTCCAAGCTGGCCACCTGCCATTCCCCTTACACCCTCAAGCTGGCCAACTCCCATTTCCCTTACACCCCAAGCTGCCCACCTCCTATTCAACTTGCACCCCAAGCTGGCCACCTCCCATTCCCCTTACAACCCCAAGCTGGCCACCTCCCATTCTCCTTACATCCCCAAGCTGGCCACCTCCCATTCCCCTTACACCCCAAGCTGGCCACCTCCCATTCTCCTCAATTCCACAGGCTGGCCACCTCCCATTCCCCTTACACCCCCAAGCTGGCTGACTCCCATTCCCTTTACATCCCCAAGCAGGCCACCTCCCATTCCCCTTACACCCCCAAGCAGGCCACCTCCCATTCCCCCTACACCCGAAGCTGGTTAATTCCCATTCCCCTTACTCGCCAAGTTGGCCACCTCCCATTCTCCTTACATCCCCAAATTGGACACCTCCCATTTCCCTTACACCCCCAAGCTGGCCACCTCCCATACTCCTTACACCCACAAGCTGGCCATTTCCCTTTCCCCTTACACCCCCCAAGCTGGCTACCTCCCATTCCCCTTACTCCCCCAAGCTGGCTACCTCCCATTCCCCTTGCATCCACAAGTTGGCTACCTCCCATTCCCCTTACAACCCCAAGCTGGCCACCTCCCATTTTCCTTACATCCCCAAGCTGGCCACCTCCCATTCCCCTTACACCCCAAGCTGGCCACCTCCCATTCTCCTCAATTCCACAGGCTGGCCACCTCCCATTCCCCTTACACCCCCAAGCTGGCTGACTCCCATTCCCCTTACACCCCCAAGCAGGCCACCTCCCATTCCCCCTACACCCGAAGCTGGTTAAATCCCATTCCCCTTACTCGCCAAGTTGGCCACCTCCCATTCTCCTTACATCCCCAAATTGGACACCTCCCATTTCCCTTACACCCCCAAGCTGGCCAACTCCTATTCTCCTTGCAACCACATGCTGGCCACCTCCCATTCTCCTTATAAACACAAGATGGCCACCTCCCATTCCCCATACACCCCCAAGCCGGCAACGTCCCATTCTCCTTACGACCCCAAGCTGGGTGCCTCCCATTCCCCTGACACCCCAAGCTGGTCACCCCCCATTCTCCTTAATCACCCAAGCTGGCCACGTCCCATTCCACTTACACCCCCAAGCTGGCTGCCTCCCATTCCCCTTACACCCCCAAGCTGGTCACTTCCCATTCTCCTTACTCCCCCAAGCTGGCCACTTCCCATTCCCCTTACACCCCAAGCTGGCCACCTCCCATTCTCATTACTCCCCCAAGCTGCCCATTTCCCAATCTACTTACACTCCAAGCTGGACACCTCCCATTCCCCATATACCCCCAAGCTGGCCACCTCCAATTCGCCTTGCACCCCAAAGCTGGCCACCTCCCATTCCCCTTACGCCCCGAAGCTGGCCACCTCCCATTCTCCTTACAACCGAAACTGCCCACCTCCCATTCCCCTTACAACCCCAAGCTGGCCACCTCCCATTCCCCTTACACCGTCCAAGCTGGCCACCGGCAATTCCCCTTACACCCCCAAGCGGGCTCCTCCCATTCCCCTTACACTCCCAAGCTGGCCACCTCCCATTCCCCTTACACCGTCCAAGCTGGCCACCTGCCATTCCCCTTACACCCTCAAGCTGGCCAACTCCCATTTCCCTTACACCCCAAGCTGCCCACCTCCTATTCAACTTGCACCCCAAGCTGGCCACCTCCCATTCCCCTTACAACCCCAAGCTGGCCACCTCCCATTCTCCTTACATCCCCAAGCTGGCCACATCCCATTCCCCTTACACCCCAAGCTGGCCACCTCCCATTCTCCTCAATTCCACAGGCTGGCCACCTCCCATTCCCCTTACACCCCCAAGCTGGCTGACTCCCATTCCCTTTACATCCCCAAGCAGGCCACCTCCCATTCCCCTTACACCCCCAAGCAGGCCACCTCCCATTCCCCCTACACCCGAAGCTGGTTAATTCCCATTCCCCTTACTCGCCAAGTTGGCCACCTCCCATTCTCCTTACATCCCCAAATTGGACAC
The DNA here is from genome assembly GCA_963514005.1 of Raja brachyura. Next base: position 198,192 of record OY740828.1, on the reverse strand, counting down.
CTCCCATTTCCCTTACACCCCCAAGCTGGCCACCTCCCATACTCCTTACACCCACAAGCTGGCCATTTCCCATTCCCCTTACACCCCCCAAGCTGGCTACCTCCCATTCCCCTTACTCCTCCAAGCTGGCTACCTCCCATTCCCCTTGCATCCACAAGTTGGCTACCTCCCATTCCCCTTACACCCCCAGCTGGCCACCTGCCATTCCCCTTACACACCAAAACTGGCCATCTCCTATGTCCCTTACACCCCAATCTGGCCACTTCCCATTCCCCTTACACCTACAAGCTGGCTGCCTCCCATTCGCCTTACTCCCCAAGCTGCCCGTCTCCCATTGCTCTTACACACCCAAGCTGTCCACGTCCCATTCTCCTTACACCCCGAAGCCGGATGGCTCCCATTCTTTCCCCTTACACCCCAAGCTTGTTACCTCCCTTTCCCCTTACACCCCCAAGCTGGCCACCTCCCATTCTCCTTACACCCACAAGCTGGCCACTTCCCATTCCCCTTACACCCCAAGCTGGCCACCTCCCATTCCCCTTACACCCCAAAACTGGCCACCTCCTATGTCCCTTACACTCCCAAGCTGGCCACCTCCCATTCTCCTTACACCCCCAAGCTAGTTGCCTCCCATTCCCCTTGCACCCCAAAGCTGGCCACCTCCCATTCCCTTTACACGCCCAAGTTGGCCACCTCCCATTCTCCTTACACCCTCAAGCTGCCCATCTCCCATTCTTCATTCACCCCCAAGCTGGCCACCTCCCATTCCACTTACACCCCCCAAGATGGCCACCTCCAATTCCCTTACACCCCCATGATGGCTGCCTCCCATTCCCCTTACACACCCAAGCTGGCCAAGTCCGATTCCCCTCACACCCCCAAGCTGGCCAACTCCCATTCTCCTTGCACACGCAAGCTGGCCAAGTCCGATTCCCGTCACACCCCCAAGCTGGCCAACTCCCATTCTCCTTACACCCCCAAGCTGGCCACCTCCCATTCCCCTTACACCTCCAAGTTGGCTGCCTCCCATTCCCCTTACACCCAAAAGCTCGCCGCCCCCCATTCACCTTCCACCCCAAAGCTGGCCACCTCCCATTCTCCTTACACCCACAAGCTGGCCACCTCCCATTCCCCTTACTCCCCCATGCTGCCCACCTCCCATTCTCCTTACTCCCCAAGCTGGCCACCTCCCATTCCCCTTACACTCCCAAGCTGGTTGCCTCCCATTCCACCTACACCCGCAAGCTGGCCAGCTCCCATTCCCCTTACACCCCCAAGGTGGCCACCTCCCATTCCTCTTGCACCACTAAGCTGGCCAACTCCCATTCCCCTTACACCCCAAGCTGGCCATCTCCCATTCCCCTTACACCCCAAGCTGGCCACGTCCCATTCTCCTTACACCCCAAGCTAGTTGCCTCCCATGCCCCTTGCACCCCAAAGCTGGCCAGCTCCCATTCCCCTTACACACCCAAGTTGGCCACCTCCCATTCTCATTACACCCCGAAGCAGGCCTCCTCCCATTCTTCTTACAACCACATGCTGGCCACCTCCCTTTCCCCTTACATCCTCAGGCTGGCTACCACCCATTCCACTAACACCCCCAAGCAGGCTGCCTCCCATTCTCCTTACTCCCCCAAGCTGGCCAACTGCCATTTCCCTTACGCCTCAAGCTTGCCACCTCCCATTCCCCTTACACCCCCAAGCTGGCCACGTCCCATTCTCCTTACACCCCAAGCTAGTTGCCTCCCATGCCCCTTGCACCCCAAAGCTGGCCAGCTCCCATTCCCCTTACACACCCAAGTTGGCCACCTCCCATTCTCCTTACACCCCCAAGCTGGCCAACTCCCATTCCCCTTACACCCCAAGCTGGCCACCTACCGTTCCCCTTGCACACCAAGCTGGCAACCTCCCATTCCTGTTACTCCCCCAGGCTGGCTACATCCCATTCCACTTACACCCCAAGCGGCCCACCTTCCATTCTCCTTACACCCCCAGTTGGCCACCTCCTATTCCTCTTACACCCACAAGCTGGCCACCTACCATTCTCCTTACACCCCCAAGCTGGTTGCCTCCCATTCCCCTTACGCCCCCAAGCTGGCCACCTCCCATTCCCCTTACACCCCAAAACTGGCCATCTCCTATGTCCCTTACACCCCAAGCTGGCCATTTCCCATTCCCTTACACCACCAAGCTGGCTACCTCCCATTCCCCTTACTCGGCCAAGCTGGCTACCTCCCATTCCCCTTACGTCCACAAGCTGGCCACCTCCCATTCCCCTTACACCCCCAGCTGGCCACCTCCCATTCCCCTTACACCCCAAAACTGGCCATCTCCTATGTCCCTTACACCCCAAGCTGGCCACCTCCCATTCCCCTTACACCTCCAAGCTGGCTAACTCCCATTCGCCTTACTCCCCAAGCTGCCCGCCACCCATTGCCCTTACACACCCAAGCTGTCCACGCCCCATTCTCCTTACACCCCGAAGCCGGATGGCTCCCATTCTTTCCCCTTACACCCAAGCTTGCCACCTCCCTTTCCCCTTACACCCCCAAGCTGGCCACCTCCCATTCTCCTTACACCCCCAAGTTGGCTACCTCCCATTCTTTCCCCTTACACCCCAAGCTTGCCACCTCCCATTACCCTTACAAGCCCAAGCTGGCGCCCTCCCATTCTCCTTCCTCCACCAAGCTGGCTACCTCCCATTCTTTCCCCTTACACCCCAAGCTTGCCACCTCCCATTCCCTTTACTCCCTCAAGCTGGCTACCTCCCATTCCACTTACACCCCCAAGCTGGCCACCTCCCATTCTCCTTACATCGCTAATCTGGCCACATCCCATTCCCCTTACACCCCAAGCTGGCTGACTCCCTTTCCCATTACACCCCCAAGCTGGCCATCTCCCATTCCCCTTACACCCCAAAGCTGGCCACCACCCATTCCCGTTACACCCCCAAGCTGGACACCTCCCATTCCCCTGACTTCCCCCAATGTGGCTACCTCCCATTCCCATCACATCCTCAAGGTGGCCAACTCCCATTCCCCTTACTCCATCAAGGTGGCTACCTCCCATGTCCCTCACACTCCCAAGCTAGCCACCTCCCATTCGCCTTGCTCCCACAAGCTGCCCACCTCCCATTCTCCTTACACCCCAAGCTGGCCACCTCCCATTCCCCTTACACCCCCAAGCTGGCCACCACCCATTCTCCCTACACCCCCAAGCTGGCCAACTCCTATTCTCCTTGCAACCACATGCTGGCCACCTCCCATTCTCCTTATAAACACAAGATGGCCACCTCCCATTCCCCATACACCCCCAAGCCGGCAACTTCCCATTCTCCTTACGACCCCAAGCTGGGTGCCTCCCATTCCCCTGACACCCCAAGCTGGTCACCCCCCATTCTCCTTAATCACCCAAGCTGGCCACGTCCCATTCCACTTACACCCCCAAGCTGGCTGCCTCCCATTCCCCTTACACCCCCAAGCTGGCCACTTCCCATTCCCCTTACACCCCAAGCTGGCCACCTCCCATTCTCATTACTCCCCCAAGCTGCCCATCTCCCAATCTACTTACACTCCAAGCTGGACACCTCCCATTCCCCATATACCCCCAAGCTGGCCACCTCCAATTCGCCTTGCACCCCAAAGCTGGCCACCTCCCATTCCCCTTACGCCCCGAAGCTGGCCACCTCCCATTCTCCTTACAACCCAAACTGCCCACCTCCCATTCCCCTTACAACCCCAAGCTGGCCACTTCCCATTCCCCTTACACCGTCCAAGCTGGCCACCTGCCATTCCCCTTACACCCTCAAGCTGGCCAACTCCCATTTCCCTTACACCCCAAGCTTCCCACCTCCTATTCAACTTGCACCCCAAGCTGGCCACCTCCCATTCCCCTTACAACCCCAAGCTGGCCACCTCCCATTCTCCTTACATCCCCAAGCTGGCCACCTCCCATTCCCCTTACACCCCAAGCTGGCCACCTCCCATTCTCCTCAATTCCACAGGCTGGCCACCTCCCATTCCCCTTACACCCCCAAGCTGGCTGACTCCCATTCCCTTTACATCCCCAAGCAGGCCACCTCCCATTCCCCTTACACCCCCAAGCAGGCCACCTCCCATTCCCCCTACACCCGAAGCTGGTTAATTCCCATTCCCCTTACTCGCCAAGTTGGCCACCTCCCATTCTCCTTACATCCCCAAATTGGACACCTCCCATTTCCCTTACACCCCCAAGCTGGCCACCTCCCATACTCCTTACACCCACAAGCTGGCCATTTCCCATTCCCCTTACACCCCCCAAGCTGGCTACCTCCCATTCCCCTTACACCCCCAAGCTGGCTACCTCCCATTCCCCTTGCATCCACAAGTTGGCTACCTCCCATTCCCCTTACACCCCCAGCTGGCCACCTCCCATTCCCCTTACACACCAAAACTGGCCATCTCCTATGTCCCTTACACCCCAATCTGGCCACTTCCCATTCCCCTTACACCTACAAGCTGGCTGCCTCCCATTCGCCTTACTCCCCAAGCTGCCCGTCTCCCATTGCTCTTACACACCCAAGCTGTCCACGTCCCATTCTCCTTACACCCCGAAGCCGGATGGCTCCCATTCTTTCCCCTTACACCCCAAGCTTGTCACCTCCCCTTCCCCTTACACCCCCAAGCTGGTCACCTCCCATTCTCCTTACACCCACAAGCTGGCCACTTCCCATTCCCCTTACACCCCAAGCTGGCCACCTCCCATTCCCCTTACACCCCAAAACTGGCCACCTCCTATGTCCCTTACACTCCCAAGCTGGCCACCTCCCATTCCCCTCACACCCCCAAGCTGGCTACCTCCCATTCTTTCCCCTTACACCCCAAGCTTGCCACCTCCCATTACTCTTACTCCATCAAGCTGGCTACCTCCCATTCTCCCTGATCCCGCAAGCTGGCCACCTCGCATTACCCTTACACCCCCAAGCTGGTTGCCTTCAATTCCCCTTACACCCCCAAGCAGGTCACCCCCCATTCTGGTTAATCAACCAAGCTGTCCACTTTCCATTCTCCTCAAACCCCGAAGCCGGCTGCATCCCATTCCCCTTACACCCCAAAACTGGCCACCTCCTATGTCCCTTACACCCCAATACTCGCCACCTCCTATGTCCCTTACACCCCAAGCTGGCCACCTCCCATTCCCCTTACACCCCCAAGCTGACCACCACCCATTCCACTTACACCCCCAAGCTGGCTACCTCCCATTCGCCTTACTCCGCAAGCTGCCCGGTTCCCATTACACCCCGAAGATGGCGCCCTCCCATTCTCCTTACTCCCCCAATCTGGCTACCTCCCATTCTTTCCCCTTACACCCCAAGCTTGCCACCTCCCATTCCCCTTACTCCCCCAAGCTGGCTACCTCCCATTCCACTTACACCCCCAAGCTGGCTGCCTCCCACTCTCCTTACTTCCCCAAGCTGGCCAGCTCCCTTTCCCCTTACACCACAAGCTGGCCATCTCTCATTCTGCTTACACCCTCAAGCTGGCCACTTTCTTTCCCCTTACACCCCCAAGCTGGCTACCTCCCATTGCCCTTCCACCCCCAAGCTGGTTGCCTCCCATTCCCAATACACCCCCAAGCTGGTCACCCCCCATTCTCCTTAATCACCCGAGCTGGCCACGTCCCATTCCACTTACACCCCCAAGCTGGCTGCCTCCCATTCCCCTTACACCCCCAAGCTGGCCACTTCCCATTCTCCTTACTCCCCCAAGCTGGCCACTTCCCATTCCCCTTACACCCCAAGCTCGCCACCTCCCATTCTCATTACTCCCCACAAGCTGCCCATCTCCCAACCTCATTACACTCCAAGCTGGCCACCTCCCATTCCCCATATGCCCCCAAGCTGGCCACCTCAAATTCCCCTTGCACCCCCAAGCTGGACTCCTCCAATTCCCCTTACGCCCCGAAGCTGGCCAACTCCCATTCTCCTTACACCCCTAATCTGGCCACATCCCATTCCCCTTACACCCCAAGCTGGCTGACTCCTATTCCCCTTAGACCCCCAAGCTGGCCATCTCCCATTCCCCTTACACCCCAAAGCTGGCCACCTCCCAATCCCGTTACACCCCGAAGATGGATACCTCCCATTCCCCTGACTTCCCCCAATGTGGCTACCTCCCATTCCCATCACATCCTCAAGTTGGCCAACTGCTATTCCCCTTACTCCCTCAACGTGGCTACCTCCCATGTCCCTCACACTCCCAAGCTGGCCACCTCCCATTCTCCTTACTCCCACAAGCTGCCCAACTCCCATTCTCCTTTCAACCCAAGCTGCCCACCTCCCATTCAACTTACACCCCCAAGCTGGCCACCTCCCATTCGCCTTACTTCCCCAAGCTGGCTACCTCCCGTTCCCCTTGCACCTCCAAGCGGGCCACCTCCCATCCCCTTACACCCCCAAGCTGGCCACCTCCCATTCCCCTTACACCCCCAAGCTGGCCACCTGCCATTCCCCTTACACCCCCAAGCTGGCTGCCTCCCATTCCCTTTGCACCCCAAAGCAGGCCACCTCCCATTCTCCTTCATCCCCCAAGCTGGCCACCTCCCATTCCCCTTACACCCCCCAAGCTGGCCTCCTCCCATTCCCCTTACACCCCAAGCTGGTTACTTCCCATTCCCCTTACTCGCCAAGCTGGCCACCTCCCATTCTCCTTACACCCACAAATTGGACACCTCCCATTTCCCTTACACCCCCAAGCTGGACAACTCCCATTCCCCTTACACACCAAGCTGGCCACCTCCCATTCCCCTTGCACCCACAAGCTGGCCACTTTCTTTCCCCTTACACCCCAAGCTGGCTACCTCCCATTAGCCTTCCACCCCCAAGCTGGTTGCCTCCCATTCCCAATACACCCCCAAGCTGCTCACCCCCCATTCTCCTTAATCACCCAAGCTGGCCACGTCCCATTCCACTTACACCCCCAAGCTGGCTGCCTCCCATTCCCCTTACACCCCCAAGCTGGCCACTTCCCATTCTCCTTACTCCCCAAGCTGGCCACTTCCCATTCCCCTTACACCCCAAGCTGGCCACCTCCCATTCTCATTACTCCCCCAAGCTGCCCATCTCCCAATCTCCTTACACTCCAAGCTGGCCACCTCCCATTCTCCTTACAACCACAAGATGGCCACCTCCCGTTCCCCATTCACCCCCAAGCTGGCAACCTCCCATTCTCCTTACAACCCCAAGCTGGGTGCTTCCCATTCCCCTTACACCCCAAGCTGTCCACCTCCCATTCTCCTTAATCCCACAAGCTGGCCACCTCCCATTCCCCTTACACCCCCAAGCTGGCTGCCTCCCATTCCCTTTGCACCCCCAAGCAGGCCACCTCCCATTCTCCTTAATCCCCCAAGCTGGCCACCTCCCATTCCCCTTACACCCCCAAGCTGGCCACCTCCCATTCCCCTTACACCCCAAGCTGGTTACTTCCCATTCCCCTTACTCGCGAAGCTGGCCACCTCCCATTCTCCTTAAACCCCCAAAATGGACACCTCCCATTTCCCTTACACCCCCAAGCTGGCCACCTCCCATTCTCCTTACACCCGCAAGCTGGCCATTTCCCATTCCCCTTACACCCCCAAGCTGGCTACCTCCCACTCCCCCTACTCCCCCAAGCTGGCTACCTCCTATTCCCCTTACATCCACAAGTTGGCCACCTCCCATTTCCCTTACACCCCCAGTTGGCCACCTCCCATTCCCCTTACACCCCAAAACTGGCCACCTCCTATGTCCCTTACACCCCAAGCTGGCCACCTCCCATTCCCCTTACACCTACAAGCTGGCTGCCTCCCATTCGTCTTACTCCCCAAGCTGCCCGCCTCCCATTCCCTTACACACCCAAGCTGTCCACGTCCCATTCTCCTTACACCCCGAAGCCGGATTGCTCCCATTCTTTCCCCTTACACCCCAAGCTTGCCACCACCCTTTCCCTTTACACCCACAACCTGGCCACCTCCTTTGTCCTTACACCCACAAGCTGGCCATTTCCCATTCCCCTTACACCCCCAAGCTGGCTGCATCCCATTCCTCTTACACCCCCAAGCTGGCTGCCTCCCATTCTCCAAACGCCCCCAAGCTGGCCACCTCCCATTCTCCTTACACCCACAAGCTGGCCATTTCCCATTCCCCTTACACCCCCAAGCTGGCTACCTCCCATTCCCCTTACACCCCAAAACTGGCCACCTCCTATGTCCCTTACACCCCAGGCTGGCCATCTCCCATTCCCCTTACACCCCCAAGCTGGCCACCTCCCATTCCCCTTACACCCCCAAGCAGGCTACCTCCCATTCTTTCCCCTTACACCCCAAGCTTGCCACCTCCCATTAATTACCCTTACTCCGCCAAGATGGCTACCTCCCATTCTCCTTAATCCCACAAGCTGGCCATTTCCCATTCCCCTTACACCCCCAAGCTGGCAGCATCCCATTCCCCTTACACCCCCAAGCTGGCTGCCTCCCATTCTCCAAACGCTCCCAAGCTGGCCACCTCCCATTCTCCTTACACCCACAAGCTGGCCATTTCCCATTCCCCTTACACCCCCAAGCTGGCTACCTCCCATTCCCCTTACACCCCAAAACTGGCCACCTCCTATGTCCCTTACACCCCAGGCTGGCCATCTCCCATTCCCCTTAAACCCCCAAGCTGGCCACCTCCCATTCCCCTTACACCCCCAAGCAGGCTACCTCCCATTCTTTCCCGTTACACCCCAAGCTTGCCACCTCCCATTAATTACCCTTACTCCGCCAAGATGGCTACCTCCCATTCTCCTTAATCCCACAAGCTGGCCATTTCCCATTCCCCTTACACCCCAAGCTGGCTGCATCCCATTCCCCTTACACCCCCAAGCTGGCTGCCTCCCATTCTCCAAACGCTCCCAAGCTGGCCACCTCCCATTCTCCTTACACCCACAAGCTGGCCATTTCCCATTCCCCTTACACCCCCAAGCTGGCTACCTCCCATTCCCCTTACACCCCAAAACTGGCCACCTCCTATGTCCCTTACACCCCAGGCTGGCCATCTCCCATTCCCCTTACACCCCCAAGCTGGCCACCTCCCATTCCCCTTACACCCCCAAGCAGGCTACCTCCCATTCTTTCCCCTTACACCCCAAGCTTGCCACCTCCCATAACCCTTACTCCGCCAAGATGGCTACCTCCCATTCTCCTTAATCCCACAAGCTGGCCACCTCACATTACCCTTACACCCCCAAGCTGGTTGCCTTCAATTCCCCTTACATCCCCAAGCTGGTCACCCCCCATTCTGCTTAATCAACCAAGCTGTTCACGTCCCATTCTCCTTACACCCCGAAGCCTGCTGCCTCCCATTCCCCTTGCACCCCAAAACTGGCCTCCTCCTATGTCCCTTACACCGCAAAACTGGCCACCTCCTATGTCCCTTACACCCCAAGCTGGCCACCTCCCATTCCCCTTACACCCCAAAGCTGGCCAACTCCTGTTCCCGTTACACCCCGAAGCTGGATACCTCCCATTCCCCTGACTTCCCCCAATGTGGCTACCTCCCATTCCCATCACATCCTCAAGTTGGCCAACTCCCATTCCCCTTACTCCCTCAAGGTGGCTACCTTCCATGTCCCTCACACTCCCAAGCTGGCTTCCTCCCATTCTCTTTATTCCCACAAGCTGCCCACCTCCAATTTTCCTTTCAACCCAAGCTGCCCACCTCCCATTCCCCTTACACGCCCAAGCTGGCCACCTCCCATTCGCCTTCCTCCTCCAAGCTGGCTACCTCCCATTCCCCTTAAACCCCCAAGCGGGCCACCTCCCATTCTCCTTACACCCCCAAGCTGGCCACGTCCTATTCCCCTTACACCCCCAAGCTGGCCACCTGCCATTCCCCTGACACTCTCAAGCTGGCTAACTCCCATTCCCCTCACACCCCACGCTTGCCACCTCGCATTCGCCTTACACCACAAGCTGGCCACCTCCCATTCTCCTTACACCCCCAAGGTGGCCATCTCCCATTTCCTTACACCTACAAGCTGGCCACCTCCCATTCTCCTTGCAACCCCCAAGCTGGCCACCTCTCATTCCCCTTACACCACCAAGCTGGCCACCTCCGATTCCCCTTACACCCAAAGCTGGCCACCTCCCATTCCCGTTACACCCCAAGCTGGATACCTCCCATTCTCCTGACTTACCCCAAGGTGGCTACCTCCCATTCCCATCACATCCCCAAGATGGCCAACTCCCATTCACCTTCCTCCCCCAAGCTGGCTACGTCCCTTATCCCTTACACTCCCAAGCTGGCCACCTCCCATTCCCCTTACACCCCCAAGCTGGCCACCTCCCATTCCCCTTACACCACCAAGCTGGCCAACTCGCATTCCCTTTACACCCCAAGCTGGCCACCTCCCATTCCCCTGTCACCCCAAGCTGGCTACTTTTTATTCCCCTTACACCCCAAGCTGGCCACCTCCCATTCTCCTTACACCCCCAAGCTGGCCACTTCCAATCCCCTTACACCCCCAGGTTGGCTGACTCCCATTCCCCTTACACCCCCAAGCTTGCCATCTCTCATTCCCATTACACCCCAAGCTTGTCATCTCCCATTCCCCTTGCACCCCAAGCTGGCCACCTCCCATTCTATTTAAACCCCCAAGCTGGTCACCTCCCATTCTCCTTACACCCCCAAGCTGGTCACATCCCATTCCCTTACACCACCAAGCTGCCTACCTCCCATTACCCTTCCACCCCCAACGCTGGTTGCCTCCCATTCCCAATACACCCCCAAGCTGGTCACCCCCTTTAGCCTTAATCACCCAAGCTGTCCACGTCCCATTCCCCTTACACCCCGAAGCCGGCTGCCTCCCATTCCCCTTACTCCTCCAAGCTGGCTACCTCCCATTCCCCTTTCATCCACAAACTGGCCACCTCCCATTCCCCTTACACCCCCAGCTGGCACCTCCCATTCCCCCTTATACCCAAAAACTGGCCACCTCCTATGTCCCTTACACCCTAAGCTCGCCACCTCCCATTCCCCTTACACCCCCAAGCTGGCTACCTCCCATTCGCCTTACTCCCCAAGCTGCCCGCCTCCCATTCCCCTTACACCCCAAAGCTGGCGCCCTCCCATTCTCTTTACTCCCCAAAGCTGGATACCTCCCATTCTTTCTCCTTACACCCCAAGCTTGCCACCTCCCTTTCCCCTTACACCCCCAAGCTGGCTACATCCCATTCCACTTACACCCCCAAGCAGGCTGCCTCCCATTCTCCTTACTCCCCCAAGCTGGCCACCTCCCATTCCCCTTACACCCCAAGCTGGCCACCTCTCATTCTCCTTACACCCCCAAGCTCGCCAGCTCCCATTCCCCTTACACCCCCAGGTTGGCTGTCTCCCATTCCACTTACACCCCCAAGCTGGATGCCTCCCATTCTCCTTACTCCCCCAAGCTGGCCACCTCCCATTCACATCACATCCCCAAGTTGGCCAACTCCCATTCACCTTACTCCCCAAGCTGGCTACCTCCCATGTCCCTTACACTCCCAAGCTGGCCACCTCCTATTATCCTTACTCCCACAAGCTGCCCACCTCCCATTCTCCATACACTCCAAGCTGGCCACCTCCCATTCCCTTTACACCCCCAAGCAGGCCACCTCCCATTCGCCTTAATTCCCCAAACTGTCTACGTCCCATTCCCCTTACACCCCCAAGCTAGCCACCTCCCATTCCCCTTACACGCCCAAGCTGGCCACCTCCCATTCCCCTTACACCACCTAGCTGGCCACCTCGCATTCCCTTTACACCCCAAGCTGGCCACCTCCCATTCCCCTTACACCCCAAGGTGGCTACTTCCCATTCCCCTTACACCCCAAGCTGGTTAGCTCCCATTCTCCTTACACTCCCAAGCTGGCCACCTCCCATTCGCCTTACACCCCCAGGTTGGCTGCCTCCCATTCCCCTTACACCCCCAAGCTGGCCATTTCTCATTCCCATGACACCCCAAGCTTGTCATCTCCCATTCCCCTTGCACCCCAAGCTGGCCACCTCCCATTCTATTTAAACCCCCAAGCTGGTCACCTCCCATTCTCCTTACACCCCCAAGCTGGTCACATCCCATTCCCTTACACCACCAAGCTGCCTACCTCCCATGACCCTTTCACCCCCAACGCTGGTTGCCTCCCATTCCCAATACACCCCCAAGCTGGTCACCCCCTTTAGCCTTAATCACCCAAGCTGTCCACGTCCCATTCCCCTTACACCCCGGAGCCGGCTGCCTCCCATTCCCCTTACTCCTCCAAGCTGGCTACCTCCCATTCCCCTTTCATCCACAAACTGGCCTCCTCCCATTCCCCTTACACCCCCAGCTGGCACCTCCCATTCCCCCTTATACCCAAAAACAGGCCACCTCCTATGTCCCTTACACCCTAAGCTCGCCACCTCCCATTCCCCTTACACCCCCAAGCTGGCTACCTCCCATTCGCCTTACTCCCCAAGCTGCACGCCTCCCATTCCCCTTACACCCCCAAGCTGGCGCCCTCCCTTTGTCTTTACTCCCCAAAGCTGGATACCTCCCATTCTTTCTCCTTACACCCCACGCTTGCCACCTCTCATTCCCCTTACACCCCCAATCTGGCTACATCCCATTCCACTTACACCCCCAAGCTGGCTGCCTCCCATTCTCCTTACTCCCCCAAGCTGGCCACCTCCCATTCCCCTTACACCCCAAGCTGGCCACCTCTCATTCTCCTTACACCCCCAAGCTCGCCAGCTCCCATTCCCCTTACACCCCCAGGTTGGCGGCCTCCCATTCCACTTACACCCCCAAGCTGGATGCCTCCCATTCTCCTTACTCCCCCAAGCTGGCCACCTCCCATTCACATCACATCCCCAAGTTGGCCAACTCCCATTCACCTTACTCCCCCAAGCTGGCTACCTCCCATGTCCCTTACACTCCCAAGATGGCCACCTCCTATTCTCCTTACTCCCCACAAGCTGCCCACCTCCCATTCTCCATACACTCCAAGCTGGCCACCTCCCATTCCCTTTACACCCCCAAGCTGGCCACCTCCCATTCGCATTAAATCCCCAAACTGTCTACGTCCCATTCCCCTTACACCCCCAAGCTAGCCACCTCCCATTCCCCTTACACGCCCAAGCTGGCCACCTCCCATTCCCCTTACACCACCAAGCTGGCCATCTCGCATTCCCTTTACACCCCAAGCTGGCCACCTCCCATTCCCCTTACACCCCAAGGTGGCTACCTGCCATGTCCCTCACACTCCCAAGCTGGCTTCCTCCCATTCTCTTTACTCCCACAAGCTGCCCACCTCCAATTTTCCTTTCAACCCAAGCTGCCCACCTCCCATTCCCCTTACACGCCCAAGCTGGCCACCTCCCATTCGCCTTCCTCCTCCAAGCTGGCTACCTCCCATTCCCCTTAAACCCCCAAGCGGGCCACCTCCCATTCCCCTTACACCCCCAAGCTGGCCACGTCCTATTCCCCTTACACCCCCAAGCTGGCCACCTGCCATTCCCCTGACACTCTCAAGCTGGCTAACTCCCATTCCCCTCACACCCCACGCTTGCCACCTCGCATTCGCCTTACACCACAAGCTGGCCACCTCCCATTCTCCTTACACCCCCAAGGTGGCCATCTCCCATTTCCTTACACCTACAAGCTGGCCACCTCCCATTCTCCTTGCAACCCCAAGCTGGCCACCTCTCATTCCCCTTACACCACCAAGCTGGCCACCTCCGATTCCCCTTACACCCAAAGCTGGCCACCTCCCATTCCCGTTACACCCCAAGCTGGATACCTCCCATTCTCCTGACTTACCCCAAGGTGGCTACCTCCCATTCCCATCACATCCCCAAGATGGCCAACTCCCATTCACCTTCCTCCCCCAAGCTGGCTACGTCCCTTATCCCTTACACTCCCAAGCTGGCCACCTCCCATTCCCCTTACACCCCCAAGCTGGCCACCTCCCATTCCCCTTACACCACCAAGCTGGCCAACTCGCATTCCCTTTACACCCCAAGCTGGCCACCTCCCATTCCCCTGTCACCCCAAGCTGGCTACTTTTTATTCCCCTTACACCCCAAGCTGGCCACCTCCCATTCTCCTTACACCCCCAAGCTGGCCACTTCCAATCCCCTTACACCCCCAGGTTGGCTGACTCCCATTCCCCTTACACCCCCAAGCTTGCCATCTCTCATTCCCATTACACCCCAAGCTTGTCATCTCCCATTCCCCTTGCACCCCAAGCTGGGCACCTCCCATTCTATTTAAACCCCCAAGCTGGTCACCTCCCATTCTCCTTACACCCCCAAGCTGGTCACATCCCATTCCCTTACACCACCAAGCTGCCTACCTCCCATTACCCGTCCACCCCCAACGCTGGTTGCCTCCCATTCCCAATACACCCCCAAGCTGGTCACCCCCTTTAGCCTTAATCACCCAAGCTGTCCACGTCCCATTCCCCTTACACCCCGAAGCCGGCTGCCTCCCATTCCCCTTACTCCTCCAAGCTGGCTACCTCCCATTCCCCTTTCATCCACAAACTGGCCACCTCCCATTCCCCTTACACCCCCAGCTGGCACCTCCCATTCCCCCTTATACCCAAAAACTGGCCACCTCCTATGTCCCTTACACCCTAAGCTCGCCACCTCCCATTCCCCTTACACCCCCAAGCTGGCTACCTCCCATTCGCCTTACTCCCCAAGCTGCCCGCCTCCCATTCCCCTTACACCCCAAAGCTGGCGCCCTCCCATTCTCTTTACTCCCCAAAGCTGGATACCTCCCATTCTTTCTCCTTACACCCCAAGCTTGCCACGTCCCTTTCCCCTTACACCCCCAAGCTGGCTACATCCCATTCCACTTACACCCCCAAGCAGGCTGCCTCCCATTCTCCTTACTCCCCCAAGCTGGCCACCTCCCATTCCCCTTACACCCCAAGCTGGCCACCTCTCATTCTCCTTACACCCCCAAGCTCGCCAGCTCCCATTCCCCTTACACCCCCAGGTTGGCTGCCTCCCATTCCACTTACACCCCCAAGCTGGATGCCTCCCATTCTCCTTACTCCCCCAAGCTGGCCACCTCCCATTCACATCACATCCCCAAGTTGGCCAACTCCCATTCACCTTACTCCCCAAGCTGGCTACCTCCCATGTCCCTTACACTCCCAAGCTGGCCACCTCCTATTCTCCTTACTCCCACAAGCTGCCCACCTCCCATTCTCCATACACTCCAAGCTGGCCACCTCCCATTCCCTTTACACCCCCAAGCTGGCCACCTCCCATTCGCCTTAATTCCCCAAACTGTCTACGTCCCATTCCCCTTACACCCCCAAGCTAGCCACCTCCCATTCCCCTTACACGCCCAAGCTGGCCACCTCCCATTCCCCTTACACCACCTAGCTGGCCATCTCGCATTCCCTTTACACCCCAAGCTGGCCACCTCCCATTCCCCTTACACCCCAAGGTGGCTACTTCCCATTCCCCTTACACCCCAAGCTGGTTAGCTCCCATTCTCCTTACACTCCCAAGCTGGCCACCTCCCATTCGCCTTACACCCCCAGGTTGGCTGCCTCCCATTCCCCTTACACCCCCAAGCTGGCCATCTCTCATTCCCATGACACCCCAAGCTTGTCATCTCCCATTCCCCTTGCACCCCAAGCTGGCCACCTCCCATTCTATTTAAACCCCCAAGCTGGTCACCTCCCACTCTCCTTACACCCCCAAGCTGGTCACATCCCATTCCCTTACACCACCAAGCTGCCTACCTCCCATTACCCTTTCACCCCCAACGCTGGTTGCCTCCCATTCCCAATACACCCCCAAGCTGGTCACCCCCTTTAGCCTTAATCACCCAAGCTGTCCACGTCCCATTCCCCCTACACCCCGGAGCCGGCTGCCTCCCATTCCCCTTACTCCTCCAAGCTGGCTACCTCCCATTCCCCTTTCATCCACAAACTGGCCTCCTCCCATTCCCCTTACTCCCCCAGCTGGCACCTCCCATTCCCCCTTATACCCAAAAACAGGCCACCTCCTATGTCCCTTACACCCTAAGCTCGCCACCTCCCATTCCCCTTACACCCCCAGGGTGGCTACCTCCCATTCGCCTTACTCCCCAAGCTGCACGCCTCCCATTCCCCTTACACCCCCAAGCTGGCGCCCTCCCTTTGTCTTTACTCCCCAAAGCTGGATACCTCCCATTCTTTCTCCTTACACCCCAAGCTTGCCACCTCCCATTACCCTTACACCCCCAATCTGGCTACATCCCATTCCACTTACACCCCCAAGCTGGCTGCCTCCCATTCTCCTTACTCCCCCAAGCTGGCCACCTCCCATTCCCCTTACACCCCAAGCTGGCCACCTCTCATTCTCCTTACACCCCCAAGCTCGCCAGCTCCCATTCCCCTTACACCCCCAGGTTGGCTGCCTCCCATTCCACTTACACCCCCAAGCTGGATGCCTCCCATTCTCCTTACTCCCCCAAGCTGGCCACCTCCCATTCACATCACATCCCCACGTTGGCCAACTCCCATTCACCTTACTCCCCCAAGCTGGCTACCTCCCATGCCCCTTACACTCCCAAGATGGCCACCTCCCATTCTCCATACACTCCAAGCTGGCCACCTCCCATTCCCTTTACACCCCCAAGCTGGCCACCTCCCATTCGCATTAAATCCCCAAACTGTCTACGTCCCATTCCCCTTACACCCCCAAGCTAGCCACCTCCCATTCTCCTTACACCCCCAAGCTGGTCACATCCCATTCCCTTACACCACCAAGCTGCCTACCTCCCAATACCCTTTCACCCCCAACGCTGGTTGCCTCCCATTCCCAATACACCCCCAAGCTGGTCACCCCCTTTAGCCTTAATCACCCAAGCTGTCCACGTCCCATTCCCCCTACACCCCGGAGCCGGCTGCCTCCCATTCCCCTTACTCCTCCAAGCTGGCTACCTCCCATTCCCCTTTCATCCACAAACTGGCCTCCTCCCATTCCCCTTACACCCCCAGCTGGCACCTCCCATTCCCCCTTATACCCCAAAACAGGCCACCTCCTATGTCCCTTACACCCTAAGCTCGCCACCTCCCATTCCCCTTACACCCCCAAGCTGGCTACCTCCCATTCGCCTTACTCCCCAAGCTGCACGCCTCCCATTCCCCTTACACCCCCAAGCTGGCGCCCTCCCTTTGTCTTTACTCCCCAAAGCTGGATACCTCCCATTCTTTCTCCTTACACCCCAAGCTTGCCACCTCCCATTACCCTTACACCCCCAATCTGGCTACATCCCATTCCACTTACACCCCCAAGCTGGCTGCCTCCCATTCTCCTTACTCCCCCAAGCTGGCCACCTCCCATTCCCCTTACACCCCAAGGTGGCCACCTCTCATTCTCCTTACACCCCCAAGCTCGCCAGCTCCCATTCCCCTTACACCCCCAGGTTGGCTGCCTCCCATTCCACTTACACCCCCAAGCTGGATGCCTCCCATTCTCCTTACTCCCCCAAGCTGGCCACCTCCCATTCACATCACATCCCCACGTTGGCCAACTCCCATTCACCTTACTCCCCCAAGCTGGCTACCTCCCATGTCCCTTACACTCCCAAGATGGCCACCTCCCATTCTCCATACACTCCAAGCTGGCCACCTCCCATTCCCTTTACACCCCCAAGCTGGCCACCTCCCATTCGCATTAAATCCCCAAACTGTCTACGTCCCATTCCCCTTACACCCCCAAGCTAGCCACCTCCCATTCCCCTTACACGCCCAAGCTGGCCACCTCCCATTCCCCTTACACCACCAAGCTGGCCATCTCGCATTCCCTTTACACCCCAAGCTGGCCTCCTCCCATTCCCCTTACACCCCAAGGTGGCTACTTCCCATTCCCCTTACATCCCAAGCTGGCTACCTCCCATTCTCCTTACACTCCCAAGCTGGCCACCTCCCATTCGCCTTACACCCCCAGGTTGGCTGCCTACCATTCCCATTACACCCCCAAGCTGGCTAACTCCCATTACCCTTCCACCCCCAAGCTGGTTGCCTCCCATTCCCAATACACCACCACGCTGGTCACCCCCATTCTCCTTAATCACCCAAGCTGGCCACCTCCCATTCTCCTTACATCCACAAGCTCGCCACATCCCATTCCCCTTACACCCCCAGCTGGCACCTCCCATTCCCCCTTATACCCCAAAACTGGCCACCTCCTATGTCCCTTACACCCCAAGCTCGCCACCTCCCATTCCCCTTACACCCCCAACCTGGCTACCTCCCATTCGCCTTACTCCCCAAGCTGCCCGCCTCCCATTCCCCTTACACCCACAAGCTGGCGCCCACCCATTCTCCTTACTCCCCCAAGCTGGCTACCTCCCATTCTTTCCCCTTACACCCCAAGCTTGCCACCTCCCATTCCCCTTACACCCCTAAGCTGGCTACCTCCCATTCCACTTACACCCCCAAGCTGGCTGCGTCCCATTCTCCTTACTCCCCCAAGCTGGCCACCTCCCATTCCCCTTACACCCCAAGCTGGCCACCTCTCATTCTCCTTACACCCCCAAGCTCGCCAGCTCCCATTCCCCTTACACCCCCAGGTTGGCGGCCTCCCATTCCACTTACACCCCCAAGCTGGATGCCTCCCATTCTCCTTACTCCCCCAAGCTGGCCACCTCCCATTCACATCACATCCCCAAGTTGGCCAACTCCCATTCACCTTACTCCCCCCAAGCTGGCTACCTCCCATGTCCCTTACACTCCCAAGATGGCCACCTCCTATTCTCCTTACTCCCACAAGCTGCCCACCTCCCATTCTCCATACACTCCAAGCTGGCCACCTCCCATTCCCTTTACACCCCCAAGCTGGCCACCTCCCATTCGCATTAAATCCCCAAACTGTCTACGTCCCATTCCCCTTACACCCCCAAGCTAGCCACCTCCCATTCCCCTTACACGCCCAAGCTGGCCACCTCCCATTCCCCTTACACCACCAAGCTGGCCATCTCGCATTCCCTTTACACCCCAAGCTGGCCACCTCCCATTCCCCTTACACCCCAAGGTGGCTACCTGCCATGTCCCTCACACTCCCAAGCTGGCTTCCTCCCATTCTCTTTACTCCCACAAGCTGCCCACCTCCAATTTTCCTTTCAACCCAAGCTGCCCACCTCCCATTCCCCTTACACGCCCAAGCTGGCCACCTCCCATTCGCCTTCCTCCTCCAAGCTGGCTACCTCCCATTCCCCTTAAACCCCCAAGCGGGCCACCTCCCATTCCCCTTACACCCCCAAGCTGGCCACGTCCTATTCCCCTTACACCCCCAAGCTGGCCACCTGCCATTCCCCTGACACTCTCAAGCTGGCTAACTCCCATTCCCCTCACACCCCACGCTTGCCACCTCGCATTCGCCTTACACCACAAGCTGGCCACCTCCCATTCTCCTTACACCCCCAAGGTGGCCATCTCCCATTTCCTTACACCTACAAGCTGGCCACCTCCCATTCTCCTTGCAACCCCAAGCTGGCCACCTCTCATTCCCCTTACACCACCAAGCTGGCCACCTCCGATTCCCCTTACACCCAAAGCTGGCCACCTCCCATTCCCGTTACACCCCAAGCTGGATACCTCCCATTCTCCTGACTTACCCCAAGGTGGCTACCTCCCATTCCCATCACATCCCCAAGATGGCCAACTCCCATTCACCTTCCTCCCCCAAGCTGGCTACGTCCCTTATCCCTTACACTCCCAAGCTGGCCACCTCCCATTCCCCTTACACCCCCAAGCTGGCCACCTCCCATTCCCCTTACACCACCAAGCTGGCCAACTCGCATTCCCTTTACACCCCAAGCTGGCCACCTCCCATTCCCCTGTCACCCCAAGCTGGCTACTTTTTATTCCCCTTACACCCCAAGCTGGCCACCTCCCATTCTCCTTACACCCCCAAGCTGGCCACTTCCAATCCCCTTACACCCCCAGGTTGGCTGACTCCCATTCCCCTTACACCCCCAAGCTTGCCATCTCTCATTCCCATTACACCCAAGCTTGTCATCTCCCATTCCCCTTGCACCCCAAGCTGGGCACCTCCCATTCTATTTAAACCCCCAAGCTGGTCACATCCCATTCCCTTACACCACCAAGCTGCCTACCTCCCATTACCCGTCCACCCCCAACGCTGGTTGCCTCCCATTCCCAATACACCCCCAAGCTGGTCACCCCCTTTAGCCTTAATCACCCAAGCTGTCCACGTCCCATTCCCCTTACACCCCGAAGCCGGCTGCCTCCCATTCCCCTTACTCCTCCAAGCTGGCTACCTCCCATTCCCCTTTCATCCACAAACTGGCCACCTCCCATTCCCGTTACACCCCCAGCTGGCACCTCCCATTCCCCCTTATACCCAAAAACTGGCCACCTCCTATGTCCCTTACACCCTAAGCTCGCCACCTCCCATTCCCCTTACACCCCCAAGCTGGCTACCTCCCATTCGCCTTACTCCCCAAGCTGCCCGCCTCCCATTCCCCTTACACCCCAAAGCTGGCGCCCTCCCATTCTCTTTACTCCCCAAAGCTGGATACCTCCCATTCTTTCTCCTTACACCCTAAGCTTGCCACGTCCCTTTCCCCTTACACCCCCAAGCTGGATACATCCCATTCCACTTACACCCCCAAGCAGGCTGCCTCCCATTCTCCTTACTCCCCCAAGCTGGCCACCTCCAATTCCCCTTACACCCCAAGCTGGCCACCTCTCATTCTCCTTACACCCCCAAGCTCGCCAGCTCCCATTCCCCTTACACCCCCAGGTTGGCTGCCTCCCATTCCACTTACACCCCCAAGCTGGATGCCTCCCATTCTCCTTACTCCCCCAAGCTGGCCACCTCCCATTCACATCACATCCCCAAGTTGGCCAACTCCCATTCACCTTACTCCCCAAGCTGGCTACCTCCCATGTCCCTTACACTCCCAAGCTGGCCACCTCCTATTCTCCTTACTCCCACAAGCTGCCCACCTCCCATTCTCCATACACTCCAAGCTGGCCACCTCCCATTCCCTTTACACCCCCAAGCTGGCCACCTCCCATTCGCCTTAATTCCCCAAACTGTCTACGTCCCATTCCCCTTACACCCCCAAGCTAGCCACCTCCCATTCCCCTTACACGCCCAAGCTGGCCACCTCCCATTCCCCTTACACCACCTAGCTGGCCATCTCGCATTCCCTTTACACCCCAAGCTGGCCAACTCCCATTCCCCTTACACCCCAAGGTGGCTACTTCCCATTCCCCTTACACCCCAAGCTGGTTAGCTCCCATTCTCCTTACACTCCCAAGCTGGCCACCTCCCATTCGCCTTACACCCCCAGGTTGGCTGCCTCCCATTCCCCTTACACCCCCAAGCTGGCCATCTCTCATTCCCATGACACCCCAAGCTTGTCATCTCCCATTCCCCTTGCACCCCAAGCTGGCCACCTCCCATTCTATTTAAACCCCCAAGCTGGTCACCTCCCATTCTCCTTACACCCCCAAGCTGGTCACATCCCATTCCCTTACACCACCAAGCTGCCTACCTCCCATTACCCTTTCACCCCCAACGCTGGTTGCCTCCCATTCCCAATACACCCCCAAGCTGGTCACCCCCTTTAGCCTTAATCACCCAAGCTGTCCACGTCCCATTCCCCCTACACCCCGGAGCCGGCTGCCTCCCATTCCCCTTACTCCTCCAAGCTGGCTACCTCCCATTCCCCTTTCATCCACAAACTGGCCTCCTCCCATTCCCCTTACACCCCCAGCTGGCACCTCCCATTCCCCCTTATACCCAAAAACAGGCCACCTCCTATGTCCCTTACACCCTAAGCTCGCCACCTCCCATTCCCCTTACACCCCCAAGCTGGCTACCTCCCATTCGCCTTACTCCCCAAGCTGCACGCCTCCCATTCCCCTTACACCCCCAAGCTGGCGCCCTCCCTTTGTCTTTACTCCCCAAAGCTGGATACCTCCCATTCTTTCTCCTTACACCCCAAGCTTGCCACCTCCCATTACCCTTACACCCCCAATCTGGCTACATCCCATTCCACTTACACCCCCAAGCTGGCTGCCTCCCATTCTCCTTACTCCCCCAAGCTGGCCACCTCCCATTCCCCTTACACCCCAAGCTGGCCACCTCTCATTCTCCTTACACCCCCAAGCTCGCCAGCTCCCATTCCCCTTACACCCCCAGGTTGGCTGCCTCCCATTCCACTTACACCCCCAAGCTGGATGCCTCCCATTCTCCTTACTCCCTCAAGCTGGCCACCTCCCATTCACATCACATCCCCAAGTTGGCCAACTCCCATTCACCTTACTCCCCCAAGCTGGCTACCTCCCATGTCCCTTACACTCCCAAGATGGCCACCTCCTATTCTCCTCACTCCCACAAGCTGCCCACCTCCCATTCTCCATACACTCCAAGCTGGCCACCTCCCATTCCCTTTACACCCCCAAGCTGGCCACCTCCCATTCGCATTAAATCCCCAAACTCTCTACGTCCCATTCCCCTTACACCCCCAAGCTAGCCACCTCCCATTCCCCTTACACGCCCAAGCTGGCCACCTCCCATTCCCCTTACACCACCAAGCTGGCCATCTCGCATTCCCTTTACACCCCAAGCTGGCCTCCTCCCATTCCCCTTACACCCCAAGGTGGCTACTTCCCATTCCCCTTACATCCCAAGCTGGCTACCTCCCATTCTCCTTACACTCCCAAGCTGGCCACCTCCCATTCGCCTTACACCCCCAGGTTGGCTGCCTACCATTCCCATTACACCCCCAAGCTGGCTAACTCCCATTACCCTTCCACCCCCAAGCTGGTTGCCTCCCATTCCCAATACACCACCACGCTGGTCACCCCCATTCTCCTTAATCACCCAAGCTGGCCACCTCCCATTCTCCTTACATCCACAAGCTCGCCACATCCCATTCCCCTTACACCCGCAGCTGGCACCTCCCATTCCCCCTTATACCCCAAAACTGGCCACCTCCTATGTCCCTTACACCCCAAGCTCGCCACCTCCCATTCCCCTTACACCCCCAACCCGGCTACCTCCCATTCGCCTTACTCCCCAAGCTGCCCGCCTCCCATTCCCCTTACACCCACAAGCTGGCGCCCACCCATTCTCCTTACTCCCCCAAGCTGGCTACCTCCCATTCTTTCCCCTTACACCCCAAGCTTGCCACCTCCCATTCCCCTTACACCCCTAAGCTGGCTACCTCCCATTCCACTTACAACCCCAAGCTGGCTGCCTCCCATTCTCCTTACTCCCCCAAGCTGGCCATCTCCCATTCCCCTTACACCCCAGAGCTGGCCAGCTCCCATTCCCCTTACACCCCCAGGATGGCTGCCTCCCATTCCACTTACACCCCCAAGCTGGCTGCCTTTCATTCTCCTTAGTCCCCCAAGCTGGCCACCTCCCATTCCCCTTACAACCCCAAGCTGGCCAACTCCCATTCCCCTTACACCCACAAGCTGGCCACGTTCTTATCCCTTACATCCACAAGCTGGCTACCTCCCATTACACTTCCACCCCCAAGCTGGTTGCCTCCCATTCCCAATACACCCACAAGCTGATCACCCCCATTCCCCTTAATCACCCAAGCTGGCCACGTCCCATTCCACTTACACCCCCAAGCTGGCTGCCTTCCATTCCCCTTACACCCCCAAGCTGGCCACTTCCCATTCTCCTTACTCCCCCAAGCTGGTCACTTCCCATTCCCCTTACACCCCAAGCTGGCCACCTTCCATTCTCATTACTCCCCCAAGCTGCCCATCTCCCAATCTCCTTACACCCCAAGCTGGCCAGCTCCCATTCCCCATATACCCCCAAGCTGGCCAACTCAAATTCTCCTTTGCACCCCGAAGCCGGCTGCCTCCCATTCCCCTTACACCCCAAGCTGGCCACCTCCCATTCTCCTTACACCCCCAAGCTGGCCACCTCCTATTCTCCTTACATCCACAAGCTGGACACCTCCCATTCCCCTTACACCCACAGCTGGCACCTCCCATTCCCCCTTATACCCCACAACTGGCCACCTCCTATGTCCCTTGCACACCAAGGTCGCCACCTCCCATTCCCCTTACACCCCCAACCTGGCTACCTCCCATTCGCCTTACTGCCCAAGCTGCCCGCCTCCCTTTCACCTTACACCCCCAAGCTGGCGCCCTCCCATTCTCCTTACTCCCCCAAGCTGGCTACCTCCCATTCTTTCCCCTTACACCCCAAGCTTGCCACCTCCCATTCCCCTTACACCCCCAAGCTGGCTACCTCCCATTCCACTTACACCCCAAAGCTGGCTGTCTCCCATTCTCCTTACTCCCCCAAGCTGGCCACCTCCCATTCTCCTTACACCCCCAAGGTGGCCATCTCCCATTTCCTTACACCTACAAGCTGGCCACCTCCCATTCTCCTTGCAACCCCAAGCTGGCCACCTCTCATTCTCCTTACTCCCCCAAGCTGGTTGCCTCCCATTCCCCTTACACCACCAAGCTGGCCACCTCCCATTCCACTTACACCCCCAAGCTGGCTGCCTCCCATTCTCCTCACTCCCCCAAGCTGGCCACCTACCATTCCCCTTACACCCCAAACTGGCCACCTCTCATTCTCCTTACACCCCCAAGCTCGCCAGCTCCCATTCCCCTTACACCCCCAGGTTGGCTGCCTCCCATTCCACTTACACCCCCAAGCTGGATGCCTCCCATTCTCCTTACTCCCCCAAGCTGGCCACCTCCCATTCACATCACATCCCCAAGTTGGCCAACTCCCATTCACCTTACTCCCCCAAGCTGGCTACCTCCCATGTCCCTTACACTCCCAAGCTGGCCACCTCCTATTCTCCTTACTCCCACAAATTGCCCACCTCCCATTCTCCATACACTCCAAGCTGGCCACCTCCCATTCCCTTTACACCCCCAAGCTGGCCACCTCCCATTCGCCTTAATTCCCCAAACTGTCTACGTCCCATTCCCCTTACACCCCCCAAGCTGGCCACCTCCCATTCCCCTTACACCACCAAGCTGGCCATCTCGCATTCCCTTTACACCCCAAGCTGGCCACCTCCCATTCCCCTTACACCCCAAGGTGGCTACTTCCCATTCCCCTTACACCCCAAGCTGGCTACCTCCCATTCTCCTTACACTCCCAAGCTGGCCACCTCCCATTCGCCTTACACCCCCAGGTTGGCTGCCTCCCATTCCCCTTACACCCCCAAGCTGGCCATCTCTCATTCCCATGACACCCCAAGCTTGTCATCTCCCATTCCCCTTGCACCCCATGCTGGCCACCTCCCATTCTATTTAAACCCCCAAGCTGGTCACCTCCCATTCTCCTTACCCCCCCAAGCTGGTCACATCCCTTTCCCTTACACCACCAAGCTGCCTACCTCCCATTACCCGTCCACCCCCAACGCTGGTTGCCTCCCATTCCCAATACACCCCCAAGCTGGTCACCCCCTTTAGCCTTAATCACCCAAGCTGTCCACGTCCCATTCCCCTTACACCCCGAAGCCGGCTGCCTCCCATTACCCTTACTCCTCCAAGCTGGCTACCTCCCATTCCCCTTTCATCCACAAACTGGCCACCTCCCATTCCCCTTACACCCCCAGCTGGCACCTCCCATTCCCCCTTATACCCAAAAACTGGCCACCTCCTATGTCCCTTACACCCTAAGCTCGCCACCTCCCATTCCCCTTACACCCCTAAGCTGGCTACCTCCCATTCGCCTTACACCCCAAGCTGCCCGCCTCCCATTCCCCTTACACCCCCAAGCTGGCGCCCTCCCATTCTCTTTACTCCCCAAAGCTGGATACCTCCCATTCTTTCTCCTTACACCCCAAGCTTGCCACCTCCCATTCCCCTTACACCCCCAAGCTGGCTACATCCCATTCCACTTACACCCCCAAGCTGGCTGCCTCCCATTCTCCTTACTCCCCCAAGCTGGCCACCTCCCATTCCCCTTAAACGCAAGCTGGCCACCTCTCATTCTCCTTACACCCCCAAGCTCGCCAGCTCCCATTCCCCTTACACCCCCAGGTTGGCTGCCTCCCATTCCACTTACACCCCCAAGCTGGATGCCTCCCATTCTCCTTACTCCCCCAAGCTGGCCACCTCCCATTCACATCACATCCCCAAGTTGGCCAACTCCCATTCACCTTACTCCCCCAAGCTGGCTACCTCCCATGTCCCTTACACTCCCAAGCTGGCCACCTCCTATTCTCCTTACTCCCACAAGCTGCACACCTCCCATTCTCCATACACTCCAAGCTGGCCACCTCCCATTCCCTTTCCACCCCCAAGCTGGCCACCTCCCATTCGCCTTAATTCGCCAAACTGTCTACGTCCCATTCCCTTTACACCCCCAAGCTAGCCACCTCCCATTCCCCTTACACGCCCAAACTGGCCACCTCCCATTCCCCTTACACCACCAAGCTGGCCATCTCGCATTCCCTTTACACCCCAAGCTGGCCACCTCCCATTCCCCTTACACCCCAAGGTGGCTACTTCCCATTCCCCTTACACCCCAAGCTGGCTACCTCCCATTCTCCATACACTCCCAAGCTGGCCACCTCCCATTCGCCTTACACCCCCAGGTTGGCTGCCTCCCATTCCCATTACACCCCCAAGCTGGCTAACTCCCATTATCCTTCCACCCCCAAGCTGGTTGCCTCCCATTCCCAATACACCACCACGCTGGTCACGCCCATTCTCCTTAATCACCCAAGCTCGCCACCTCCCATTCTCCTTACATCCACAAGCTGGCCACATCCCATTCCCCTTACACCCCCAGCTGGCACCTCCCATTCCCCCTTATACCCCAAAACTGGCCACCTCCTATGTCCCTTACACCCCAAGCTCGCCACCTCCCATTCCCCTTACACCCCCAACCTGGCTACCTCCCATTCGCCTTACTCCCCAAGCTGCCCGCCTCCCATTCCCCTTACACCCACAAGCTGGCGCCCACCCATTCTCCTTACTCCCCCAAGCTGGCGCCCACCCTTTCTCCTTACTCCCCCAAGCTGGCTACCTCCCATTCTTTCCCCTTACACCCCAAGCTTGCCACCTCCCATTCCCCTTACACCCCTAAGCTGGCTACCTCCCATTCCACTTACAACCCCAAGCTGGCTGCCTCCCATTCTCCTTACTCCCCTAAGCTGGCCACCACCCATTCCCCTTACACCCCAGAGCTGGCCAGCTCCCATTCCCCTTACACCCCCAGGATGGCTGCCTCCCATTCCACTTACACCCCCAAGCAGGCTGCCTTTCATTCTCCTCAGTCCCCCAAGCTGGCCACCTCCCATTCCCCTTACAACCCCAAGCTGGCCAACTCCCATTCCCCTTACACCCACAAGCTGGCCACTTTCTTATCCCTTACATCCACAAGCTGGCTACCTCCCATTACACTTCCACCCCCAAGCTGGTTGCCTCCCATTCCCAAAACACCCACAAGCTGGTCACCCCCATTCCCCTTAATCACCCAAGCTGGCCACGTCCCATTCCACTTACACCCCCAAGCTGGCTGCCTTCCATTCCCCTTACACCCCCAAGCTGGCCACTTCCCATTCTCCTTACTCCCCCAAGCTGGTCACTTCCCATTCCCCTTACACCCCAAGCTGGCCACCTCCCATTCTCATTATTCCCCAAGCTGCCCATCTCCCAAGCTCCTTACACCCCAAGCTGGCCACCTCCCATTCCCCATATTCCCCAAGCTGGCCACCTCCAATTCTCCTTTGCACCCCGAAGCTGGTTGCCTCCCATTCCCAATACACCACCACGCTGGTCACCCCCATTCTCCTTAATCACCCAAGCTCGCCACCTCCCATTCTCCTTACATCCACAAGCTGGCCACATCCCATTCCCCTTACACCCCCAGCTGGCACCTCCCATTCCCCCTTATACCCCAAAACTGGCCACCTCCTATGTCCCTTACACCCCAAGCTCGCCACCTCCCATTCCCCTTACACCCCCAACCTGGCTACCTCCCATTCGCCTTACTTCCCAAGCTGCCCGCCTCCCATTCCCCTTACACCCACAAGCTGGCGCCCACCCATTCTCCTTACTCCCCCAAGCTGGCTACCTCCCATTCTTTCCCCTTACACCCCAAGCTTGCCACCTCCCATTCCCCTTACACCCCTAAGCTGGCTACCTCCCATTCCACTTACAACCCCAAGCTGGCTGCCTCCCATTCTCCTTACTCCCCCAAGCTGGCCACCACCCATTCCCCTTACACCCCAGAGCTGGCCAGCTCCCATTCACCTTACACCCCCAGGATGGCTGCCTCCCATTCCACTTACACCCCCAAGCAGGCTGCCTTTCATTCTCCTCAGTCCCCCAAGCTGGCCACCTCCCATTCCCCTTACAACCCCAAGCTGGCCAACTCCCATTCCCCTTACACCCACAAGCTGGCCACTTTCTTAGCCCTTACATCCACAAGCTGGCTACCTCCCATTACACTTCCACCCCCAAGCTGGTTGCCTCCCATTCCCAATACACCCACAAGCTGGTCACCCCCATTCCCCTTAATCACCCAAGCTGGCCACGTCCCATTCCACTTACACGCCCAAAGCTGGCTGCCTTCCATTCCCCTTACACCCCCAAGCTGGCCACTTCCCATTCTCCTTACTCCCCCAAGCTGGTCACTTCCCATTCCCCTTACACCCCAAGCTGGCCACCTCCCATTCTCATTACTCCCCCAAGCTGCCCATCTCCCAAGCTCCTTACACCCCAAGCTGGCCACCTCCCATTCCCCATATACCCCCAAGCTGGCCACCTCCAATTCTCCTTTGCACCCCGAAGCCGGCTGCCTCCCATTCCCAATACACCACCACGCTGGTCACCCCCATTCTCCTTAATCACCCAAGCTGGCCACCTCCCATTCTCCTTACATCCACAAGCTGGCCAAATCCCATTCCCCTTACACCCCCAGCTGGCACCTCCCATTCCCCCTTATACCCCAAAACTGGCCACCTCCTATGTCCCTTACACCCCAAGCTCGCCACCTCCCATTCCCCTTACACCCCCAACCTGGCTACCGCCCATTCGCCTTACTCCCCAAGCTGCCCGCCTCCCATTCCCCTTACACCCACAAGCTGGCGCCCACCCATTCTCCTTACTCCCCCAAGCTGGCTACCTCCCATTCTTTCCCCTTACACCCCAAGCTTGCCACCTCCCATTCCCCTTACACCCCTAAGCTGGCTACCTCCCATTCCACTTACAACCCCAAGCTGGCTGCCTCCCATTCTCCTTACTCCCCCAAGCTGGCCACCTCCCATTCCCCTTACACCCCAGAGCTGGCCAGCTCCCATTCCCCTTACACCCCCAGGATGGCTGCCTCCCATTCCACTTACACCCCCAAGCTGGCTGCCTTTCATTCTCCTCAGTCCCCCAAGCTGGCCACCTCCCATTCCCCTTACAACACCAAGCTGGCCAACTCCCATTCCCCTTACACCCACAAGCTGGCCACTTTCATATCCCTTACATCCACAAGCTGGCTACCTCCCATTACACTTCCACCCCCAAGTTGGTTGCCTCCCATTCCCAATACACCCACAAGCTGGTCACCCCCATTCCCCTTAATCACCCAAGCTGCCCACGTCCCATTCCACTGACACCCCCAAGCTGGCTGCCTTCCATTCCCCTTACACCCCCAAGCTGGCCACTTCCCATTCTCCTTACTCCCCCAAGCTGGTCACTTCCCATTCCCCTTACACCCCAAGCTGGCCACCTCCCATTCTCATTACTCCCCCAAGCTGCCCATCTCCCAAGCTCCTTACACCCCAAGCTGGCCACCTCCCATTCCCCATATACCCCCAAGCTGGCCACCTCCAATTCTCCTTTGCACCCCGAAGCCGGCTGCCTCCCATTCCCCTCACACCCCAAGCTGGCCACCTCCCATTCTCCTTACACCCCCAAGCTGGCCACCTCCCATTCTCCTTACATCCACAAGCTGGACACCTCCCATTCCCCTTACACCCCCAGCTGGCACCTCCCATTCCCCCTTATACCCCAAAACTGGCCACCTCCTATGTCCCTTGCACCCCAAGCTCGCCACCTCCCATTCCCCTTACACCCCCAACCTGGCTACCTGCCATTCGCCTTACTCCACAAGCTGCCCGCCTCCCATTCCCCTTACACCCACAAGCTGGCGCCCACCAATTCTCCTTACTCCCCCAAGCTGGCTACCTCCCATTCTTTCCCCTTACACCCCAAGCTTGCCACCTCCCATTCCCCTTACACCCCTAAGCTGGCTACCTCCCATTCCACTTACAACCCCACGCTGGCTGCCTCCCATTCTCCTTACTTCCCCAAGCTGGCCACCTCCCATTCCCCTTACACCCCAGAGCTGGCCAGCTTCCATTCCCCTTACACCCCCAGGATGGCTGCCTCCCATTCCACTTACACCCCCAAGCTGTCTGCCTTTCATTCTCCTCAGTCCCCCAAGCTGGCCACCTCCCATTCCCCTTACAACCCCAAGCTGGCCAACTCCCATTCCCCTTACACCCACCCACAAGCTGGCCACTTTCATATCCCTTACATCCACAAGCTGGCTACCTCCCATTACACTTCCACCCCCAAGCTGGTTGCCTCCCATTCCCAATACACCCACAAGCTGGTCACCCCCATTCCCCTTAATCACCCAAGCTGGCCACGTCCCATTCCACTTACACCCCCAAGCTGGCTGCCTTCCATTCCCCTTACACCCCCAAGCTGGCCACTTCCCATTCTCCTTACTCCCCCAAGCTGGTCACTTCCCATTCCCCTTACACCCCAAGCTGGCCACCTCCCATTCTCATTACTCCCCCAAGCTGCCCATCTCCCAAGCTCCTTACACCCCAAGCTGGCCACCTCCCATTCCCCATATACCCCCAAGCTGGCCACCTCCAATTCTCCTTTGCACCCCGAAGCCGGCTGCCTCCCATTCCCCTTACACCCCAAGCTGGCCACCTCCCATTCTCCTTACACACCCAAGCTGGCCACCTCCCATTCTCCTTACATCCACAAGCTGGACACCTCCCATTCCCCTTACACCCCCAGCTGGCACCTCCCATTCCCCCTTATACCCCAAAACTGGCCACCTCCTATGTCCCTTGCACACCAAGGTCGCCACCTCCCATTCCCCTTACACCCCCAACCTGGCTACCTCCCATTCGCCTTACTGCCCAAGCTGCCCGCCTCCCATTCACCTTACACCCCCAAGCTGGCGCCCTCCCATTCTCCTTACTCCCCCAAGCTGGCTACCTCCCATTCTTTCCCCTCACACCCCAAGCTTGCCACCTCCCATTCCCCTTACACACCCAAGCTGGCTACCTCCCATTCCACTTACACCCCAAAGCTGGCTGTCTCCCATTCTCCTTACTCCCCCAAGCTGGCCACCTCCCATTCTCCTTACACCCCCAAGGTGGCCATCTCCCATTTCCTTCCACCTTCAAGCTGGCCACCTCCCATTCT
The DNA here is from genome assembly GCA_963514005.1 of Raja brachyura. The sequence continues at coordinate 166,740 of OY740828.1, read as the reverse complement.
CCTTGCAACCCCAAGCTGGCCACCTCTCATTCTCCTTACACCCCCAAGCTGGTTGCCTCCCATTCCCCTTACACCACCAAGCTGGCCACCTCCCATTCCCTTTACACCCAAAGCTGGCCACCTCCCATTCCCGTTACACCCCAAGCTGGATACCTCCCATTCTCCTGACTTACCCCAAGGTGGCTACCTCCCATTCCCATCACATCCCCAAGATGGCCAACTCCCATTCACCTTCCTCCCCCAAGCTGGCTACGTCCCTTATCCCTTACATTCCCAAGCTGGCCACCTCCTCCTATTCTCCTTACTCCCACAAGCTGCCCACCTCCCATTCTCCATACACTCCAAGCTCCCCACCTCCCATTCCCTTTACACCCCCAAGCTGGCCACCTCCCATTCGCCTTAATTCCCCAAACTGTCTCCGTCCCATTCCCCTTACACCCCCAAGCTAGCCACCTCCCATTCCCCTTACACGCCCAAGCTGGCCACCTCCCATTCCCCTTACACCACCAAGCTGGCCATCTCGCATTCCCTTTACACCCCAAGCTGGCCACCTCCCATTCCCCCTACACCCCAAGGTGGCTACTTCCCATTCCCCTTACACCCCAAGCTGGCTACCTCCCATTCTCCTTACACTCCCAAGCTGGCCACCTCCCATTCGCCTTACACCCCCAGGTTGGCTGCCTCCCATTCCCATTACACCCCCAAGCTGGCTAACTCCCATTACCCTTCCACCCCCAAGCTGGTTGCCTCCCATTCCCAATACACCACCACGCTGGTCACCCCCATTCTCCTTAATCACCCAAGCTGGCCACCTCCCATTCTCCTTACATCCACAAGCTGGCCACATCCCATTCCCCTTACACCCCCAGCTGGCACCTCCCATTCCCCCTTATACCCCAAAACTGGCCACCTCCTATGTCCCTTACACCCCAAGCTCGCCACCTCCCATTCCCCTTACACCGCCAACCTGGCTACCGCCCATTCGCCTTACTCCCCAAGCTGCCCGCCTCCCATTCCCCTTACACCCACAAGCTGGCGCCCACCCATTCTCCTTACTCCCCCAAGCTGGCTACCTCCCATTCTTTCCCCTTACACCCCAAGCTTGCCACCTCCCATTCCCCTTACACCCCTAAGCTGGCTACCTCCCATTCCACTTACAACCCCAAGCTGGCTGCCTCCCATTCTCCTTACTCCCCCAAGCTGGCCACCTCCCATTCCCCTTACACCCCAGAGCTGGCCAGCTCCCATTCCCCTTACACCCCCAGGATGGCTGCCTCCCATTCCACTTACACCGCCAAGCTGGCTGCCTTTCATTCTCCTTAGTCCCCCAAGCTGGCCACCTCCCATTCCCCTTACAACCCCAAGCTGGCCAACTCCCATTCCCCTTACACCCACAAGCTGGCCACTTTCTTATCCCTTACATCCACAAGCTGGCTACCTCCCATTACACTTCCACCCCCAAGCTGGTTGCCTCCCATTCCCAATACACCCACAAGCTGGTCACCCCCATTCCCCTTAATCACCCAAGCTGGCCACGTCCCATTCCACTTACACCCCCAAGCTGGCTGCCTTCCATTCTCCTTACACCGCCAAGCTGGCCACTTCCCATTCTCCTTACTCCCCCAAGCTGGTCACTTCCCATTCCCCTTACACCCCAAGCTGGCCACCTCCCATTCTCATTACTCCCCCAAGCTGCCCATCTCCCAATCTCCATACACCCCAAGCTGGCCACATCCCATTCCCCATATACCCCCAAGCTGGCCACCACCAATTCTCCTTTGCACCCCGAAGCCGGCTGCCTCCCATTCCCCTTACACCCCAAGCTGGCCACCTCCCATTCTCCTTACACCCCCAAGCTGGCCACCTCCCATTCTCCTTACATCCACAAGCTGGGCACCTCCCATTCCCCTTACACCCCCAGCTGGCACCTCCCATTCCCCCTTATACCCCAAAACTGGCCACCTCCTATGTCCCTTGCACCCCAAGGTCGCCACCTCCCATTCCCCTTACACCCCCAACCTGGCTACCTCCCATTCGCCTTACTGCCCAAGCTGCCCGCCTCCCATTCACCTTACACCCCCAAGCTGGCGCCCTCCCATTCTCCTTACTCCCCCAAGCTGGCTACCTCCCATTCTTTCCCCTTACACCCCAAGCTTGCCACCTCCCATTCCCCTTGCACCCCCAAGCTGGCTACCTCCCATTCCACTTACACCCCCAAGCTGGCTGTCTCCCATTCTCCTTACTCCGCCAAGCTGGCCACCTCCCATTCGCCTTACACCCCAAGCTGGCCAACTCTCATTCTCCAAACACCCCCAGGCTGGCCAGCTCCCATTCCGCTTACACCTCCAGGTTGGCTGCCTCCCATTCCACTTACACCCCCAAGCTGGCTGCCTCCCATTCTCCTTACTCCCCCAAGCTGGCCACCTCCCATTCCCCTTACACCCCAAGCTGGCCACCTCCCATTCCACTTGCACCCCTAGCTGGCCGCCTCCCATTCTCCTTACACCAACGCCCAAGCTGGCCACCTCCCATTGTCCTTACACCCCACAAGCTGGCCACCTTCTTTCCCCTTACACCCCCAAGCTGGCTGCCTCCCATTCCCCTTACACCCCAAAGCTGGCCACTTCCCATTCTCCTTACTCCGCCAAGCTGGCCACTTCCCATTCCCCTTACACCACAAGCTGGCCACCTCCCATTCTCATTACTCCCCCAAGCTGCCCATCTCCCAATCTCCTTACACCCCAAGCTGGCCACTTCCCATTCCCCATATACCCCCAAGCTGGCCACCTCCAATTCTCCTTTGCACCCCCAAGCTGGTTGCCTCCCATTCCCCTTACACCACAAGCTGGCCACCTCACATTCTCCTTAATCCCCCATGCTGGCCACCTCCCATTCCCCTTACACCCCCAAGCTGGCCACCTCCCAATCCACTTGCACCCCGAAGCTGGCAACCTGCTATTCCCCCTACACCTCCAAACTGACCACCTCCCATTCTCCTTACACCCCCAAACTGGCCACCTGCCATTCCCCTTATACCCCGGAGCTGGATAACTCCCATTCCCCTTACTTCCCACAAGCTTGCTACCTCCCATTCCCATTATATCCCCAAGCTGGACAACTCCCAATCTTCTTACACTCCCAGGCTGACCCTCCCACTCCCCTGACATCTCCAAGCTGGCCAGCTCCCATTCCACTTGCACCCCCATGCTGGCCACCTCCCATTCCCCCAACACACGCAAGCTGGCTACCTCCCCATCCCCTTACTCACCCAAGCAGGCCACCTCCCATAACCCCTTACTTCCCCCAAGCTGGCCACCTCCCGTTCCCCTTACACCCCCAAGTTGGCTACCTCCCAACCCACCTACTCTCCCAAGCTGGCTTCCTCCCATTCTCCTTACACCCCCAAACTGGCTATCTCCCATTACCCTTACACCCCCAAGCTGGCCACTTTCTTATCCCTTACACACACAAGCTGGCTACCTCCCATTACACTTCCACCCCCAAGCTGGTTGCCTCCCATTCCCAATACACCCACAAGCTGGTCAACCCCCATTCCCCTTAATCACCCAAGCTGGCCACGTCCCACTCCACTTACACCCCCAAGCTGGCTGCCTTCCATTCGCCTTACACCCCCAAGATGGCCACTTCCCATTCTCCTTACTCCCCCAAGCTGGTCACTTCCCATTCCCCTTACACCCCAAGCTGGCCGCCTCCCATTCTCATTACTCCCCCAAGCTGCCCATCTCCCAATTTCCTTACACCACAAGCTGGCCACCTCCCATTCCCCATATACCCCCAAGCTGGCCACCTCCAATTCTCCTTTGCACCCCGAAGCCGGCTGCCTCCCATTCCCCTTACACCCCAAGCTGGCCACCTCCCGTGCCCCTTGCACCCCCAAGCTGGCCACCTCCCGTGCCCCTTGCACCCCCAAGCTGGCCACCTCCCATTCTCCTTACACCCCCAAGCTGGCCACCTCCCATTCTCCTTACACCCCAAGCTGGCCACCTCCCATTCCCCTTACACCCCCAAGCTGGCCACCTCCCATTCCCCTTACACCCCAAGCTGGCTACTTCCCATTCCCCTTACTCGCGAAGCTGGCCACCTCCCATTCTCCTTACACCCCCAAAATGGACACCTCCCATTTCCCTTACACCCCCAAGCTGCCCACCTCCCATTCTCCTTACACCCGCAAGCTGGCCATTTCCCATTCCCCTTACACCCCCAAGCTGGCTACCTCCCACTCCCCCTTCTCCCCCAAGCTGGCTACCTCCCATTCCCCTTACATCCACAAGTTGGCCACCTCCCATTTCCCTTACACCCCCAGTTGGCCGGCTCCCATTCCCCTTACACCCCAAAACTGGCCACCTCCTTTGTCCTTACACCCACAAGCTGGCCATTTCCCATTCCCCTTACACCGCCCAAGCTGGCTGCATCCCATTCCCCTTACAGCCCCAAGCTGGCTGCCTCCCATTCTCGAAACGCCCCCAAGCTGGCCACCTCCCATTCTCCTTACACCCACAAGCTGGCCATTTCCCATTCCCCTTACACCCCCAAGCTGGCTACCTCCCATTCCCCTTACACCCCAAAACTGGCCACCTCCTATGTCCCTTACACCCCAGGCTGGCCATCTCCCATTCCCCTTACACCCCCAAGCTGGCCACCTCCCATTCCCCTTACACCCCCAAGCAGGGTACCTTCCATTCTTTCCCCTTACACCCCAAGCTTGCCACCTCCCATTACCCTTACTCCGCCAAGATGGCTACCTCCCATTCTCCTTAATCCCACAAGCTGGCCACCTCACATTACCCTTACACCCCCAAGCTGGTTGCCTTCAATTCCCCTTACATCCCCAAGCTGGTCACCCCCCATTCTGCTTAATCAACCAAGCTGTCCACGTCCCATTCTCCTTACACCCCGAAGCCTGCTGCCTCCCATTCCCCTTACACCCCAAAACTGGCCACCTCCTATGTCCCTTACACCGCAAAACTGGCCACCTCCTATGTCCCTTACACCCCACGCTGGCCTCCTCCCATTCCCCTTACACCCCAAAGCTGGCCACCTCCTGTTCCCGTTACACCCCGAAGCTGGATACCTCCCATTCCCCTGACTTCCCCCAATGTGGCTACCTCCCATTCCCATCACATCCTCAAGTTGGCCAACTCCCATTCCCCTTACTCCCTCAAGGTGGCTACCTGCCATGTCCCTCACACTCCCAAGCTGGCCACCTCCCATTCTCTTTACTCCCACAAGCTGCCCACCGCCAATTTTCCTTTCAACCCAAGCTGCCCACCTCCCATTCCCCTTACACGCCCAAGCTGGCCACCTCCCATTCGCCTTACTTCCCCAAGCTGGCTACCTCCCATTCCCCTTACACCCCCAAGCGGGCCACCTCCCATTCCCCTTACACCCCCAAGCAGGCCACCTCCCATTCTCCTTACAACCACATGCAGGACACTTCCATTCCCCTTACAGCCCCAGGCTGGCTCCCTCCCATTCCACTAACACCCCCAAGCAGGCTGCCTCCCATTCTCCTTACTCCCCGAAGCTGGCCAACTCCCATTCCCCTTACGCCTCAAGCTTGCCACCTCCCATTCCCCTTACACCCCCAAGCTGGCCACCTCCCATTCTCCTTACACCCCCAAGCTAGTTGCCTCCCATTCCCCTTGCACCCCAAAGCTGGCCACCTCCCATTCCCTTTACACGCCCAAGTTGGCCACCTCCCATTCTCCTTACACCCTCAAGCTGCCCATCTCCCATTCTTCATTCACCCCCAAGCTGGCCACCTCCCATTCCACTTACACCCCCAAGATGGCCACCTCCAATTCCCTTACACCCCCATGATGGCTGCCTCCCATTCCCCTTACACACCCAAGCTGGCCAAGTCCGATTCCCCTCACAGCCCCAAGCTGGCCAACTCCCATTCTCCTTGCACACGCAAGCTGGCCAAGTCCGATTCCAGTCACACCCCCAAGCTGGCCAACTCCCATTCTCCTTACACCCCCAAGCTGGCCACCTCCCATTCCCCTTACACCTCCAAGTTGGCTGCCTCCCATTCCCCTTACACCCAAAAGCTCGCCGCCCCCCATTCACCTTCCACCCCAAAGCTGGCCACCTCCCATTCTCCTTACACCCGCAAGCTGGCCACCTCCCATTCCCCTTACTCCCCCATGCTGCCCACCTCCCATTCTCCTTACTCCCCAAGCTGGCCACCTCCCATTCCCCTTACACTCCCAAGCTGGTTGCCTCCCATTCCACCTACAACCGCAAGCTGGCCAGCTCCCATTCCCCTTACACCCGCAAGCTGGCCACCTCCCATTCCTCTTGCACCACTAAGCTGGCCAACTCCCATTCCCCTTACACCCCAAGCTGGCCATCTCCCATTCCCCTTACACCCCAAGCTGGCCACCTCCCATTCTCATTACACCCCGAAGCAGGCCTCCTCCCATTCTTCTTACAACCACATGCTGGCCACCTCCCTTTCCCCTTACATCCTCAGGCTGGCTACCACCCATTCCACTAACACCCCCAAGCAGGCTGCCTCCCATTCTCCTTACTCCCCCAAGCTGGCCAACTGCCATTTCCCTTACGCCTCAAGCTTGCCACCTCCCATTCCCCTTACACCCCCAAGCTGGCCACGTCCCATTCTCCTTACACCCCAAGCTAGTTGCCTCCCATGCCCCTTGCACCCCAAAGCTGGCCAGCTCCCATTCCCCTTACACACCCAAGTTGGCCACCTCCCATTCTCCTTACAACCCCAAGCTGGCCAACTCCCATTCCCCTTACACCCCAAGCTGGCCACCTACCGTTCCCCTTGCACACCAAGCTGGCAACCTCCCATTCCTCTTACTCCCCAGGCTGGCTACATCCCATTCCACTTACACCCCAAGCTGCCCACCTTCCATTCTCCTTACACCCCCAGTTGGCCACCTCCTATTCCTCTTGCACCCACAAGCTGGCCACCTACCATTCTCCTTACACCCCCAAGCTGGTTGCCTCCCATTCCCCTTACGCCCCCAAGCTGGCCACCTCCCATTCTCCTTAATCCCCCAATCTGGCCACCTCCTATTCCCCTTAAACCCCGAAGCTGGCTGCCTCCCATTCCCCTGACACCCACAAGCTGGCCAACTCCCATTCCCCTTACATCCCCAATTTAGCCACCTTCCTTTCCCCTTACACCACTAAGCTGGCCAACTCCCATTCCCCTTACACCCCAAGCTGGCCACCTCCCATTTCCCTTACACCCCAAGCTGGCCACCACCCAATATCCTTACACCCCTCAAGCTGGCCACCTCCCATTTTCCTTGCAACCACAAGCTGGCCACCTCCCATTCCTCTTACGCTCCCAGGCTGGCCACCTCCCATTCCCCATACACCCCCAAGCTGGCAACCTCCCATTCCCCTTTCACCGCCAAGCTGGACACCTCCCATTCTCCTTAATCCCACAAGCTGGCCAGCTCCCATTCCCCTTACACCCCCAAGCTGGCTGCCTCCCATTTCCCTTGCACCCACAAGCTGGCCACCTTCCATTCCCCTTACACTCGCAAGCTGGCCTCTTCTGCCATTCCCCTCACACACCAAGCTGGCCAACTCGCATTCCCTTTACACCCCAAGCTGGCCACCTCCCATTCCCCTTACTACCCAAGCTGGCTACTTCCCATTCCCCTTACACCCTAAGCTGGCCACCTCCCATTCTCCTTACACTCCCAAGCTAGCCACCTGCCATTCCCCTTACACCCCCAGGTTGGTTGCCTCCCATTCCCGTTACACCCCTAAGCTGGCCAACTCTCATTCCCCTTACACCCCAAGCTAGCCACCTCCCATTCTCTTTGCACCCCAATCTGGACACCTCCCATTGCCTTACACCCCCAATCTGGCCACCTCCCATTCTCCTTACACCCCCAAGCTGGCCACCTCCCATTCCCCTTACACCCCCCAATCTAGCTACCTCCCATTACCCTTCCACCCCCAAGCTGGCTGCCTCCCATTCCCCTTACACCACCACCAAGCTGGCCACCTCCAATTTCCCCTACACCCCCAAGCTGGCCACCTCCCATTCTCCTTACACCCACACGCTGGCCATTTCCCATTCGCCTTACAAACCCAAGTGGCTTCCTCGCATTCCCCTTACTCCCCCAAGCTGGCTACCTCCCATTCCCCTTACATCCACATGCTGGCCACCTCCCATTCCCCTTACACCCCCAGCTGGCCACCTCCCATTCCCCTTACACCCCCAAGCTGGTTGACTCCCATTCCACTTACACCCCCAAGCAGGCTGACTCCCATTCTTTTTACTCCCCCAAGCTGGCCAAGTCCCATTCCCCTTACACGCCCAATTTGGCCACCTCCCATTCTCCTTACACCCCCAAGCTCGTTGCCTCCCATTCCCCTTACAGCCCAAGATGGCCACATCCCATTCTCCTTAATCCCACAAGCTGGCCATTTCCCATTCCCCTTACACCCCCAAGCTGGCTGCATCCCATTCCCCTTAAACCCCAGCTGGCTGCCTCCCATTCCCCTTATACGACCAAGCTGGCCATCTCCTGTGCCCCTTACACCCCAAGCTGGCCACGTCCCATTCCCCTTACACCTACCTCCAAGATGGCTACCTCCCATTCGCCTTACTCCCCAAGCTGGCTACCTCCAATTCCCCTTACTCCCCCAAGCTGGCTACCTCCCATTCCCCTTACACCCACAAGCTGGCCACCTCCCATTCCCCTTACTCCCCCAGCTGGCCAACTCCTATGTCCCTTACACCCCAAAACTGGCCACCTCCTAAGTCCCTTACACCCCAAGCTGGCCACCTCCCATTCCCCTTACACCCCAAGTTGGCGCCCTCCCATTCTCCTTACTCTCCCAAGCTGTCTATCTCCAATTCTTTCCCCTTACACCCCAAGCTTGCCACCTCCCGTTCCCCTTACTCCCCCAAGCTTGCTACCTCCCATTCCACTTACACCCCCAAGCAGGCTGCCTCCCATTCTCCTTACACCCCCAACCTGGCCAACTCCCATTCCCCTTACACTCCAAGCTGGCCACCTCTCGTTCTCCTTGCACCCCTGGCTGGCTACCTCCCATTACCATTCCACCCCAAGCTGGTTGCCTCCCATTCCCAATACACCCCCAAGCTGGTCACCCCCATTCTCCTTAATCACCCAAGCTATCCACGTCCCATTCCCCTTACACCCCGAAGTCACCTGCCTCCATTTCCCGTTACACCCCAAGGTAGCCAACTCCCATTCCCCTTACACCCAAAAGCTGGCCTCCTCCCATTCTCCTTACACCCACAAGCAGGCCATTTCCAATCCCCCTTATACCCACAAGCTGGCTACCTCCCATTCCCCCTTATACCCCAAAACTGGCCATCTCCTGTCCCTTACACCCCAAGCTGGCCACCTCCCATTCCCCTTACACTCCCAAGCTCGCCACCTCCCATTCCCTTTACACCCCCAAGCTGGCTGCCTCCCATTCGCCTTAATCCCAATGCTGCCCGCCTCCCATTCCCCTCACACCCCAAAGCTGGCGCCCTCCCATTCTCCTTACTCCCCCAAGCTGGCTACCACCATTCTTTCCCCTTACACCCCAAGCTTGCCACCTCCCATTCCCCTTACTCCCCCAAGCTGCCCACCTCCCATTCCCCTTACACCCCCAAGCTGGCCATCTCCCATTCGCTTTACTTCCCCAAGCTGGCTGCCTCCCATTCCACTTACACCCCCAAGCGGGCTCCTCCCATTCCCCTTACACCCCCAAGCTGGCCACCTCCCATTCCCCTTACAGCCCCAAGCTGGCAACTGCCATTCCCCTTACACCCTCAAGCTGGCCAACTCCCATTCCCCTTACACCCCAAGCTGCCCACCTCCCATTCTCCTTACACCCCAAGCTGGCCACCACCCATTCCCCTTACAACCACATGCTGGCCACCTCCCGTTCTCCTTACAACCACAAGATGGCCACCTCCCATTCCCCATACACCCCCAAGAAGGCCACCTCCCATTCCCCTTACACCCCAAGCTGGCCACCTCCCATTCTCTTTAATCCCACAAGCTGGCCACCTCCCATTCCCCTTACACCCCCAAGCTGGCTGCCTCCCATTCCCTTTGCACCCCCAAGCAGTCCACCCCCATTCTCCTTAATCCCCCAAGCTGGCCACCTCCCATTCCCCTTACACCCCAAGCTGGCCACCTCCCATTCCCCTTACACCCCAAAACTGGCCATCTCCTATGTCCCTTACACCCCAAGCTGGCCATTTCCCATTCCCTTACACCACCAAGCTGGCTACCTCCCATTCCCCTTACTCCGCCAAGCTGGCTACCTCCCATTCTCCTTACGTCCACAAGCTGGCCACCTCCCATTCCCCTTACACCCCCAGCTGGCCACCTCCCATTCCCCTTACACCCCAAAACTGGCCATCTCCTATGTCCCTTACACCCCAAGCTGGCCACCTCCCATTCCCCTTACACCTCCAAGCTGGCTAACTCCCATTCGCCTTACTCCCCAAGCTGCCCGCCACCCATTGCCCTTACACACCCAAGCTGTCCACGCCCCATTCTCCTTACACCCCGAAGCCGGATGGCTCCCATTCTTTCCCCTTACACCCAAGCTTGCCACCTCCCTTTCCCCTTACACCCCCAAGCTGGCCACCTCCCATTCTCCTTACACCCCCAAGTTGGCTACCTCCCATTCTTTCCCCTTACACCCCAAGCTTGCCACCTCCCATTACCCTTACAAGCCCAAGCTGGCGCCCTCCCATTCTCCTTCCTCCACCAAGCTGGCTACCTCCCATTCTTTCCCCTTAAACCCCAAGCTTGCCACCTCCCATTCCCTTTACTCCCTCAAGCTGGCTACCTCCCATTCCACTTACACCCCCAAGCTGGCCACCTCCCATTCTCCTTACATCGCTAATCTGGCCACATCCCATTCCCCTTACACCCCAAGCTGGCTGACTCCCTTTCCCATTACACCCCCAAGCTGGCCATCTCCCATTCCCCTAACACCCCAAAGCTGGCCACCACCCATTCCCGTTACACCCCCAAGCTGGACACCTCCCATTCCCCTGACTTCCCCCAATGTGGCTACCTCCCATTCCCATCACATCCTCAAGGTGGCCAACTCCCTTCCCCTTACTCCATCAAGGTGGCTACCTCCCATGTCCCTCACACTCCCAAGCTAGCCACCTCCCATTCGCCTTGCTCCCACAAGCTGCCCACCTCCCATTCTCCTTACACCCCAAGCTGGCCACCTCCCATTCCCCTTACACCCCCAAGCTGGCCACCACCCATTCTCCCTACACCCCCAAGCTGGCCAACTCCTATTCTCCTTGCAACCACATGCTGGCCACCTCCCATTCTCCTTATAAGCACAAGATGGCCACCTCCCATTCCCCATACACCCCCAAGCCGGCAACTTCCCATTCTCCTTACGACCCCAAGCTGGGTGCTTCCCATTCCCCTGACACCCCAAGCTGGTCACCCCCCATTCTCCTTAATCACCCAAGCTGGCCACGTCCCATTCCACTTACACCCCCAAGCTGGCTGCCTCCCATTCCCCTTACACCCCCAAGCTGGTCACTTCCCATTCTCCTTACTCCCCCAAGCTGGCCACTTCCCATTCCCCTTACACCCCAAGCTGGCCACCTCCCATTCTCATTACTCCCCCAAGCTGCCCATCTCCCAATCTACTTACACTCCAAGCTGGACACCTCCCATTCCCCATATACCCCCAAGCTGGCCACCTCCAATTCGCCTTGCACCCCAAAGCTGGCCACCTCCCATTCCCCTTACGCCCCGAAGCTGGCCACCTCCCATTCTCCTTACAACCGAAACTGCCCACCTCCCATTCCCCTTACAACCCCAAGCTGGCCACCTCCCATTCCCCTTACACCGTCCAAGCTGGCCACCGGCAATTCCCCTTACACCCCCAAGCGGGCTCCTCCCATTCCCCTTACACTCCCAAGCTGGCCACCTCCCATTCACCTTACACCGTCCAAGCTGGCCACCTGCCATTCCCCTTACACCCTCAAGCTGGCCAACTCCCATTTCCCTTACACCCCAAGCTGCCCACCTCCTATTCAACTTGCACCCCAAGCTGGCCACCTCCCATTCCCCTTACAACCCCAAGCTGGCCACCTCCCATTCTCCTTACATCCCCAAGCTGGCCACCTCCCATTCCCCTTACACCCCAAGCTGGCCACCTCCCATTCTCCTCAATTCCACAGGCTGGCCACCTCCCATTCCCCTTACACCCCCAAGCTGGCTGACTCCCATTCCCTTTACATCCCCAAGCAGGCCACCTCCCATTCCCCTTACACCCCCAAGCAGGCCACCTCCCATTCCCCCTACACCCGAAGCTGGTTAATTCCCATTCCCCTTACTCGCCAAGTTGGCCACCTCCCATTCTCCTTACATCCCCAAATTGGACACCTCCCATTTCCCTTACACCCCCAAGCTGGCCACCTCCCATACTCCTTACACCCACAAGCTGGCCATTTCCCTTTCCCCTTACACCCCCCAAGCTGGCTACCTCCCATTCCCCTTACTCCCCCAAGCTGGCTACCTCCCATTCCCCTTGCATCCACAAGTTGGCTACCTCCCATTCCCCTTACAACCCCAAGCTGGCCACCTCCCATTTTCCTTACATCCCCAAGCTGGCCACCTCCCATTCCCCTTACACCCCAAGCTGGCCACCTCCCATTCTCCTCAATTCCACAGGCTGGCCACCTCCCATTCCCCTTACACCCCCAAGCTGGCTGACTCCCATTCCCCTTACACCCCCAAGCAGGCCACCTCCCATTCCCCCTACACCCGAAGCTGGTTAAATCCCATTCCCCTTACTCGCCAAGTTGGCCACCTCCCATTCTCCTTACATCCCCAAATTGGACACCTCCCATTTCCCTTACACCCCCAAGCTGGCCAACTCCTATTCTCCTTGCAACCACATGCTGGCCACCTCCCATTCTCCTTATAAACACAAGATGGCCACCTCCCATTCCCCATACACCCCCAAGCCGGCAACGTCCCATTCTCCTTACGACCCCAAGCTGGGTGCCTCCCATTCCCCTGACACCCCAAGCTGGTCACCCCCCATTCTCCTTAATCACCCAAGCTGGCCACGTCCCATTCCACTTACACCCCCAAGCTGGCTGCCTCCCATTCCCCTTACACCCCCAAGCTGGTCACTTCCCATTCTCCTTACTCCCCCAAGCTGGCCACTTCCCATTCCCCTTACACCCCAAGCTGGCCACCTCCCATTCTCATTACTCCCCCAAGCTGCCCATCTCCCAATCTACTTACACTCCAAGCTGGACACCTCCCATTCCCCATATACCCCCAAGCTGGCCACCTCCAATTCGCCTTGCACCCCAAAGCTGGCCACCTCCCATTCCCCTTACGCCCCGAAGCTGGCCACCTCCCATTCTCCTTACAACCGAAACTGCCCAGCTCCCATTCCCCTTACAACCCCAAGCTGGCCACCTCCCATTCCCCTTACACCGTCCAAGCTGGCCACCGGCAATTCCCCTTACACCCCCAAGCGGGCTCCTCCCATTCCCCTTACACTCCCAAGCTGGCCACCTCCCATTCCCCTTACACCGTCCAAGCTGGCCACCTGCCATTCCCCTTACACCCTCAAGCTGGCCAACTCCCATTTCCCTTACACCCCAAGCTGCCCACCTCCTATTCAACTTGCACCCCAAGCTGGCCACCTCCCATTCCCCTTACAACCCCAAGCTGGCCACCTCCCATTCTCCTTACATCCCCAAGCTGGCCACATCCCATTCCCCTTACACCCCAAGCTGGCCACCTCCCATTCTCCTCAATTCCACAGGCTGGCCACCTCCCATTCCCCTTACACCCCCAAGCTGGCTGACTCCCATTCCCTTTACATCCCCAAGCAGGCCACCTCCCATTCCCCTTACACCCCCAAGCAGGCCACCTCCCATTCCCCCTACACCCGAAGCTGGTTAATTCCCATTCCCCTTACTCGCCAAGTTGGCCACCTCCCATTCTCCTTACATCCCCAAATTGGACACCTCCCATTTCCCTTACACCCCCAAGCTGGCCACCTCCCATACTCCTTACACCCACAAGCTGGCCATTTCCCATTCCCCTTACACCCCCCAAGCTGGCTACCTCCCATTCCCCTTACTCCTCCAAGCTGGCTACCTCCCATTCCCCTTGCATCCACAAGTTGGCTACCTCCCATTCCCCTTACACCCCCAGCTGGCCACCTGCCATTCCCCTTACACACCAAAACTGGCCATCTCCTATGTCCCTTACACCCCAATCTGGCCACTTCCCATTCCCCTTACACCTACAAGCTGGCTGCCTCCCATTCGCCTTACTCCCCAAGCTGCCCGTCTCCCATTGCTCTTACACACCCAAGCTGTCCACGTCCCATTCTCCTTACACCCCGAAGCCGGATGGCTCCCATTCTTTCCCCTTACACCCCAAGCTTGTTACCTCCCTTTCCCCTTACACCCCCAAGCTGGCCACCTCCCATTCTCCTTACACCCACAAGCTGGCCACTTCCCATTCCCCTTACACCCCAAGCTGGCCACCTCCCATTCCCCTTACACCCCAAAACTGGCCACCTCCTATGTCCCTTACACTCCCAAGCTGGCCACCTCCCATTCTCCTTACACCCCCAAGCTAGTTGCCTCCCATTCCCCTTGCACCCCAAAGCTGGCCACCTCCCATTCCCTTTACACGCCCAAGTTGGCCACCTCCCATTCTCCTTACACCCTCAAGCTGCCCATCTCCCATTCTTCATTCACCCCCAAGCTGGCCACCTCCCATTCCACTTACACCCCCCAAGATGGCCACCTCCAATTCCCTTACACCCCCATGATGGCTGCCTCCCATTCCCCTTACACACCCAAGCTGGCCAAGTCCGATTCCCCTCACACCCCCAAGCTGGCCAACTCCCATTCTCCTTGCACACGCAAGCTGGCCAAGTCCGATTCCCGTCACACCCCCAAGCTGGCCAACTCCCATTCTCCTTACACCCCCAAGCTGGCCACCTCCCATTCCCCTTACACCTCCAAGTTGGCTGCCTCCCATTCCCCTTACACCCAAAAGCTCGCCGCCCCCCATTCACCTTCCACCCCAAAGCTGGCCACCTCCCATTCTCCTTACACCCACAAGCTGGCCACCTCCCATTCCCCTTACTCCCCCATGCTGCCCACCTCCCATTCTCCTTACTCCCCAAGCTGGCCACCTCCCATTCCCCTTACACTCCCAAGCTGGTTGCCTCCCATTCCACCTACACCCGCAAGCTGGCCAGCTCCCATTCCCCTTACACCCCCAAGGTGGCCACCTCCCATTCCTCTTGCACCACTAAGCTGGCCAACTCCCATTCCCCTTACACCCCAAGCTGGCCATCTCCCATTCCCCTTACACCCCAAGCTGGCCACGTCCCATTCTCCTTACACCCCAAGCTAGTTGCCTCCCATGCCCCTTGCACCCCAAAGCTGGCCAGCTCCCATTCCCCTTACACACCCAAGTTGGCCACCTCCCATTCTCATTACACCCCGAAGCAGGCCTCCTCCCATTCTTCTTACAACCACATGCTGGCCACCTCCCTTTCCCCTTACATCCTCAGGCTGGCTACCACCCATTCCACTAACACCCCCAAGCAGGCTGCCTCCCATTCTCCTTACTCCCCCAAGCTGGCCAACTGCCATTTCCCTTACGCCTCAAGCTTGCCACCTCCCATTCCCCTTACACCCCCAAGCTGGCCACGTCCCATTCTCCTTACACCCCAAGCTAGTTGCCTCCCATGCCCCTTGCACCCCAAAGCTGGCCAGCTCCCATTCCCCTTACACACCCAAGTTGGCCACCTCCCATTCTCCTTACACCCCCAAGCTGGCCAACTCCCATTCCCCTTACACCCCAAGCTGGCCACCTACCGTTCCCCTTGCACACCAAGCTGGCAACCTCCCATTCCTGTTACTCCCCCAGGCTGGCTACATCCCATTCCACTTACACCCCAAGCGGCCCACCTTCCATTCTCCTTACACCCCCAGTTGGCCACCTCCTATTCCTCTTACACCCACAAGCTGGCCACCTACCATTCTCCTTACACCCCCAAGCTGGTTGCCTCCCATTCCCCTTACGCCCCCAAGCTGGCCACCTCCCATTCCCCTTACACCCCAAAACTGGCCATCTCCTATGTCCCTTACACCCCAAGCTGGCCATTTCCCATTCCCTTACACCACCAAGCTGGCTACCTCCCATTCCCCTTACTCGGCCAAGCTGGCTACCTCCCATTCCCCTTACGTCCACAAGCTGGCCACCTCCCATTCCCCTTACACCTCCAAGCTGGCTAACTCCCATTCGCCTTACTCCCCAAGCTGCCCGCCACCCATTGCCCTTACACACCCAAGCTGTCCACGCCCCATTCTCCTTACACCCCGAAGCCGGATGGCTCCCATTCTTTCCCCTTACACCCAAGCTTGCCACCTCCCTTTCCCCTTACACCCCCAAGCTGGCCACCTCCCATTCTCCTTACACCCCCAAGTTGGCTACCTCCCATTCTTTCCCCTTACACCCCAAGCTTGCCACCTCCCATTACCCTTACAAGCCCAAGCTGGCGCCCTCCCATTCTCCTTCCTCCACCAAGCTGGCTACCTCCCATTCTTTCCCCTTACACCCCAAGCTTGCCACCTCCCATTCCCTTTACTCCCTCAAGCTGGCTACCTCCCATTCCACTTACACCCCCAAGCTGGCCACCTCCCATTCTCCTTACATCGCTAATCTGGCCACATCCCATTCCCCTTACACCCCAAGCTGGCTGACTCCCTTTCCCATTACACCCCCAAGCTGGCCATCTCCCATTCCCCTTACACCCCAAAGCTGGCCACCACCCATTCCCGTTACACCCCCAAGCTGGACACCTCCCATTCCCCTGACTTCCCCCAATGTGGCTACCTCCCATTCCCATCACATCCTCAAGGTGGCCAACTCCCATTCCCCTTACTCCATCAAGGTGGCTACCTCCCATGTCCCTCACACTCCCAAGCTAGCCACCTCCCATTCGCCTTGCTCCCACAAGCTGCCCACCTCCCATTCTCCTTACACCCCAAGCTGGCCACCTCCCATTCCCCTTACACCCCCAAGCTGGCCACCACCCATTCTCCCTACACCCCCAAGCTGGCCAACTCCTATTCTCCTTGCAACCACATGCTGGCCACCTCCCATTCTCCTTATAAACACAAGATGGCCACCTCCCATTCCCCATACACCCCCAAGCCGGCAACTTCCCATTCTCCTTACGACCCCAAGCTGGGTGCCTCCCATTCCCCTGACACCCCAAGCTGGTCACCCCCCATTCTCCTTAATCACCCAAGCTGGCCACGTCCCATTCCACTTACACCCCCAAGCTGGCTGCCTCCCATTCCCCTTACACCCCCAAGCTGGCCACTTCCCATTCCCCTTACACCCCAAGCTGGCCACCTCCCATTCTCATTACTCCCCCAAGCTGCCCATCTCCCAATCTACTTACACTCCAAGCTGGACACCTCCCATTCCCCATATACCCCCAAGCTGGCCACCTCCAATTCGCCTTGCACCCCAAAGCTGGCCACCTCCCATTCCCCTTACGCCCCGAAGCTGGCCACCTCCCATTCTCCTTACAACCCAAACTGCCCACCTCCCATTCCCCTTACAACCCCAAGCTGGCCACTTCCCATTCCCCTTACACCGTCCAAGCTGGCCACCTGCCATTCCCCTTACACCCTCAAGCTGGCCAACTCCCATTTCCCTTACACCCCAAGCTTCCCACCTCCTATTCAACTTGCACCCCAAGCTGGCCACCTCCCATTCCCCTTACAACCCCAAGCTGGCCACCTCCCATTCTCCTTACATCCCCAAGCTGGCCACCTCCCATTCCCCTTACACCCCAAGCTGGCCACCTCCCATTCTCCTCAATTCCACAGGCTGGCCACCTCCCATTCCCCTTACACCCCCAAGCTGGCTGACTCCCATTCCCTTTACATCCCCAAGCAGGCCACCTCCCATTCCCCTTACACCCCCAAGCAGGCCACCTCCCATTCCCCCTACACCCGAAGCTGGTTAATTCCCATTCCCCTTACTCGCCAAGTTGGCCACCTCCCATTCTCCTTACATCCCCAAATTGGACACCTCCCATTTCCCTTACACCCCCAAGCTGGCCACCTCCCATACTCCTTACACCCACAAGCTGGCCATTTCCCATTCCCCTTACACCCCCCAAGCTGGCTACCTCCCATTCCCCTTACACCCCCAAGCTGGCTACCTCCCATTCCCCTTGCATCCACAAGTTGGCTACCTCCCATTCCCCTTACACCCCCAGCTGGCCACCTCCCATTCCCCTTACACACCAAAACTGGCCATCTCCTATGTCCCTTACACCCCAATCTGGCCACTTCCCATTCCCCTTACACCTACAAGCTGGCTGCCTCCCATTCGCCTTACTCCCCAAGCTGCCCGTCTCCCATTGCTCTTACACACCCAAGCTGTCCACGTCCCATTCTCCTTACACCCCGAAGCCGGATGGCTCCCATTCTTTCCCCTTACACCCCAAGCTTGTCACCTCCCCTTCCCCTTACACCCCCAAGCTGGTCACCTCCCATTCTCCTTACACCCACAAGCTGGCCACTTCCCATTCCCCTTACACCCCAAGCTGGCCACCTCCCATTCCCCTTACACCCCAAAACTGGCCACCTCCTATGTCCCTTACACTCCCAAGCTGGCCACCTCCCATTCCCCTCACACCCCCAAGCTGGCTACCTCCCATTCTTTCCCCTTACACCCCAAGCTTGCCACCTCCCATTACTCTTACTCCATCAAGCTGGCTACCTCCCATTCTCCCTGATCCCGCAAGCTGGCCACCTCGCATTACCCTTACACCCCCAAGCTGGTTGCCTTCAATTCCCCTTACACCCCCAAGCAGGTCACCCCCCATTCTGGTTAATCAACCAAGCTGTCCACTTTCCATTCTCCTCAAACCCCGAAGCCGGCTGCATCCCATTCCCCTTACACCCCAAAACTGGCCACCTCCTATGTCCCTTACACCCCAATACTCGCCACCTCCTATGTCCCTTACACCCCAAGCTGGCCACCTCCCATTCCCCTTACACCCCCAAGCTGACCACCACCCATTCCACTTACACCCCCAAGCTGGCTACCTCCCATTCGCCTTACTCCGCAAGCTGCCCGGTTCCCATTACACCCCGAAGATGGCGCCCTCCCATTCTCCTTACTCCCCCAATCTGGCTACCTCCCATTCTTTCCCCTTACACCCCAAGCTTGCCACCTCCCATTCCCCTTACTCCCCCAAGCTGGCTACCTCCCATTCCACTTACACCCCCAAGCTGGCTGCCTCCCACTCTCCTTACTTCCCCAAGCTGGCCAGCTCCCTTTCCCCTTACACCACAAGCTGGCCATCTCTCATTCTGCTTACACCCTCAAGCTGGCCACTTTCTTTCCCCTTACACCCCCAAGCTGGCTACCTCCCATTGCCCTTCCACCCCCAAGCTGGTTGCCTCCCATTCCCAATACACCCCCAAGCTGGTCACCCCCCATTCTCCTTAATCACCCGAGCTGGCCACGTCCCATTCCACTTACACCCCCAAGCTGGCTGCCTCCCATTCCCCTTACACCCCCAAGCTGGCCACTTCCCATTCTCCTTACTCCCCCAAGCTGGCCACTTCCCATTCCCCTTACACCCCAAGCTCGCCACCTCCCATTCTCATTACTCCCCACAAGCTGCCCATCTCCCAACCTCATTACACTCCAAGCTGGCCACCTCCCATTCCCCATATGCCCCCAAGCTGGCCACCTCAAATTCCCCTTGCACCCCCAAGCTGGACTCCTCCAATTCCCCTTACGCCCCGAAGCTGGCCAACTCCCATTCTCCTTACACCCCTAATCTGGCCACATCCCATTCCCCTTACACCCCAAGCTGGCTGACTCCTATTCCCCTTAGACCCCCAAGCTGGCCATCTCCCATTCCCCTTACACCCCAAAGCTGGCCACCTCCCAATCCCGTTACACCCCGAAGATGGATACCTCCCATTCCCCTGACTTCCCCCAATGTGGCTACCTCCCATTCCCATCACATCCTCAAGTTGGCCAACTGCTATTCCCCTTACTCCCTCAACGTGGCTACCTCCCATGTCCCTCACACTCCCAAGCTGGCCACCTCCCATTCTCCTTACTCCCACAAGCTGCCCAACTCCCATTCTCCTTTCAACCCAAGCTGCCCACCTCCCATTCAACTTACACCCCCAAGCTGGCCACCTCCCATTCGCCTTACTTCCCCAAGCTGGCTACCTCCCGTTCCCCTTGCACCTCCAAGCGGGCCACCTCCCATCCCCTTACACCCCCAAGCTGGCCACCTCCCATTCCCCTTACACCCCCAAGCTGGCCACCTGCCATTCCCCTTACACCCCCAAGCTGGCTGCCTCCCATTCCCTTTGCACCCCAAAGCAGGCCACCTCCCATTCTCCTTCATCCCCCAAGCTGGCCACCTCCCATTCCCCTTACACCCCCCAAGCTGGCCTCCTCCCATTCCCCTTACACCCCAAGCTGGTTACTTCCCATTCCCCTTACTCGCCAAGCTGGCCACCTCCCATTCTCCTTACACCCACAAATTGGACACCTCCCATTTCCCTTACACCCCCAAGCTGGACAACTCCCATTCCCCTTACACACCAAGCTGGCCACCTCCCATTCCCCTTGCACCCACAAGCTGGCCACTTTCTTTCCCCTTACACCCCCAAGCTGGCTACCTCCCATTAGCCTTCCACCCCCAAGCTGGTTGCCTCCCATTCCCAATACACCCCCAAGCTGCTCACCCCCCATTCTCCTTAATCACCCAAGCTGGCCACGTCCCATTCCACTTACACCCCCAAGCTGGCTGCCTCCCATTCCCCTTACACCCCCAAGCTGGCCACTTCCCATTCTCCTTACTCCCCAAGCTGGCCACTTCCCATTCCCCTTACACCCCAAGCTGGCCACCTCCCATTCTCATTACTCCCCCAAGCTGCCCATCTCCCAATCTCCTTACACTCCAAGCTGGCCACCTCCCATTCTCCTTACAACCACAAGATGGCCACCTCCCGTTCCCCATTCACCCCCAAGCTGGCAACCTCCCATTCTCCTTACAACCCCAAGCTGGGTGCTTCCCATTCCCCTTACACCCCAAGCTGTCCACCTCCCATTCTCCTTAATCCCACAAGCTGGCCACCTCCCATTCCCCTTACACCCCCAAGCTGGCTGCCTCCCATTCCCTTTGCACCCCCAAGCAGGCCACCTCCCATTCTCCTTAATCCCCCAAGCTGGCCACCTCCCATTCCCCTTACACCCCCAAGCTGGCCACCTCCCATTCCCCTTACACCCCAAGCTGGTTACTTCCCATTCCCCTTACTCGCGAAGCTGGCCACCTCCCATTCTCCTTAAACCCCCAAAATGGACACCTCCCATTTCCCTTACACCCCCAAGCTGGCCACCTCCCATTCTCCTTACACCCGCAAGCTGGCCATTTCCCATTCCCCTTACACCCCCAAGCTGGCTACCTCCCACTCCCCCTACTCCCCCAAGCTGGCTACCTCCTATTCCCCTTACATCCACAAGTTGGCCACCTCCCATTTCCCTTACACCCCCAGTTGGCCACCTCCCATTCCCCTTACACCCCAAAACTGGCCACCTCCTATGTCCCTTACACCCCAAGCTGGCCACCTCCCATTCCCCTTACACCTACAAGCTGGCTGCCTCCCATTCGTCTTACTCCCCAAGCTGCCCGCCTCCCATTCCCTTACACACCCAAGCTGTCCACGTCCCATTCTCCTTACACCCCGAAGCCGGATTGCTCCCATTCTTTCCCCTTACACCCCAAGCTTGCCACCACCCTTTCCCTTTACACCCACAACCTGGCCACCTCCTTTGTCCTTACACCCACAAGCTGGCCATTTCCCATTCCCCTTACACCCCCAAGCTGGCTGCATCCCATTCCTCTTACACCCCCAAGCTGGCTGCCTCCCATTCTCCAAACGCCCCCAAGCTGGCCACCTCCCATTCTCCTTACACCCACAAGCTGGCCATTTCCCATTCCCCTTACACCCCCAAGCTGGCTACCTCCCATTCCCCTTACACCCCAAAACTGGCCACCTCCTATGTCCCTTACACCCCAGGCTGGCCATCTCCCATTCCCCTTACACCCCCAAGCTGGCCACCTCCCATTCCCCTTACACCCCCAAGCAGGCTACCTCCCATTCTTTCCCCTTACACCCCAAGCTTGCCACCTCCCATTAATTACCCTTACTCCGCCAAGATGGCTACCTCCCATTCTCCTTAATCCCACAAGCTGGCCATTTCCCATTCCCCTTACACCCCCAAGCTGGCAGCATCCCATTCCCCTTACACCCCCAAGCTGGCTGCCTCCCATTCTCCAAACGCTCCCAAGCTGGCCACCTCCCATTCTCCTTACACCCACAAGCTGGCCATTTCCCATTCCCCTTACACCCCCAAGCTGGCTACCTCCCATTCCCCTTACACCCCAAAACTGGCCACCTCCTATGTCCCTTACACCCCAGGCTGGCCATCTCCCATTCCCCTTAAACCCCCAAGCTGGCCACCTCCCATTCCCCTTACACCCCCAAGCAGGCTACCTCCCATTCTTTCCCGTTACACCCCAAGCTTGCCACCTCCCATTAATTACCCTTACTCCGCCAAGATGGCTACCTCCCATTCTCCTTAATCCCACAAGCTGGCCATTTCCCATTCCCCTTACACCCCAAGCTGGCTGCATCCCATTCCCCTTACACCCCCAAGCTGGCTGCCTCCCATTCTCCAAACGCTCCCAAGCTGGCCACCTCCCATTCTCCTTACACCCACAAGCTGGCCATTTCCCATTCCCCTTACACCCCCAAGCTGGCTACCTCCCATTCCCCTTACACCCCAAAACTGGCCACCTCCTATGTCCCTTACACCCCAGGCTGGCCATCTCCCATTCCCCTTACACCCCCAAGCTGGCCACCTCCCATTCCCCTTACACCCCCAAGCAGGCTACCTCCCATTCTTTCCCCTTACACCCCAAGCTTGCCACCTCCCATAACCCTTACTCCGCCAAGATGGCTACCTCCCATTCTCCTTAATCCCACAAGCTGGCCACCTCACATTACCCTTACACCCCCAAGCTGGTTGCCTTCAATTCCCCTTACATCCCCAAGCTGGTCACCCCCCATTCTGCTTAATCAACCAAGCTGTTCACGTCCCATTCTCCTTACACCCCGAAGCCTGCTGCCTCCCATTCCCCTTGCACCCCAAAACTGGCCTCCTCCTATGTCCCTTACACCGCAAAACTGGCCACCTCCTATGTCCCTTACACCCCAAGCTGGCCACCTCCCATTCCCCTTACACCCCAAAGCTGGCCAACTCCTGTTCCCGTTACACCCCGAAGCTGGATACCTCCCATTCCCCTGACTTCCCCCAATGTGGCTACCTCCCATTCCCATCACATCCTCAAGTTGGCCAACTCCCATTCCCCTTACTCCCTCAAGGTGGCTACCTTCCATGTCCCTCACACTCCCAAGCTGGCTTCCTCCCATTCTCTTTATTCCCACAAGCTGCCCACCTCCAATTTTCCTTTCAACCCAAGCTGCCCACCTCCCATTCCCCTTACACGCCCAAGCTGGCCACCTCCCATTCGCCTTCCTCCTCCAAGCTGGCTACCTCCCATTCCCCTTAAACCCCCAAGCGGGCCACCTCCCATTCTCCTTACACCCCCAAGCTGGCCACGTCCTATTCCCCTTACACCCCCAAGCTGGCCACCTGCCATTCCCCTGACACTCTCAAGCTGGCTAACTCCCATTCCCCTCACACCCCACGCTTGCCACCTCGCATTCGCCTTACACCGCAAGCTGGCCACCTCCCATTCTCCTTACACCCCCAAGGTGGCCATCTCCCATTTCCTTACACCTACAAGCTGGCCACCTCCCATTCTCCTTGCAACCCCCAAGCTGGCCACCTCTCATTCCCCTTACACCACCAAGCTGGCCACCTCCGATTCCCCTTACACCCAAAGCTGGCCACCTCCCATTCCCGTTACACCCCAAGCTGGATACCTCCCATTCTCCTGACTTACCCCAAGGTGGCTACCTCCCATTCCCATCACATCCCCAAGATGGCCAACTCCCATTCACCTTCCTCCCCCAAGCTGGCTACGTCCCTTATCCCTTACACTCCCAAGCTGGCCACCTCCCATTCCCCTTACACCCCCAAGCTGGCCACCTCCCATTCCCCTTACACCACCAAGCTGGCCAACTCGCATTCCCTTTACACCCCAAGCTGGCCACCTCCCATTCCCCTGTCACCCCAAACTGGCTACTTTTTATTCCCCTTACACCCCAAGCTGGCCACCTCCCATTCTCCTTACACCCCCAAGCTGGCCACTTCCAATCCCCTTACACCCCCAGGTTGGCTGACTCCCATTCCCCTTACACCCCCAAGCTTGCCATCTCTCATTCCCATTACACCCCAAGCTTGTCATCTCCCATTCCCCTTGCACCCCAAGCTGGCCACCTCCCATTCTATTTAAACCCCCAAGCTGGTCACCTCCCATTCTCCTTACACCCCCAAGCTGGTCACATCCCATTCCCTTACACCACCAAGCTGCCTACCTCCCATTACCCTTCCACCCCCAACGCTGGTTGCCTCCCATTCCCAATACACCCCCAAGCTGGTCACCCCCTTTAGCCTTAATCACCCAAGCTGTCCACGTCCCATTCCCCTTACACCCCGAAGCCGGCTGCCTCCCATTCCCCTTACTCCTCCAAGCTGGCTACCTCCCATTCCCCTTTCATCCACAAACTGGCCACCTCCCATTCCCCTTACACCCCCAGCTGGCACCTCCCATTCCCCCTTATACCCAAAAACTGGCCACCTCCTATGTCCCTTACACCCTAAGCTCGCCACCTCCCATTCCCCTTACACCCCCAAGCTGGCTATCTCCCATTCGCCTTACTCCCCAAGCTGCCCGCCTCCCATTCCCCTTACACCCCAAAGCTGGCGCCCTCCCATTCTCTTTACTCCCCAAAGCTGGATACCTCCCATTCTTTCTCCTTACACCCCAAGCTTGCCACCTCCCTTTCCCCTTACACCCCCAAGCTGGCTACATCCCATTCCACTTACACCCCCAAGCAGGCTGCCTCCCATTCTCCTTACTCCCCCAAGCTGGCCACCTCCCATTCCCCTTACACCCCAAGCTGGCCACCTCTCATTCTCCTTACACCCCCAAGCTCGCCAGCTCCCATTCCCCTTACACCCCCAGGTTGGCTGTCTCCCATTCCACTTACACCCCCAAGCTGGATGCCTCCCATTCTCCTTACTCCCCCAAGCTGGCCACCTCCCATTCACATCACATCCCCAAGTTGGCCAACTCCCATTCACCTTACTCCCCAAGCTGGCTACCTCCCATGTCCCTTACACTCCCAAGCTGGCCACCTCCTATTATCCTTACTCCCACAAGCTGCCCACCTCCCATTCTCCATACACTCCAAGCTGGCCACCTCCCATTCCCTTTACACCCCCAAGCAGGCCACCTCCCATTCGCCTTAATTCCCCAAACTGTCTACGTCCCATTCCCCTTACACCCCCAAGCTAGCCACCTCCCATTCCCCTTACACGCCCAAGCTGGCCACCTCCCATTCCCCTTACACCACCTAGCTGGCCACCTCGCATTCCCTTTACACCCCAAGCTGGCCACCTCCCATTCCCCTTACACCCCAAGGTGGCTACTTCCCATTCCCCTTACACCCCAAGCTGGTTAGCTCCCATTCTCCTTACACTCCCAAGCTGGCCACCTCCCATTCGCCTTACACCCCCAGGTTGGCTGCCTCCCATTCCCCTTACACCCCCAAGCTGGCCATTTCTCATTCCCATGACACCCCAAGCTTGTCATCTCCCATTCCCCTTGCACCCCAAGCTGGCCACCTCCCATTCTATTTAAACCCCCAAGCTGGTCACCTCCCATTCTCCTTACACCCCCAAGCTGGTCACATCCCATTCCCTTACACCACCAAGCTGCCTACCTCCCATGACCCTTTCACCCCCAACGCTGGTTGCCTCCCATTCCCAATACACCCCCAAGCTGGTCACCCCCTTTAGCCTTAATCACCCAAGCTGTCCACGTCCCATTCCCCTTACACCCCGGAGCCGGCTGCCTCCCATTCCCCTTACTCCTCCAAGCTGGCTACCTCCCATTCCCCTTTCATCCACAAACTGGCCTCCTCCCATTCCCCTTACACCCCCAGCTGGCACCTCCCATTCCCCCTTATACCCAAAAACAGGCCACCTCCTATGTCCCTTACACCCTAAGCTCGCCACCTCCCATTCCCCTTACACCCCCAAGCTGGCTACCTCCCATTCGCCTTACTCCCCAAGCTGCACGCCTCCCATTCCCCTTACACCCCCAAGCTGGCGCCCTCCCTTTGTCTTTACTCCCCAAAGCTGGATACCTCCCATTCTTTCTCCTTACACCCCACGCTTGCCACCTCTCATTCCCCTTACACCCCCAATCTGGCTACATCCCATTCCACTTACACCCCCAAGCTGGCTGCCTCCCATTCTCCTTACTCCCCCAAGCTGGCCACCTCCCATTCCCCTTACACCCCAAGCTGGCCACCTCTCATTCTCCTTACACCCCCAAGCTCGCCAGCTCCCATTCCCCTTACACCCCCAGGTTGGCGGCCTCCCATTCCACTTACACCCCCAAGCTGGATGCCTCCCATTCTCCTTACTCCCCCAAGCTGGCCACCTCCCATTCACATCACATCCCCAAGTTGGCCAACTCCCATTCACCTTACTCCCCCAAGCTGGCTACCTCCCATGTCCCTTACACTCCCAAGATGGCCACCTCCTATTCTCCTTACTCCCCACAAGCTGCCCACCTCCCATTCTCCATACACTCCAAGCTGGCCACCTCCCATTCCCTTTACACCCCCAAGCTGGCCACCTCCCATTCGCATTAAATCCCCAAACTGTCTACGTCCCATTCCCCTAACACCCCCAAGCTAGCCACCTCCCATTCCCCTTACACGCCCAAGCTGGCCACCTCCCATTCCCCTTACACCACCAAGCTGGCCATCTCGCATTCCCTTTACACCCCAAGCTGGCCACCTCCCATTCCCCTTACACCCCAAGGTGGCTACCTGCCATGTCCCTCACACTCCGAAGCTGGCTTCCTCCCATTCTCTTTACTCCCACAAGCTGCCCACCTCCAATTTTCCTTTCAACCCAAGCTGCCCACCTCCCATTCCCCTTACACGCCCAAGCTGGCCACCTCCCATTCGCCTTCCTCCTCCAAGCTGGCTACCTCCCATTCCCCTTAAACCCCCAAGCGGGCCACCTCCCATTCCCCTTACACCCCCAAGCTGGCCACGTCCTATTCCCCTTACACCCCCAAGCTGGCCACCTGCCATTCCCCTGACACTCTCAAGCTGGCTAACTCCCATTCCCCTCACACCCCACGCTTGCCACCTCGCATTCGCCTTACACCACAAGCTGGCCACCTCCCATTCTCCTTACACCCCCAAGGTGGCCATCTCCCATTTCCTTACACCTACAAGCTGGCCACCTCCCATTCTCCTTGCAACCCCAAGCTGGCCACCTCTCATTCCCCTTACACCACCAAGCTGGCCACCTCCGATTCCCCTTACACCCAAAGCTGGCCACCTCCCATTCCCGTTACACCCCAAGCTGGATACCTCCCATTCTCCTGACTTACCCCAAGGTGGCTACCTCCCATTCCCATCACATCCCCAAGATGGCCAACTCCCATTCACCTTCCTCCCCCAAGCTGGCTACGTCCCTTATCCCTTACACTCCCAAGCTGGCCACCTCCCATTCCCCTTACACCCCCAAGCTGGCCACCTCCCATTCCCCTTACACCACCAAGCTGGCCAACTCGCATTCCCTTTACACCCCAAGCTGGCCACCTCCCATTCCCCTGTCACCCCAAGCTGGCTACTTTTTATTCCCCTTACACCCCAAGCTGGCCACCTCCCATTCTCCTTACACCCCCAAGCTGGCCACTTCCAATCCCCTTACACCCCCAGGTTGGCTGACTCCCATTCCCCTTACACCCCCAAGCTTGCCATCTCTCATTCCCATTACACCCCAAGCTTGTCATCTCCCATTCCCCTTGCACCCCAAGCTGGGCACCTCCCATTCTATTTAAACCCCCAAGCTGGTCACCTCCCATTCTCCTTACACCCCCAAGCTGGTCACATCCCATTCCCTTACACCACCAAGCTGCCTACCTCCCATTACCCGTCCACCCCCAACGCTGGTTGCCTCCCATTCCCAATACACCCCCAAGCTGGTCACCCCCTTTAGCCTTAATCACCCAAGCTGTCCACGTCCCATTCCCCTTACACCCCGAAGCCGGCTGCCTCCCATTCCCCTTACTCCTCCAAGCTGGCTACCTCCCATTCCCCTTTCATCCACAAACTGGCCACCTCCCATTCCCCTTACACCCCCAGCTGGCACCTCCCATTCCCCCTTATACCCAAAAACTGGCCACCTCCTATGTCCCTTACACCCTAAGCTCGCCACCTCCCATTCCCCTTACACCCCCAAGCTGGCTACCTCCCATTCGCCTTACTCCCCAAGCTGCCCGCCTCCCATTCCCCTTACACCCCAAAGCTGGCGCCCTCCCATTCTCTTTACTCCCCAAAGCTGGATACCTCCAATTCTTTCTCCTTACACCCCAAGCTTGCCACGTCCCTTTCCCCTTACACCCCCAAGCTGGCTACATCCCATTCCACTTACACCCCCAAGCAGGCTGCCTCCCATTCTCCTTACTCCCCCAAGCTGGCCACCTCCCATTCCCCTTACACCCCAAGCTGGCCACCTCTCATTCTCCTTACACCCCCAAGCTCGCCAGCTCCCATTCCCCTTACACCCCCAGGTTGGCTGCCTCCCATTCCACTTACACCCCCAAGCTGGATGCCTCCCATTCTCCTTACTCCCCCAAGCTGGCCACCTCCCATTCACATCACATCCCCAAGTTGGCCAACTCCCATTCACCTTACTCCCCAAGCTGGCTACCTCCCATGTCCCTTACACTCCCAAGCTGGCCACCTCCTATTCTCCTTACTCCCACAAGCTGCCCACCTCCCATTCTCCATACACTCCAAGCTGGCCACCTCCCATTCCCTTTACACCCCCAAGCTGGCCACCTCCCATTCGCCTTAATTCCCCAAACTGTCTACGTCCCATTCCCCTTACACCCCCAAGCTAGCCACCTCCCATTCCCCTTACACGCCCAAGCTGGCCACCTCCCATTCCCCTTACACCACCTAGCTGGCCATCTCGCATTCCCTTTACACCCCAAGCTGGCCACCTCCCATTCCCCTTACACCCCAAGGTGGCTACTTCCCATTCCCCTTACACCCCAAGCTGGTTAGCTCCCATTCTCCTTACACTCCCAAGCTGGCCACCTCCCATTCGCCTTACACCCCCAGGTTGGCTGCCTCCCATTCCCCTTACACCCCCAAGCTGGCCATCTCTCATTCCCATGACACCCCAAGCTTGTCATCTCCCATTCCCCTTGCACCCCAAGCTGGCCACCTCCCATTCTATTTAAACCCCCAAGCTGGTCACCTCCCATTCTCCTTACACCCCCAAGCTGGTCACATCCCATTCCCTTACACCACCAAGCTGCCTACCTCCCATTACCCTTTCACCCCCAACGCTGGTTGCCTCCCATTCCCAATACACCCCCAAGCTGGTCACCCCCTTTAGCCTTAATCACCCAAGCTGTCCACGTCCCATTCCCCCTACACCCCGGAGCCGGCTGCCTCCCATTCCCCTTACTCCTCCAAGCTGGCTACCTCCCATTCCCCTTTCATCCACAAACTGGCCTCCTCCCATTCCCCTTACTCCCCCAGCTGGCACCTCCCATTCCCCCTTATACCCAAAAACAGGCCACCTCCTATGTCCCTTACACCCTAAGCTCGCCACCTCCCATTCCCCTTACACCCCCAAGGTGGCTACCTCCCATTCGCCTTACTCCCCAAGCTGCACGCCTCCCATTCCCCTTACACCCCCAAGCTGGCGCCCTCCCTTTGTCTTTACTCCCCAAAGCTGGATACCTCCCATTCTTTCTCCTTACACCCCAAGCTTGCCACCTCCCATTACCCTTACACCCCCAATCTGGCTACATCCCATTCCACTTACACCCCCAAGCTGGCTGCCTCCCATTCTCCTTACTCCCCCAAGCTGGCCACCTCCCATTCCCCTTACACCCCAAGCTGGCCACCTCTCATTCTCCTTACACCCCCAAGCTCGCCAGCTCCCATTCCCCTTACACCCCCAGGTTGGCTGCCTCCCATTCCACTTACACCCCCAAGCTGGATGCCTCCCATTCTCCTTACTCCCCCAAGCTGGCCACCTCCCATTCACATCACATCCCCACGTTGGCCAACTCCCATTCACCTTACTCCCCCAAGCTGGCTACCTCCCATGCCCCTTACACTCCCAAGATGGCCACCTCCCATTCTCCATACACTCCAAGCTGGCCACCTCCCATTCCCTTTACACCCCCAAGCTGGCCACCTCCCATTCGCATTAAATCCCCAAACTGTCTACGTCC
This sequence comes from Raja brachyura, assembly GCA_963514005.1. The sequence goes on along the minus strand of OY740828.1, from coordinate 136,116 downwards.
CATTCCCCTTACACCCCCAAGCTAGCCACCTCCCATTCTCCTTACACCCCCAAGCTGGTCACATCCCATTCCCTTACACCACCAAGCTGCCTACCTCCCATTACCCTTTCACCCCCAACGCTGGTTGCCTCCCATTCCCAATACACCCCCAAGCTGGTCACCCCCTTTAGCCTTAATCACCCAAGCTGTCCACGTCCCATTCCCCCTACACCCCGGAGCCGGCTGCCTCCCATTCCCCTTACTCCTCCAAGCTGGCTACCTCCCATTCCCCTTTCATCCACAAACTGGCCTCCTCCCATTCCCCTTACACCCCCAGCTGGCACCTCCCATTCCCCCTTATACCCCAAAACAGGCCACCTCCTATGTCCCTTACACCCTAAGCTCGCCACCTCCCATTCCCCTTACACCCCCAAGCTGGCTACCTCCCATTCGCCTTACTCCCCAAGCTGCACGCCTCCCATTCCCCTTACACCCCCAAGCTGGCGCCCTCCCTTTGTCTTTACTCCCCAAAGCTGGATACCTCCCATTCTTTCTCCTTACACCCCAAGCTTGCCACCTCCCATTACCCTTACACCCCCAATCTGGCTACATCCCATTCCACTTACACCCCCAAGCTGGCTGCCTCCCATTCTCCTTACTCCCCCAAGCTGGCCACCTCCCATTCCCCTTACACCCCAAGGTGGCCACCTCTCATTCTCCTTACACCCCCAAGCTCGCCAGCTCCCATTCCCCTTACACCCCCAGGTTGGCTGCCTCCCATTCCACTTACACCCCCAAGCTGGATGCCTCCCATTCTCCTTACTCCCCCAAGCTGGCCACCTCCCATTCACATCACATCCCCACGTTGGCCAACTCCCATTCACCTTACTCCCCCAAGCTGGCTACCTCCCATGTCCCTTACACTCCCAAGATGGCCACCTCCCATTCTCCATACACTCCAAGCTGGCCACCTCCCATTCCCTTTACACCCCCAAGCTGGCCAACTCCCATTCGCATTAAATCCCCAAACTGTCTACGTCCCATTCCCCTTACACCCCCAAGCTAGCCACCTCCCATTCCCCTTACACGCCCAAGCTGGCCACCTCCCATTCCCCTTACACCACCAAGCTGGCCATCTCGCATTCCCTTTACACCCCAAGCTGGCCTCCTCCCATTCCCCTTACACCCCAAGGTGGCTACTTCCCATTCCCCTTACATCCCAAGCTGGCTACCTCCCATTCTCCTTACACTCCCAAGCTGGCCACCTCCCATTCGCCTTACACCCCCAGGTTGGCTGCCTACCATTCCCATTACACCCCCAAGCTGGCTAACTCCCATTACCCTTCCACCCCCAAGCTGGTTGCCTCCCATTCCCAATACACCACCACGCTGGTCACCCCCATTCTCCTTAATCACCCAAGCTGGCCACCTCCCATTCTCCTTACATCCACAAGCTCGCCACATCCCATTCCCCTTACACCCCCAGCTGGCACCTCCCATTCCCCCTTATACCCCAAAACTGGCCACCTCCTATGTCCCTTACACCCCAAGCTCGCCACCTCCCATTCCCCTTACACCCCCAACCTGGCTACCTCCCATTCGCCTTACTCCCCAAGCTGCCCGCCTCCCATTCCCCTTACACCCACAAGCTGGCGCCCACCCATTCTCCTTACTCCCCCAAGCTGGCTACCTCCCATTCTTTCCCCTTACACCCCAAGCTTGCCACCTCCCATTCCCCTTACACCCCTAAGCTGGCTACCTCCCATTCCACTTACACCCCCAAGCTGGCTGCGTCCCATTCTCCTTACTCCCCCAAGCTGGCCACCTCCCATTCCCCTTACACCCCAAGCTGGCCACCTCTCATTCTCCTTACACCCCCAAGCTCGCCAGCTCCCATTCCCCTTACACCCCCAGGTTGGCGGCCTCCCATTCCACTTACACCCCCAAGCTGGATGCCTCCCATTCTCCTTACTCCCCCAAGCTGGCCACCTCCCATTCACATCACATCCCCAAGTTGGCCAACTCCCATTCACCTTACTCCCCCCAAGCTGGCTACCTCCCATGTCCCTTACACTCCCAAGATGGCCACCTCCTATTCTCCTTACTCCCACAAGCTGCCCACCTCCCATTCTCCATACACTCCAAGCTGGCCACCTCCCATTCCCTTTACACCCCCAAGCTGGCCACCTCCCATTCGCATTAAATCCCCAAACTGTCTACGTCCCATTCCCCTTACACCCCCAAGCTAGCCACCTCCCATTCCCCTTACACGCCCAAGCTGGCCACCTCCCATTCCCCTTACACCACCAAGCTGGCCATCTCGCATTCCCTTTACACCCCAAGCTGGCCACCTCCCATTCCCCTTACACCCCAAGGTGGCTACCTGCCATGTCCCTCACACTCCCAAGCTGGCTTCCTCCCATTCTCTTTACTCCCACAAGCTGCCCACCTCCAATTTTCCTTTCAACCCAAGCTGCCCACCTCCCATTCCCCTTACACGCCCAAGCTGGCCACCTCCCATTCGCCTTCCTCCTCCAAGCTGGCTACCTCCCATTCCCCTTAAACCCCCAAGCGGGCCACCTCCCATTCCCCTTACACCCCCAAGCTGGCCACGTCCTATTCCCCTTACACCCCCAAGCTGGCCACCTGCCATTCCCCTGACACTCTCAAGCTGGCTAACTCCCATTCCCCTCACACCCCACGCTTGCCACCTCGCATTCGCCTTACACCACAAGCTGGCCACCTCCCATTCTCCTTACACCCCCAAGGTGGCCATCTCCCATTTCCTTACACCTACAAGCTGGCCACCTCCCATTCTCCTTGCAACCCCAAGCTGGCCACCTCTCATTCCCCTTACACCACCAAGCTGGCCACCTCCGATTCCCCTTACACCCAAAGCTGGCCACCTCCCATTCCCGTTACACCCCAAGCTGGATACCTCCCATTCTCCTGACTTACCCCAAGGTGGCTACCTCCCATTCCCATCACATCCCCAAGATGGCCAACTCCCATTCACCTTCCTCCCCCAAGCTGGCTACGTCCCTTATCCCTTACACTCCCAAGCTGGCCACCTCCCATTCCCATTACACCCCCAAGCTGGCCACCTCCCATTCCCCTTACACCACCAAGCTGGCCAACTCGCATTCCCTTTACACCCCAAGCTGGCCACCTCCCATTCCCCTGTCACCCCAAGCTGGCTACTTTTTATTCCCCTTACACCCCAAGCTGGCCACCTCCCATTCTCCTTACACCCCCAAGCTGGCCACTTCCAATCCCCTTACACCCCCAGGTTGGCTGACTCCCATTCCCCTTACACCCCCAAGCTTGCCATCTCTCATTCCCATTACACCCAAGCTTGTCATCTCCCATTCCCGTTACACCCCAAGCTGGATACCTCCCATTCTCCTGACTTACCCCAAGGTGGCTACCTCCCATTCCCATCACATCCCCAAGATGGCCAACTCCCATTCACCTTCCTCCCCCAAGCTGGCTACGTCCCTTATCCCTTACACTCCCAAGCTGGCCACCTCCCATTCCCCTTACACCCCCAAGCTGGCCACCTCCCATTCCCCTTACACCACCAAGCTGGCCAACTCGCATTCCCTTTACACCCCAAGCTGGCCACCTCCCATTCCCCTGTCACCCCAAGCTGGCTACTTTTTATTCCCCTTACACCCCAAGCTGGCCACCTCCCATTCTCCTTACACCCCCAAGCTGGCCACTTCCAATCCCCTTACACCCCCAGGTTGGCTGACTCCCATTCCCCTTACACCCCCAAGCTTGCCATCTCTCATTCCCATTACACCCCAAGCTTGTCATCTCCCATTCCCCTTGCACCCCAAGCTGGGCACCTCCCATTCTATTTAAACCCCCAAGCTGGTCACCTCCCATTCTCCTTACACCCCCAAGCTGGTCACATCCCATTCCCTTACACCACCAAGCTGCCTACCTCCCATTACCCGTCCACCCCCAACGCTGGTTGCCTCCCATTCCCAATACACCCCCAAGCTGGTCACCCCCTTTAGCCTTAATCACCCAAGCTGTCCACGTCCCATTCCCCTTACACCCCGAAGCCGGCTGCCTCCCATTCCCCTTACTCCTCCAAGCTGGCTACCTCCCATTCCCCTTTCATCCACAAACTGGCCACCTCCCATTCCCCTTACACCCCCAGCTGGCACCTCCCATTCCCCCTTATACCCAAAAACTGGCCACCTCCTATGTCCCTTACACCCTAAGCTCGCCACCTCCCATTCCCCTTACACCCCCAAGCTGGCTACCTCCCATTCGCCTTACTCCCCAAGCTGCCCGCCTCCCATTCCCCTTACACCCCAAAGCTGGCGCCCTCCCATTCTCTTTACTCCCCAAAGCTGGATACCTCCCATTCTTTCTCCTTACACCCCAAGCTTGCCACGTCCCTTTCCCCTTACACCCCCAAGCTGGCTACATCCCATTCCACTTACACCCCCAAGCAGGCTGCCTCCCATTCTCCTTACTCCCCCAAGCTGGCCACCTCCCATTCCCCTTACACCCCAAGCTGGCCACCTCTCATTCTCCTTACACCCCCAAGCTCGCCAGCTCCCATTCCCCTTACACCCCCAGGTTGGCTGCCTCCCATTCCACTTACACCCCCAAGCTGGATGCCTCCCATTCTCCTTACTCCCCCAAGCTGGCCACCTCCCATTCACATCACATCCCCAAGTTGGCCAACTCCCATTCACCTTACTCCCCAAGCTGGCTACCTCCCATGTCCCTTACACTCCCAAGCTGGCCACCTCCTATTCTCCTTACTCCCACAAGCTGCCCACCTCCCATTCTCCATACACTCCAAGCTGGCCACCTCCCATTCCCTTTACACCCCCAAGCTGGCCACCTCCCATTCGCATTAAATCCCCAAACTGTCTACGTCCCATTCCCCTTACACCCCCAAGCTAGCCACCTCCCATTCTCCTTACACCCCCAAGCTGGTCACATCCCATTCCCTTACACCACCAAGCTGCCTACCTCCCATTACCCTTTCACCCCCAACGCTGGTTGCCTCCCATTCCCAATACACCCCCAAGCTGGTCACCCCCTTTAGCCTTAATCACCCAAGCTGTCCACGTCCCATTCCCCCTACACCCCGGAGCCGGCTGCCTCCCATTCCCCTTACTCCTCCAAGCTGGCTACCTCCCATTCCCCTTTCATCCACAAACTGGCCTCCTCCCATTCCCCTTACACCCCCAGCTGGCACCTCCCATTCCCCCTTATACCCCAAAACAGGCCACCTCCTATGTCCCTTACACCCTAAGCTCGCCACCTCCCATTCCCCTTACACCCCCAAGCTGGCTACCTCCCATTCGCCTTACTCCCCAAGCTGCACGCCTCCCATTCCCCTTACACCCCCAAGCTGGCGCCCTCCCTTTGTCTTTACTCCCCAAAGCTGGATACCTCCCATTCTTTCTCCTTACACCCCAAGCTTGCCACCTCCCATTACCCTTACACCCCCAATCTGGCTACATCCCATTCCACTTACACCCCCAAGCTGGCTGCCTCCCATTCTCCTTACTCCCCCAAGCTGGCCACCTCCCATTCCCCTTACACCCCAAGGTGGCCACCTCTCATTCTCCTTACACCCCCAAGCTCGCCAGCTCCCATTCCCCTTACACCCCCAGGTTGGCTGCCTCCCATTCCACTTACACCCCCAAGCTGGATGCCTCCCATTCTCCTTACTCCCCCAAGCTGGCCACCTCCCATTCACATCACATCCCCACGTTGGCCAACTCCCATTCACCTTACTCCCCCAAGCTGGCTACCTCCCATGTCCCTTACACTCCCAAGATGGCCACCTCCCATTCTCCATACACTCCAAGCTGGCCACCTCCCATTCCCTTTACACCCCCAAGCTGGCCAACTCCCATTCGCATTAAATCCCCAAACTGTCTACGTCCCATTCCCCTTACACCCCCAAGCTAGCCACCTCCCATTCCCCTTACACGCCCAAGCTGGCCACCTCCCATTCCCCTTACACCACCAAGCTGGCCATCTCGCATTCCCTTTACACCCCAAGCTGGCCTCCTCCCATTCCCCTTACACCCCAAGGTGGCTACTTCCCATTCCCCTTACATCCCAAGCTGGCTACCTCCCATTCTCCTTACACTCCCAAGCTGGCCACCTCCCATTCGCCTTACACCCCCAGGTTGGCTGCCTACCATTCCCATTACACCCCCAAGCTGGCTAACTCCCATTACCCTTCCACCCCCAAGCTGGTTGCCTCCCATTCCCAATACACCACCACGCTGGTCACCCCCATTCTCCTTAATCACCCAAGCTGGCCACCTCCCATTCTCCTTACATCCACAAGCTCGCCACATCCCATTCCCCTTACACCCCCAGCTGGCACCTCCCATTCCCCCTTATACCCCAAAACTGGCCACCTCCTATGTCCCTTACACCCCAAGCTCGCCACCTCCCATTCCCCTTACACCCCCAACCTGGCTACCTCCCATTCGCCTTACTCCCCAAGCTGCCCGCCTCCCATTCCCCTTACACCCACAAGCTGGCGCCCACCCATTCTCCTTACTCCCCCAAGCTGGCTACCTCCCATTCTTTCCCCTTACACCCCAAGCTTGCCACCTCCCATTCCCCTTACACCCCTAAGCTGGCTACCTCCCATTCCACTTACACCCCCAAGCTGGCTGCGTCCCATTCTCCTTACTCCCCCAAGCTGGCCACCTCCCATTCCCCTTACACCCCAAGCTGGCCACCTCTCATTCTCCTTACAACCCCAAGCTCGCCAGCTCCCATTCCCCTTACACCCCCAGGTTGGCGGCCTCCCATTCCACTTACACCCCCAAGCTGGATGCCTCCCATTCTCCTTACTCCCCCAAGCTGGCCACCTCCCATTCACATCACATCCCCAAGTTGGCCAACTCCCATTCACCTTACTCCCCCCAAGCTGGCTACCTCCCATGTCCCTTACACTCCCAAGATGGCCACCTCCTATTCTCCTTACTCCCACAAGCTGCCCACCTCCCATTCTCCATACACTCCAAGCTGGCCACCTCCCATTCCCTTTACACCCCCAAGCTGGCCACCTCCCATTCGCATTAAATCCCCAAACTGTCTACGTCCCATTCCCCTTACACCCCCAAGCTAGCCACCTCCCATTCCCCTTACACGCCCAAGCTGGCCACCTCCCATTCCCCTTACACCACCAAGCTGGCCATCTCGCATTCCCTTTACACCCCAAGCTGGCCACCTCCCATTCCCCTTACACCCCAAGGTGGCTACCTGCCATGTCCCTCACACTCCCAAGCTGGCTTCCTCCCATTCTCTTTACTCCCACAAGCTGCCCACCTCCAATTTTCCTTTCAACCCAAGCTGCCCACCTCCCATTCCCCTTACACGCCCAAGCTGGCCACCTCCCATTCGCCTTCCTCCTCCAAGCTGGCTACCTCCCATTCCCCTTAAACCCCCAAGCGGGCCACCTCCCATTCCCCTTACACCCCCAAGCTGGCCACGTCCTATTCCCCTTACACCCCCAAGCTGGCCACCTGCCATTCCCCTGACACTCTCAAGCTGGCTAACTCCCATTCCCCTCACACCCCACGCTTGCCACCTCGCATTCGCCTTACACCACAAGCTGGCCACCTCCCATTCTCCTTACACCCCCAAGGTGGCCATCTCCCATTTCCTTACACCTACAAGCTGGCCACCTCCCATTCTCCTTGCAACCCCAAGCTGGCCACCTCTCATTCCCCTTACACCACCAAGCTGGCCACCTCCGATTCCCCTTACACCCAAAGCTGGCCACCTCCCATTCCCGTTACACCCCAAGCTGGATACCTCCCATTCTCCTGACTTACCCCAAGGTGGCTACCTCCCATTCCCATCACATCCCCAAGATGGCCAACTCCCATTCACCTTCCTCCCCCAAGCTGGCTACGTCCCTTATCCCTTACACTCCCAAGCTGGCCACCTCCCATTCCCCTTACACCCCCAAGCTGGCCACCTCCCATTCCCCTTACACCACCAAGCTGGCCAACTCGCATTCCCTTTACACCCCAAGCTGGCCACCTCCCATTCCCCTGTCACCCCAAGCTGGCTACTTTTTATTCCCCTTACACCCCAAGCTGGCCACCTCCCATTCTCCTTACACCCCCAAGCTGGCCACTTCCAATCCCCTTACACCCCCAGGTTGGCTGACTCCCATTCCCCTTACACCCCCAAGCTTGCCATCTCTCATTCCCATTACACCCAAGCTTGTCATCTCCCATTCCCCTTGCACCCCAAGCTGGGCACCTCCCATTCTATTTAAACCCCCAAGCTGGTCACATCCCATTCCCTTACACCACCAAGCTGCCTACCTCCCATTACCCGTCCACCCCCAACGCTGGTTGCCTCCCATTCCCAATACACCCCCAAGCTGGTCACCCCCTTTAGCCTTAATCACCCAAGCTGTCCACGTCCCATTCCCCTTACACCCCGAAGCCGGCTGCCTCCCATTCCCCTTACTCCTCCAAGCTGGCTACCTCCCATTCCCCTTTCATCCACAAACTGGCCACCTCCCATTCCCGTTACACCCCCAGCTGGCACCTCCCATTCCCCCTTATACCCAAAAACTGGCCACCTCCTATGTCCCTTACACCCTAAGCTCGCCACCTCCCATTCCCCTTACACCCCCAAGCTGGCTACCTCCCATTCGCCTTACTCCCCAAGCTGCCCGCCTCCCATTCCCCTTACACCCCAAAGCTGGCGCCCTCCCATTCTCTTTACTCCCCAAAGCTGGATACCTCCCATTCTTTCTCCTTACACCCTAAGCTTGCCACGTCCCTTTCCCCTTACACCCCCAAGCTGGATACATCCCATTCCACTTACACCCCCAAGCAGGCTGCCTCCCATTCTCCTTACTCCCCCAAGCTGGCCACCTCCCATTCCCCTTACACCCCAAGCTGGCCACCTCTCATTCTCCTTACACCCCCAAGCTCGCCAGCTCCCATTCCCCTTACACCCCCAGGTTGGCTGCCTCCCATTCCACTTACACCCCCAAGCTGGATGCCTCCCATTCTCCTTACTCCCCCAAGCTGGCCACCTCCCATTCACATCACATCCCCAAGTTGGCCAACTCCCATTCACCTTACTCCCCAAGCTGGCTACCTCCCATGTCCCTTACACTCCCAAGCTGGCCACCTCCTATTCTCCTTACTCCCACAAGCTGCCCACCTCCCATTCTCCATACACTCCAAGCTGGCCACCTCCCATTCCCTTTACACCCCCAAGCTGGCCACCTCCCATTCGCCTTAATTCCCCAAACTGTCTACGTCCCATTCCCCTTACACCCCCAAGCTAGCCACCTCCCATTCCCCTTACACGCCCAAGCTGGCCACCTCCCATTCCCCTTACACCACCTAGCTGGCCATCTCGCATTCCCTTTACACCCCAAGCTGGCCACCTCCCATTCCCCTTACACCCCAAGGTGGCTACTTCCCATTCCCCTTACACCCCAAGCTGGTTAGCTCCCATTCTCCTTACACTCCCAAGCTGGCCACCTCCCATTCGCCTTACACCCCCAGGTTGGCTGCCTCCCATTCCCCTTACACCCCCAAGCTGGCCATCTCTCATTCCCATGACACCCCAAGCTTGTCATCTCCCATTCCCCTTGCACCCCAAGCTGGCCACCTCCCATTCTATTTAAACCCCCAAGCTGGTCACCTCCCATTCTCCTTACACCCCCAAGCTGGTCACATCCCATTCCCTTACACCACCAAGCTGCCTACCTCCCATTACCCTTTCACCCCCAACGCTGGTTGCCTCCCATTCCCAATACACCCCCAAGCTGGTCACCCCCTTTAGCCTTAATCACCCAAGCTGTCCACGTCCCATTCCCCTTACACCCCGGAGCCGGCTGCCTCCCATTCCCCTTACTCCTCCAAGCTGGCTACCTCCCATTCCCCTTTCATCCACAAACTGGCCTCCTCCCATTCCCCTTACACCCCCGGCTGGCACCTCCCATTCCCCCTTATACCCAAAAACAGGCCACCTCCTATGTCCCTTACACCCTAAGCTCGCCACCTCCCATTCCCCTTACACCCCCAAGCTGGCTACCTCCCATTCGCCTTACTCCCCAAGCTGCACGCCTCCCATTCCCCTTACACCCCCAAGCTGGCGCCCTTCCTTTGTCTTTACTCCCCAAAGCTGGATACCTCCCATTCTTTCTCCTTACACCCCAAGCTTGCCACCTCCCATTCCCCTTACACCCCCAATCTGGCTACATCCCATTCCACTTACACCCCCAAGCTGGCTGCCTCCCATTCTCCTTACTCCCCCAAGCTGGCCACCTCCCATTCCCCTTACACCCCAAGCTGGCCACCTCTCATTCTCCTTACACCCCCAAGCTCGCCAGCTCCCATTCCCCTTACACCCCCTGGTTGGCTGCCTCCCATTCCACTTACACCCCCAAGCTGGATGCCTCCCATTCTCCTTACTCCCCCAAGCTGGCCACCTCCCATTCACATCACATCCCCAAGTTGGCCAACTCCCATTCACCTTACTCCCCCAAGCTGGCTACCTCCCATGTCCCTTACACTCCCAAGATGGCCACCTCCTATTCTCCTTACTCCCCACAAGCTGCCCACCTCCCATTCTCCATACACTCCAAGCTGGCCACCTCCCATTCCCTTTACACCCCCAAGCTGGCCACCTCCCATTCGCATTAAATCCCCAAACTGTCTACGTCCCATTCCCCTTACACCCCCAAGCTAGCCACCTCCCATTCCCCTTACACGCCCAAGCTGGCCACCTCCCATTCCCCTTACACCACCAAGCTGGCCATCTCGCATTCCCTTTACACCCCAGGCTGGCCACCTCCCATTCCCCTTACACCCCAAGGTGGCTACCTGCCATGTCCCTCACACTCCCAAGCTGGCTTCCTCCCATTCTCTTTACTCCCACAAGCTGCCCACCTCCAATTTTCCTTTCAACCCAAGCTGCCCACCTCCCATTCCCCTTACACGCCCAAGCTGGCCACCTCCCATTCGCCTTCCTCCTCCAAGCTGGCTACCTCCCATTCCCCTTAAACCCCCAAGCGGGCCACCTCCCATTCCCCTTACACCCCCAAGCTGGCCACGTCCTATTCCCCTTACACCCCCAAGCTGGCCACCTGCCATTCCCCTGACACTCTCAAGCTGGCTAACTCCCATTCCCCTCACACCCCACGCTTGCCACCTCGCATTCGCCTTACACCACAAGCTGGCCACCTCCCATTCTCCTTACACCCCCAAGGTGGCCATCTCCCATTTCCTTACACCTACAAGCTGGCCACCTCCCATTCTCCTTGCAACCCCAAGCTGGCCACCTCTCATTCCCCTTACACCACCAAGCTGGCCACCTCCGATTCCCCTTACACCCAAAGCTGGCCACCTCCCATTCCCGTTACACCCCAAGCTGGATGCCTCCCATTCTCCTGACTTACCCCAAGGTGGCTACCTCCCATTCCCATCACATCCCCAAGATGGCCAACTCCCATTCACCTTCCTCCCCCAAGCTGGCTACGTCCCTTATCCCTTACACTCCCAAGCTGGCCACCTCCCATTCCCCTTACACCCCCAAGCTGGCCACCTCCCATTCCCCTTACACCACCAAGCTGGCCAACTCGCATTCCCTTTACACCCCAAGCTGGCCACCTCCCATTCCCCTGTCACCCCAAGCTGGCTACTTTTTATTCCCCTTACACCCCAAGCTGGCCACCTCCCATTCTCCTTACACCCCCAAGCTGGCCACTTCCAATCCCCTTACACCCCCAGGTTGGCTGACTCCCATTCCCCTTACACCCCCAAGCTTGCCATCTCTCATTCCCATTACACCCCAAGCTTGTCATCTCCCATTCCCCTTGCACCCCAAGCTGGGCACCTCCCATTCTATTTAAACCCCCAAGCTGGTCACCTCCCATTCTCCTTACACCCCCAAGCTGGTCACATCCCATTCCCTTACACCACCAAGCTGCCTACCTCCCATTACCCGTCCACCCCCAACGCTGGTTGCCTCCCATTCCCAATACACCCCCAAGCTGGTCACCCCCTTTGGCCTTAATCACCCAAGCTGTCCACGTCCCATTCCCCTTACACCCCGAAGCCGGCTGCCTCCCATTCCCCTTACTCCTCCAAGCTGGCTACCTCCCATTCCCCTTTCATCCACAAACTGGCCACCTCCCATTCCCCTTACACCCCCAGCTGGCACCTCCCATTCCCCCTTATACCCAAAAACTGGCCACCTCCTATGTCCCTTACACCCTAAGCTCGCCACCTCCCATTCCCCTTACACCCCCAAGCTGGCTACCTCCCATTCGCCTTACTCCCCAAGCTGCCCGCCTCCCATTCCCCTTACACCCCAAAGCTGGCGCCCTCCCATTCTCTTTACTCCCCAAAGCTGGATACCTCCCATTCTTTCTCCTTACACCCCAAGCTTGCCACGTCCCTTTCCCCTTACACCCCCAAGCTGGCTACATCCCATTCCACTTACACCCCCAAGCAGGCTGCCTCCCATTCTCCTTACTCCCCCAAGCTGGCCACCTCCCATTCCCCTTACACCCCAAGCTGGCCAACTCTCATTCTCCTTACACCCCCAAGCTCGCCAGCTCCCATTCCCCTTACACCCCCAGGTTGGCTGCCTCCCATTCCACTTACACCCCCAAGCTGGATGCCTCCCATTCTCCTTACTCCCCCAAGCTGGCCACCTCCCATTCACATCACATCCCCAAGTTGGCCAACTCCCATTCACCTTACTCCCCAAGCTGGCTACCTCCCATGTCCCTTACACTCCCAAGCTGGCCACCTCCTATTCTCCTTACTCCCACAAGCTGCCCACCTCCCATTCTCCATACACTCCAAGCTGGCCACCTCCCATTCCCTTTACACCCCCAAGCTGGCCACCTCCCATTCGCCTTAATTCCCCAAACTGTCTACGTCCCATTCCCCTTACACCCCCAAGCTAGCCACCTCCCATTCCCCTTACACGCCCAAGCTGGCCACCTCCCATTCCCCTTACACCACCTAGCTGGCCATCTCGCATTCCCTTTACACCCCAAGCTGGCCACCTCCCATTCCCCTTACACCCCAAGGTGGCTACTTTCCATTCCCCTTACACCCCAAGCTGGTTAGCTCCCATTCTCCTTACACTCCCAAGCTGGCCACCTCCCATTCGCCTTACACCCCCAGGTTGGCTGCCTCCCATTCCCCTTACACCCCCAAGCTGGCCATCTCTCATTCCCATGACACCCCAAGCTTGTCATCTCCCATTCCCCTTGCACCCCAAGCTGGCCACCTCCCATTCTATTTAAACCCCCAAGCTGGTCACCTCCCATTCTCCTTACACCCCCAAGCTGGTCACATCCCATTCCCTTACACCACCAAGCTGCCTACCTCCCATTACCCTTTCACCCCCAACGCTGGTTGCCTCCCATTCCCAATACACCCCCAAGCTGGTCACCCCCTTTAGCCTTGATCACCCAAGCTGTCCACGTCCCATTCCCCCTACACCCCGGAGCCGGCTGCCTCCCATTCCCCTTACTCCTCCAAGCTGGCTACCTCCCATTCCCCTTTCATCCACAAACTGGCCTCCTCCCATTCCCCTTACACCCCCAGCTGGCACCTCCCATTCCCCCTTATACCCAAAAACAGGCCACCTCCTATGTCCCTTACACCCTAAGCTCGCCACCTCCCATTCCCCTTACACCCCCAAGCTGGCTACCTCCCATTCGCCTTACTCCCCAAGCTGCACGCCTCCCATTCCCCTTACACCCCCAAGCTGGCGCCCTCCCTTTGTCTTTACTCCCCAAAGCTGGATACCTCCCATTCTTTCTCCTTACACCCCAAGCTTGCCACGTCCCTTTCCCCTTACACCCCCAAGCTGGCTACATCCCATTCCACTTACACCCCCAAGCAGGCTGCCTCCCATTCTCCTTACTCCCCCAAGCTGGCCACCTCCCATTCCCCTTACACCCCAAGCTGGCCACCTCTCATTCTCCTTACACCCCCAAGCTCGCCAGCTCCCATTCCCCTTACACCCCCAGGTTGGCTGCCTCCCATTCCACTTACACCCCCAAGCTGGATGCCTCCCATTCTCCTTACTCCCCCAAGCTGGCCACCTCCCATTCACATCACATCCCCAAGTTGGCCAACTCCCATTCACCTTACTCCCCAAGCTGGCTACCTCCCATGTCCCTTACACTCCCAAGCTGGCCACCTCCTATTCTCCTTACTCCCACAAGCTGCCCACCTCCCATTCTCCATACACTCCAAGCTGGCCACCTCCCATTCCCTTTACACCCCCAAGCTGGCCACCTCCCATTCGCCTTAATTCCCCAAACTGTCTACGTCCCATTCCCCTTACACCCCCAAGCTAGCCACCTCCCATTCCCCTTACACGCCCAAGCTGGCCACCTCCCATTCCCCTTACACCACCTAGCTGGCCATCTCGCATTCCCTTTACACCCCAAGCTGGCCAACTCCCATTCCCCTTACACCCCAAGGTGGCTACTTCCCATTCCCCTTACACCCCAAGCTGGTTAGCTCCCATTCTCCTTACACTCCCAAGCTGGCCACCTCCCATTCGCCTTACACCCCCAGGTTGGCTGCCTCCCATTCCCCTTACACCCCCAAGCTGGCCATCTCTCATTCCCATGACACCCCAAGCTTGTCATCTCCCATTCCCCTTGCACCCCAAGCTGGCCACCTCCCATTCTATTTAAACCCCCAAGCTGGTCACCTCCCATTCTCCTTACACCCCCAAGCTGGTCACATCCCATTCCCTTACACCACCAAGCTGCCTACCTCCCATTACCCTTTCACCCCCAACGCTGGTTGCCTCCCATTCCCAATACACCCCCAAGCTGGTCACCCCCTTTAGCCTTAATCACCCAAGCTGTCCACGTCCCATTCCCCCTACACCCCGGAGCCGGCTGCCTCCCATTCCCCTTACTCCTCCAAGCTGGCTACCTCCCATTCCCCTTTCATCCACAAACTGGCCTCCTCCCATTCCCCTTACACCCCCAGCTGGCACCTCCCATTCCCCCTTATACCCAAAAACAGGCCACCTCCTATGTCCCTTACACCCTAAGCTCGCCACCTCCCATTCCCCTTACACCCCCAAGCTGGCTACCTCCCATTCGCCTTACTCCCCAAGCTGCACGCCTCCCATTCCCCTTACACCCCCAAGCTGGCGCCCTCCCTTTGTCTTTACTCCCCAAAGCTGGATACCTCCCATTCTTTCTCCTTACACCCCAAGCTTGCCACCTCCCATTACCCTTACACCCCCAATCTGGCTACATCCCATTCCACTTACACCCCCAAGCTGGCTGCCTCCCATTCTCCTTACTCCCCCAAGCTGGCCACCTCCCATTCCCCTTACACCCCAAGCTGGCCACCTCTCATTCTCCTTACACCCCCAAGCTCGCCAGCTCCCATTCCCCTTACACCCCCAGGTTGGCTGACTCCCATTCCACTTACACCCCCAAGCTGGATGCCTCCCATTCTCCTTACTCCCTCAAGCTGGCCACCTCCCATTCACATCACATCCCCAAGTTGGCCAACTCCCATTCACCTTACTCCCCCAAGCTGGCTACCTCCCATGTCCCTTACACTCCCAAGATGGCCACCTCCTATTCTCCTCACTCCCACAAGCTGCCCACCTCCCATTCTCCATACACTCCAAGCTGGCCACCTCCCATTCCCTTTACACCCCCAAGCTGGCCACCTCCCATTCGCATTAAATCCCCAAACTGTCTACGTCCCATTCCCCTTACACCCCCAAGCTAGCCACCTCCCATTCCCCTTACACGCCCAAGCTGGCCACCTCCCATTCCCCTTACACCACCAAGCTGGCCATCTCGCATTCCCTTTACACCCCAAGCTGGCCTCCTCCCATTCCCCTTACACCCCAAGGTGGCTACTTCCCATTCCCCTTACATCCCAAGCTGGCTACCTCCCATTCTCCTTACACTCCCAAGCTGGCCACCTCCCATTCGCCTTACACCCCCAGGTTGGCTGCCTACCATTCCCATTACACCCCCAAGCTGGCTAACTCCCATTACCCTTCCACCCCCAAGCTGGTTGCCTCCCATTCCCAATACACCACCACGCTGGTCACCCCCATTCTCCTTAATCACCCAAGCTGGCCACCTCCCATTCTCCTTACATCCACAAGCTCGCCACATCCCATTTCCCTTACACCCGCAGCTGGCACCTCCCATTCCCCCTTATACCCCAAAACTGGCCACCTCCTATGTCCCTTACACCCCAAGCTCGCCACCTCCCATTCCCCTTACACCCCCAACCCGGCTACCTCCCATTCGCCTTACTCCCCAAGCTGCCCGCCTCCCATTCCCCTTACACCCACAAGCTGGCGCCCACCCATTCTCCTTACTCCCCCAAGCTGGCTACCTCCCATTCTTTCCCCTTACACCCCAAGCTTGCCACCTCCCATTCCCCTTACACCCCTAAGCTGGCTACCTCCCATTCCACTTACAACCCCAAGCTGGCTGCCTCCCATTCTCCTTACTCCCCCAAGCTGGCCATCTCCCATTCCCCTTACACCCCAGAGCTGGCCAGCTCCCATTCCCCTTACACCCCCAGGATGGCTGCCTCCCATTCCACTTACACCCCCAAGCTGGCTGCCTTTCATTCTCCTTAGTCCCCCAAGCTGGCCACCTCCCATTCCCCTTACAACCCCAAGCTGGCCAACTCCCATTCCCCTTACACCCACAAGCTGGCCACGTTCTTATCCCTTACATCCACAAGCTGGCTACCTCCCATTACACTTCCACCCCCAAGCTGGTTGCCTCCCATTCCCAATACACCCACAAGCTGATCACCCCCATTCCCCTTAATCACCCAAGCTGGCCACGTCCCATTCCACTTACACCCCCAAGCTGGCTGCCTTCCATTCCCCTTACACCCCCAAGCTGGCCACTTCCCATTCTCCTTACTCCCCCAAGCTGGTCACTTCCCATTCCCCTTACACCCCAAGCTGGCCACCTTCCATTCTCATTACTCCCCCAAGCTGCCCATCTCCCAATCTCCTTACACCCCAAGCTGGCCAGCTCCCATTCCCCATATACCCCCAAGCTGGCCAACTCAAATTCTCCTTTGCACCCCGAAGCCGGCTGCCTCCCATTCCCCTTACACCCCAAGCTGGCCACCTCCCATTCTCCTTACACCCCCAAGCTGGCCACCTCCTATTCTCCTTACATCCACAAGCTGGACACCTCCCATTCCCCTTACACCCACAGCTGGCACCTCCCATTCCCCCTTATACCCCACAACTGGCCACCTCCTATGTCCCTTGCACACCAAGGTCGCCACCTCCCATTCCCCTTACACCCCCAACCTGGCTACCTCCCATTCGCCTTACTGCCCAAGCTGCCCGCCTCCCATTCACCTTACACCCCCAAGCTGGCGCCCTCCCATTCTCCTTACTCCCCCAAGCTGGCTACCTCCCATTCTTTCCCCTTACACCCCAAGCTTGCCACCTCCCATTCCCCTTACACCCCCAAGCTGGCTACCTCCCATTCCACTTACACCCCAAAGCTGGCTGTCTCCCATTCTCCTTACTCCCCCAAGCTGGCCACCTCCCATTCTCCTTACACCCCCAAGGTGGCCATCTCCCATTTCCTTACACCTACAAGCTGGCCACCTCCCATTCTCCTTGCAACCCCAAGCTGGCCACCTCTCATTCTCCTTACTCCCCCAAGCTGGTTGCCTCCCATTCCCCTTACACCACCAAGCTGGCCACCTCCCATTCCACTTACACCCCCAAGCTGGCTGCCTCCCATTCTCCTCACTCCCCCAAGCTGGCCACCTACCATTCCCCTTACACCCCAAACTGGCCACCTCTCATTCTCCTTACACCCCCAAGCTCGCCAGCTCCCATTCCCCTTACACCCCCAGGTTGGCTGCCTCCCATTCCACTTACACCCCCAAGCTGGATGCCTCCCATTCTCCTTACTCCCCCAAGCTGGCCACCTCCCATTCACATCACATCCCCAAGTTGGCCAACTCCCATTCACCTTTCTCCCCCAAGCTGGCTACCTCCCATGTCCCTTACACTCCCAAGCTGGCCACCTCCTATTCTCCTTACTCCCACAAATTGCCCACCTCCCATTCTCCATACACTCCAAGCTGGCCACCTCCCATTCCCTTTACACCCCCAAGCTGGCCACCTCCCATTCGCCTTAATTCCCCAAACTGTCTACGTCCCATTCCCCTTACACCCCCCAAGCTGGCCACCTCCCATTCCCCTTACACCACCAAGCTGGCCATCTCGCATTCCCTTTACACCCCAAGCTGGCCACCTCCCATTCCCCTTACACCCCAAGGTGGCTACTTCCCATTCCCCTTACACCCCAAGCTGGCTACCTCCCATTCTCCTTACACTCCCAAGCTGGCCACCTCCCATTCGCCTTACACCCCCAGGTTGGCTGCCTCCCATTCCCCTTACACCCCCAAGCTGGCCATCTCTCATTCCCATGACACCCCAAGCTTGTCATCTCCCATTCCCCTTGCACCCCATGCTGGCCACCTCCCATTCTATTTAAACCCCCAAGCTGGTCACCTCCCATTCTCCTTACCCCCCCAAGCTGGTCACATCCCTTTCCCTTACACCACCAAGCTGCCTACCTCCCATTACCCGTCCACCCCCAACGCTGGTTGCCTCCCATTCCCAATACACCCCCAAGCTGGTCACCCCCTTTAGCCTTAATCACCCAAGCTGTCCACGTCCCATTCCCCTTACACCCCGAAGCCGGCTGCCTCCCATTACCCTTACTCCTCCAAGCTGGCTACCTCCCATTCCCCTTTCATCCACAAACTGGCCACCTCCCATTCCCCTTACACCCCCAGCTGGCACCTCCCATTCCCCCTTATACCCAAAAACTGGCCACCTCCTATGTCCCTTACACCCTAAGCTCGCCACCTCCCATTCCCCTTACACCCCTAAGCTGGCTACCTCCCATTCGCCTTACACCCCAAGCTGCCCGCCTCCCATTCCCCTTACACCCCCAAGCTGGCGCCCTCCCATTCTCTTTACTCCCCAAAGCTGGATACCTCCCATTCTTTCTCCTTACACCCCAAGCTTGCCACCTCCCATTCCCCTTACACCCCCAAGCTGGCTACATCCCATTCCACTTACACCCCCAAGCTGGCTGCCTCCCATTCTCCTTACTCCCCCAAGCTGGCCACCTCCCATTCCCCTTAAACGCAAGCTGGCCACCTCTCATTCTCCTTACACCCCCAAGCTCGCCAGCTCCCATTCCCCTTACACCCCCAGGTTGGCTGCCTCCCATTCCACTTACACCCCCAAGCTGGATGCCTCCCATTCTCCTTACTCCCCCAAGCTGGCCACCTCCCATTCACATCACATCCCCAAGTTGGCCAACTCCCATTCACCTTACTCCCCCAAGCTGGCTACCTCCCATGTCCCTTACACTCCCAAGCTGGCCACCTCCTATTCTCCTTACTCCCACAAGCTGCACACCTCCCATTCTCCATACACTCCAAGCTGGCCACCTCCCATTCCCTTTCCACCCCCAAGCTGGCCACCTCCCATTCGCCTTAATTCGCCAAACTGTCTACGTCCCATTCCCCTTACACCCCCAAGCTAGCCACCTCCCATTCCCCTTACACGCCCAAACTGGCCACCTCCCATTCCCCTTACACCACCAAGCTGGCCATCTCGCATTCCCTTTACACCCCAAGCTGGCCACCTCCCATTCCCCTTACACCCCAAGGTGGCTACTTCCCATTCCCCTTACACCCCAAGCTGGCTACCTCCCATTCTCCATACACTCCCAAGCTGGCCACCTCCCATTCGCCTTACACCCCCAGGTTGGCTGCCTCCCATTCCCATTACACCCCCAAGCTGGCTAACTCCCATTATCCTTCCACCCCCAAGCTGGTTGCCTCCCATTCCCAATACACCACCACGCTGGTCACCCCCATTCTCCTTAATCACCCAAGCTCGCCACCTCCCATTCTCCTTACATCCACAAGCTGGCCACATCCCATTCCCCTTACACCCCCAGCTGGCACCTCCCATTCCCCCTTATACCCCAAAACTGGCCACCTCCTATGTCCCTTACACCCCAAGCTCGCCACCTCCCATTCCCCTTACACCCCCAACCTGGCTACCTCCCATTCGCCTTACTCCCCAAGCTGCCCGCCTCCCATTCCCCTTACACCCACAAGCTGGCGCCCACCCATTCTCCTTACTCCCCCAAGCTGGCGCCCACCCTTTCTCCTTACTCCCCCAAGCTGGCTACCTCCCATTCTTTCCCCTTACACCCCAAGCTTGCCACCTCCCATTCCCCTTACACCCCTAAGCTGGCTACCTCCCATTCCACTTACAACCCCAAGCTGGCTGCCTCCCATTCTCCTTACTCCCCTAAGCTGGCCACCACCCATTCCCCTTACACCCCAGAGCTGGCCAGCTCCCATTCCCCTTACACCCCCAGGATGGCTGCCTCCCATTCCACTTACACCCCCAAGCAGGCTGCCTTTCATTCTCCTCAGTCCCCCAAGCTGGCCACCTCCCATTCCCCTTACAACCCCAAGCTGGCCAACTCCCATTCCCCTTACACCCACAAGCTGGCCACTTTCTTATCCCTTACATCCACAAGCTGGCTACCTCCCATTACACTTCCACCCCCAAGCTGGTTGCCTCCCATTCCCAAAACACCCACAAGCTGGTCACCCCCATTCCCCTTAATCACCCAAGCTGGCCACGTCCCATTCCACTTACACCCCCAAGCTGGCTGCCTTCCATTCCCCTTACACCCCCAAGCTGGCCACTTCCCATTCTCCTTACTCCCCCAAGCTGGTCACTTCCCATTCCCCTTACACCCCAAGCTGGCCACCTCCCATTCTCATTATTCCCCAAGCTGCCCATCTCCCAAGCTCCTTACACCCCAAGCTGGCCACCTCCCATTCCCCATATTCCCCAAGCTGGCCACCTCCAATTCTCCTTTGCACCCCGAAGCTGGTTGCCTCCCATTCCCAATACACCACCACGCTGGTCACCCCCATTCTCCTTAATCACCCAAGCTCGCCACCTCCCATTCTCCTTACATCCACAAGCTGGCCACATCCCATTCCCCTTACACCCCCAGCTGGCACCTCCCATTCCCCCTTATACCCCAAAACTGGCCACCTCCTATGTCCCTTACACCCCAAGCTCGCCACCTCCCATTCCCCTTACACCCCCAACCTGGCTACCTCCCATTCGCCTTACTTCCCAAGCTGCCCGCCTCCCATTCCCCTTACACCCACAAGCTGGCGCCCACCCATTCTCCTTACTCCCCCAAGCTGGCTACCTCCCATTCTTTCCCCTTACACCCCAAGCTTGCCACCTCCCATTCCCCTTACACCCCTAAGCTGGCTACCTCCCATTCCACTTACAACCCCAAGCTGGCTGCCTCCCATTCTCCTTACTCCCCCAAGCTGGCCACCACCCATTCCCCTTACACCCCAGAGCTGGCCAGCTCCCATTCACCTTACACCCCCAGGATGGCTGCCTCCCATTCCACTTACACCCCCAAGCAGGCTGCCTTTCATTCTCCTCAGTCCCCCAAGCTGGCCACCTCCCATTCCCCTTACAACCCCAAGCTGGCCAACTCCCATTCCCCTTACACCCACAAGCTGGCCACTTTCTTATCCCTTACATCCACAAGCTGGCTACCTCCCATTACACTTCCACCCCCAAGCTGGTTGCCTCCCATTCCCAATACACCCACAAGCTGGTCACCCCCATTCCCCTTAATCACCCAAGCTGGCCACGTCCCATTCCACTTACACGCCCAAAGCTGGCTGCCTTCCATTCCCCTTACACCCCCAAGCTGGCCACTTCCCATTCTCCTTACTCCCCCAAGCTGGTCACTTCCCATTCCCCTTACACCCCAAGCTGGCCACCTCCCATTCTCATTACTCCCCCAAGCTGCCCATCTCCCAAGCTCCTTACACCCCAAGCTGGCCACCTCCCATTCCCCATATACCCCCAAGCTGGCCACCTCCAATTCTCCTTTGCACCCCGAAGCCGGCTGCCTCCCATTCCCAATACACCACCACGCTGGTCACCCCCATTCTCCTTAATCACCCAAGCTGGCCACCTCCCATTCTCCTTACATCCACAAGCTGGCCAAATCCCATTCCCCTTACACCCCCAGCTGGCACCTCCCATTCCCCCTTATACCCCAAAACTGGCCACCTCCTATGTCCCTTACACCCCAAGCTCGCCACCTCCCATTCCCCTTACACCCCCAACCTGGCTACCGCCCATTCGCCTTACTCCCCAAGCTGCCCGCCTCCCATTCCCCTTACACCCACAAGCTGGCGCCCACCCATTCTCCTTACTCCCCCAAGCTGGCTACCTCCCATTCTTTCCCCTTACACCCCAAGCTTGCCACCTCCCATTCCCCTTACACCCCTAAGCTGGCTACCTCCCATTCCACTTACAACCCCAAGCTGGCTGCCTCCCATTCTCCTTACTCCCCCAAGCTGGCCACCTCCCATTCCCCTTACACCCCAGAGCTGGCCAGCTCCCATTCCCCTTACACCCCCAGGATGGCTGCCTCCCATTCCACTTACACCCCCAAGCTGGCTGCCTTTCATTCTCCTCAGTCCCCCAAGCTGGCCACCTCCCATTCCCCTTACAACACCAAGCTGGCCAACTCCCATTCCCCTTACACCCACAAGCTGGCCACTTTCATATCCCTTACATCCACAAGCTGGCTACCTCCCATTACACTTCCACCCCCAAGTTGGTTGCCTCCCATTCCCAATACACCCACAAGCTGGTCACCCCCATTCCCCTTAATCACCCAAGCTGCCCACGTCCCATTCCACTGACACCCCCAAGCTGGCTGCCTTCCATTCCCCTTACACCCCCAAGCTGGCCACTTCCCATTCTCCTTACTCCCCCAAGCTGGTCACTTCCCATTCCCCTTACACCCCAAGCTGGCCACCTCCCATTCTCATTACTCCCCCAAGCTGCCCATCTCCCAAGCTCCTTACACCCCAAGCTGGCCACCTCCCATTCCCCATATACCCCCAAGCTGGCCACCTCCAATTCTCCTTTGCACCCCGAAGCCGGCTGCCTCCCATTCCCCTCACACCCCAAGCTGGCCACCTCCCATTCTCCTTACACCCCCAAGCTGGCCACCTCCCATTCTCCTTACATCCACAAGCTGGACACCTCCCATTCCCCTTACACCCCCAGCTGGCACCTCCCATTCCCCCTTATACCCCAAAACTGGCCACCTCCTATGTCCCTTGCACCCCAAGCTCGCCACCTCCCATTCCCCTTACACCCCCAACCTGGCTACCTGCCATTCGCCTTACTCCACAAGCTGCCCGCCTCCCATTCCCCTTACACCCACAAGCTGGCGCCCACCCATTCTCCTTACTCCCCCAAGCTGGCTACCTCCCATTCTTTCCCCTTACACCCCAAGCTTGCCACCTCCCATTCCCCTTACACCCCTAAGCTGGCTACCTCCCATTCCACTTACAACCCCACGCTGGCTGCCTCCCATTCTCCTTACTTCCCCAAGCTGGCCACCTCCCATTCCCCTTACACCCCAGAGCTGGCCAGCTTCCATTCCCCTTACACCCCCAGGATGGCTGCCTCCCATTCCACTTACACCCCCAAGCTGTCTGCCTTTCATTCTCCTCAGTCCCCCAAGCTGGCCACCTCCCATTCCCCTTACAACCCCAAGCTGGCCAACTCCCATTCCCCTTACACCCACCCACAAGCTGGCCACTTTCATATCCCTTACATCCACAAGCTGGCTACCTCCCATTACACTTCCACCCCCAAGCTGGTTGCCTCCCATTCCCAATACACCCACAAGCTGGTCACCCCCATTCCCCTTAATCACCCAAGCTGGCCACGTCCCATTCCACTTACACCCCCAAGCTGGCTGCCTTCCATTCCCCTTACACCCCCAAGCTGGCCACTTCCCATTCTCCTTACTCCCCCAAGCTGGTCACTTCCCATTCCCCTTACACCCCAAGCTGGCCACCTCCCATTCTCATTACTCCCCCAAGCTGCCCATCTCCCAAGCTCCTTACACCCCAAGCTGGCCACCTCCCATTCCCCATATACCCCCAAGCTGGCCACCTCCAATTCTCCTTTGCACCCCGAAGCCGGCTGCCTCCCATTCCCCTTACACCCCAAGCTGGCCACCTCCCATTCTCCTTACACACCCAAGCTGGCCACCTCCCATTCTCCTTACATCCACAAGCTGGACACCTCCCATTCCCCTTACACCCCCAGCTGGCACCTCCCATTCCCCCTTATACCCCAAAACTGGCCACCTCCTATGTCCCTTGCACACCAAGGTCGCCACCTCCCATTCCCCTTACACCCCCAACCTGGCTACCTCCCATTCGCCTTACTGCCCAAGCTGCCCGCCTCCCATTCACCTTACACCCCCAAGCTGGCGCCCTCCCATTCTCCTTACTCCCCCAAGCTGGCTACCTCCCATTCTTTCCCCTCACACCCCAAGCTTGCCACCTCCCATTCCCCTTACACACCCAAGCTGGCTACCTCCCATTCCACTTACACCCCAAAGCTGGCTGTCTCCCATTCTCCTTACTCCCCCAAGCTGGCCACCTCCCATTCTCCTTACACCCCCAAGGTGGCCATCTCCCATTTCCTTCCACCTTCAAGCTGGCCACCTCCCATTCTCCTTGCAACCCCAAGCTGGCCACCTCTCATTCTCCTTACACCCCCAAGCTGGTTGCCTCCCATTCCCCTTACACCACCAAGCTGGCCACCTCCCATTCCCTTTACACCCAAAGCTGGCCACCTCCCATTCCACTTGCACCCCTAGCTGGCCGCCTCCCATTCTCCTTACACCAACGCCCAAGCTGGCCACCTCCCATTGTCCTTACACCCCACAAGCTGGCCACCTTCTTTCCCCTTACACCCCCAAGCTGGCTGCCTCCCATTCCCCTTACACCCCAAAGCTGGCCACTTCCCATTCTCCTTACTCCGCCAAGCTGGCCACTTCCCATTCCCCTTACACCACAAGCTGGCAACCTCCCATTCTCATTACTCCCCCAAGCTGCCCATCTCCCAATCTCCTTACACCCCAAGCTGGCCACTTCCCATTCCCCATATACCCCCAAGCTGGCCACCTCCAATTCTCCTTTGCACCCCCAAGCTGGTTGCCTCCCATTCCCCTTACACCACAAGCTGGCCACCTCACATTCTCCTTAATCCCCCATGCTGGCCACCTCCCATTCCCCTTACACCCCCAAGCTGGCCACCTCCCAATCCACTTGCACCCCGAAGCTGGCAACCTGCTATTCCCCCTACACCTCCAAACTGACCACCTCCCATTCTCCTTACACCCCCAAACTGGCCACCTGCCATTCCCCTTATACCCCGGAGCTGGATAACTCCCATTCCCCTTACTTCCCACAAGCTTGCTACCTCCCATTCCCATTATATCCCCAAGCTGGACAACTCCCAATCTTCTTACACTCCCAGGCTGACCCTCCCACTCCCCTGACATCTCCAAGCTGGCCAGCTCCCATTCCACTTGCACCCCCATGCTGGCCACCTCCCATTCCCCCAACACACGCAAGCTGGCTACCTCCCCATCCCCTTACTCACCCAAGCAGGCCACCTCCCATAACCCCTTACTTCCCCCAAGCTGGCCACCTCCCGTTCCCCTTACACCCCCAAGTTGGCTACCTCCCAACCCACCTACTCTCCCAAGCTGGCTTCCTCCCATTCTCCTTACACCCCCAAACTGGCTATCTCCCATTACCCTTACACCCCCAAGCTGGCCACTTTCTTATCCCTTACACACACAAGCTGGCTACCTCCCATTACACTTCCACCCCCAAGCTGGTTGCCTCCCATTCCCAATACACCCACAAGCTGGTCAACCCCCATTCCCCTTAATCACCCAAGCTGGCCACGTCCCACTCCACTTACACCCCCAAGCTGGCTGCCTTCCATTCGCCTTACACCCCCAAGATGGCCACTTCCCATTCTCCTTACTCCCCCAAGCTGGTCACTTCCCATTCCCCTTACACCCCAAGCTGGCCGCCTCCCATTCTCATTACTCCCCCAAGCTGCCCATCTCCCAATTTCCTTACACCACAAGCTGGCCACCTCCCATTCCCCATATACCCCCAAGCTGGCCACCTCCAATTCTCCTTTGCACCCCGAAGCCGGCTGCCTCCCATTCCCCTTACACCCCAAGCTGGCCACCTCCCGTGCCCCTTGCACCCCCAAGCTGGCCACCTCCCGTGCCCCTTGCACCCCCAAGCTGGCCACCTCCCATTCTCCTTACACCCCCAAGCTGGCCACCTCCCATTCTCCTTACACCCCAAGCTGGCCACCTCCCATTCCCCTTACACCCCCAAGCTGGCCACCTCCCATTCCCCTTACACCCCAAGCTGGCTACTTCCCATTCCCCTTACTCGCGAAGCTGGCCACCTCCCATTCTCCTTACACCCCCAAAATGGACACCTCCCATTTCCCTTACACCCCCAAGCTGCCCACCTCCCATTCTCCTTACACCCGCAAGCTGGCCATTTCCCATTCCCCTTACACCCCCAAGCTGGCTACCTCCCACTCCCCCTTCTCCCCCAAGCTGGCTACCTCCCATTCCCCTTACATCCACAAGTTGGCCACCTCCCATTTCCCTTACACCCCCAGTTGGCCGGCTCCCATTCCCCTTACACCCCAAAACTGGCCACCTCCTTTATCCTTACACCCACAAGCTGGCCATTTCCCATTCCCCTTACACCGCCCAAGCTGGCTGCATCCCATTCCCCTTACAGCCCCAAGCTGGCTGCCTCCCATTCTCGAAACGCCCCCAAGCTGGCCACCTCCCATTCTCCTTACACCCACAAGCTGGCCATTTCCCATTCCCCTTACACCCCCAAGCTGGCTACCTCCCATTCCCCTTACACCCCAAAACTGGCCACCTCCTATGTCCCTTACACCCCAGGCTGGCCATCTCCCATTCCCCTTACACCCCCAAGTTGGCCACCTCCCATTCCCCTTACACCCCCAAGCAGGGTACCTTCCATTCTTTCCCCTTACACCCCAAGCTTGCCACCTCCCATTACCCTTACTCCGCCAAGATGGCTACCTCCCATTCTCCTTAATCCCACAAGCTGGCCACCTCACATTACCCTTACACCCCCAAGCTGGTTGCCTTCAATTCCCCTTACATCCCCAAGCTGGTCACCCCCCATTCTGCTTAATCCACCAAGCTGTCCACGTCCCATTCTCCTTACACCCCGAAGCCTGCTGCCTCCCATTCCCCTTACACCCCAAAACTGGCCACCTCCTATGTCCCTTACACCGCAAAACTGGCCACCTCCTATGTCCCTTACACCCCACGCTGGCCTCCTCCCATTCCCCTTACACCCCAAAGCTGGCCACCTCCTGTTCCCGTTACACCCCGAAGCTGGATACCTCCCATTCCCCTGACTTCCCCCAATGTGGCTACCTCCCATTCCCATCACATCCTCAAGTTGGCCAACTCCCATTCCCCTTACTCCCTCAAGGTGGCTACCTGCCATGTCCCTCACACTCCCAAGCTGGCCACCTCCCATTCTCTTTACTCCCACAAGCTGCCCACCGCCAATTTTCCTTTCAACCCAAGCTGCCCACCTCCCATTCCCCTTACACGCCCAAGCTGGCCACCTCCCATTCGCCTTACTTCCCCAAGCTGGCTACCTCCCATTCCCCTTACACCCCCAAGCGGGCCACCTCCCATTCCCCTTACACCCCCAAGCTGGCCACGTCCTATTCCCCTTACACCCCCAAGCTGGCCACCTGCCATTCCCCTGACACTCTCAAGCTGGCTAACTCCCATTCCCCTCACACCCCACGCTTGCCACCTCGCATTCGCCTTACACCACAAGCTGGCCACCTCCCATTCTCCTTACACCCCCAAGGTGGCCATCTCCCATTTCCTTACACCTACAAGCTGGCCACCTCCCATTCTCCTTGCAACCCCAAGCTGGCCACCTCTCATTCTCCTTACACCCCCAAGCTGGTTGCCTCCCATTCCCCTGACACCACCAAGCTGGCCACCTCCCATTTCCCTTACACCCAAAGCTGGCCACCTCCCATTCCCGTTACACCCCAAGCTGGATACCTCCCATTCTCCTGACTTACCCCAAGGTGGCTACCTCCCATTCCCATCACATCCCCAAGATGGCCAACTCCCATTCACCTTCCTCCCCCAAGCTGGCTACGTCCCTTATCCCTTACACTCCCAAGCTGGCCACCTCCCATTCTCCTGACTCCCATAAGCTGCCCACCTCCCATTCTCCTTACACCCCAAGCTGGCCACCTCCCATTCCTCTTACACCCCCAAGCTGGCCACCTCCCATTCCCTTAATCACAACCAAGCTGGCCACCTCCCATTCCCCTGTCACCCCAAGCTGGCTACTTTTTATTCCCCTTACACCCCAAGCTGGCCACCTCCCATTCTCCTTACACCCCCAAGCTGGCCACTTCCAATCCCCTTACACCCCCAGGTTGGCTGACTCCCATTCCCCTTACACCCCCAAGCTGGCCATCTCTCATTCCCATTACACCCCAAGCTTGTCATCTCCCATTCCCCTTGCACCCCAAGCTGGCCACCTCCCATTCTATTTAAACCCCCAAGCTGGTCACCTCCCATTCTCCTTACACCCCCAAGCTGGTCACATCCCATTCCCTTACACCACCAAGCTGCCTACCTCCCATTACCCTTCCACCCCCAACGCTGGTTGCCTCCCATTCCCAATACACCCCCAAGCTGGTCACCCCCTTTGGCCTTAATCACCCAAGCTGTCCACGTCCCATTCCCCTTACACCCCGAAGCCGGCTGCCTCCCATTACCCTTACACCTCCAAGCTGGCTACCTCCCATTCCCCTTTCATCCACAAACTGGCCACCTCCCATTCCCCTTACACCCCCAGCTGGCACCTCCCATTCCCCCTTATACCCAAAAACTGGCCACCTCCTATGTCCCTTACACCCTAAGCTCGCTACCTCCCATTCCCCTTACACCCCCAAGCTGGCTACCCCCCATTCGCCTTACTCCCCAAGCTGGCTGCCTCCCATTCTCCTTACTCCCCCAAGCTGGCCACCTCCCATTCCCCTTACACCCCAAGCTGGCCACCTCCAATTCTCCTTACACCCCCAAGCTCGCCAGCTCCCATTCCCCTTACACCCCCAGGTTGGCTGCCTCCCATTCCACTTACACCCCCAAGCTGGATGCCTCCCATTCTCCTTACTCCCCCAAGCTGGCCACCTCCCATTCACATCACATCCCCAAGTTGGCCAACTCCCATTCACCTTACTCCCCCAAGCTGGCAACCTCCCATGTCCCTTACACTCCCAAGCTGGCCACCTCCTATTATCCTTACTCCCACAAGCTGCCCACCTCCCATTCTCCATACACTCCAAGCTGGCCACCTCCCATTCCCTTTACACCCCCAAGCTGGCCACCTCCCATTCGCCTTAATTCCCCAAACTGTCTACGTCCCATTCCCCTTACACCCCCAAGCTAGCCACCTCCCATTCCCCTTACACGCCCAAGCTGGCCACCTCCCATTCCCCTTACACCACCAAGCTGGCCATCTCGCATTCCCTTTACACCCCAAGCTGGCCACCTCCCATTCCCCTTACACCCCAAGGTGGCTACTTCCCATTCCCCTTACACCCCAAGCTGGCTACCTCCCATTCTCCTTACACTCCCAAGCTGGCCACCTCCCATTCGCCTTACACCCCCAGGCTGGCTGCCTCCCATTCCCATTACACCCCCAAGCTGGCTAACTCCCATTACCCTTCCACCCCCATGCTGGTTGCCTCCCATTCCCAATACACCACCAAGCTGGTCACCCCCATTCTCCTTAATCACCCAAGCTGGCCACCTCCCATTTTCCTTACATCCACAAGCTGGCCTCCTCCCATTCCCCTTACACCCCCAGCTGGCACCTCCCATTCCCCCTTATACCCCAAAACTGGCCACCTCCTATGTCCCTTACACCCCAAGCTCGCCACCTCCCATTCCCCTTACACCCCCAACCTGGCTACCTCCTATTCGCCTTACTCCCCAAGCTGCCCGCCTCCCATTCCCCTTACACTCACAAGCTGGCGCCCACCCATTCTCCTTACTCCCCCAAGCTGGCTACCTCCCATTCTTTCCCCTTACACCCCAAGCTTGCCACCTGCCATTCCCCTTACACCCCTAAGCTGGCTACCTCCCATTCCACTTACAACCCGAAGCTGGCTGCCTCCCATTCTCCTTACTCCCCGAAGCTGGCCACCTCCCATTCCCCTTACACCCCAGAGCTGGCCAGCTCCCATTCCCCTTACACCCCCAGGATGGCTGCCTCCCATTCCACTTACACCCCCAAGCTGGCTGCCTTTCATTCTCCTTAGTCCCCCAAGCTGGCCACCTCCCATTACCCTTACAACCACAAGCTGGCCAACTCCCATTCCCCTTACACCCACAAGCTGGCCACATACTTATCCCTTACATCCACAAGCTGGCTACCTCCCATTACAGTTCCACCCCCAAGCTGGTTGCCTCCCATTCCCAATACACCCACAAGCTGGTCACCCCCATTCCCCTTAATCACCCAAGCTGGCCACGTCCCATTCCACTTACACCCCCAAACTGGCTGCCTTCCATTCCCCTTACTCCCCCAAGCTGGCCACTTCCCATTCTCCTTACTCCCCCAAGCTGGTCACTTCCCATTCCCCTTACACCCCAAGCTGGCCACCTCCCATTCTCATTACTCCCCCAAGCTGCCCATCTCCCAATCTCCTTACACCCCAAGCTGGTTGCCTCCCATTCCCAATACACCCCCAAGCTGGCCACCTCCAATTCTCCTTTGCACCCCGAATCCGGCTGCCTCCCATTCCCCTTACACCCAAAGCTGGCCACCTCCCATTCTCCTTACACCCCCAAGCTGGCCACCCATTCTCCTTACATCCACAAGCTGGACACCTCCCATTCCCCTTACACCCCCAGCTGGCACCTCCCATTCCCCCTTATACCCCAAAACTGGCCACCTCCTATGTCCCTTGCACCCCAAGGTCGCCACCTCCCATTGCCCTTACACCCCCAACCTGGCTACCTCCCATTTGCCTTACTGCCCAATCTGCCCGCCTCCCATTCACCTTACACCCCCAAGCTGGCGCCCTCCCATTCTTCTTACTCCCCCCAAGCTGGATACCTCCCATTCTTTCCCCTTACACCCCAAGCTTGCCACCTCCCATTCCCCTTACACCCCCAAGCTGGCTACCTTCCTTTCCACTTACACCCCCAAGCTGGCTGTCTCCCATTCTCCTTACTCCCCCAAGCTGGCCACCTCCCATTCGCCTTACACCCCCATCTGGCCAACTCTCATTCTCCAAACACCCCCAGGCTGGCCAGCTCCCATTCCGCTTAAACCCCCAGGTTGGCTGCCTCCCATTCCACTTACACCCCCAAGCTGGCTGCCTCCCATTCTCCTTACTCCCCCAAGCTGGCCACCTCCCATTCCCCTTACACCCCCAAGCTGGCCAACTCCCATTCCCCTTACACCCCAAGCTGGCCACCTCCCATACCACTTGCACCCCTAGCTGGCCGCCTCCCATTCTCCTTACACCCACGCCCAAGCTGGCCACCTCCCATTATCCTTACACCCACAAGCTGGCCAACTTCTTTCCACTTACACCCCCAAGCTGGCTACCTCCCATTACACTTCCACCCCCAAGCTGGTTGCCTCCCATTCCCAATACACCCCCAAGCTGGTCACCCCCCATTCTCGTTAATCACCCAAGCTGGCCACATCCCATTCCACTTATACCCCCAAGCTGGCTGCCTCCCATTCCCCTTACACCCCCAAGCTGGCCACTTCCCATTCTCCTTACTCCCCCAAGCTGGCCACTTCCCATTCCCCTTACACCACAAGCTGGCCACCTCCGATTCTCATTACTCCCCCAAGCTGCCCATCTCCCAATCTTCTTACAACCCAAGCTAGCCCCTTCCCATTCCCCATATACCCCCAAGCTGGCCACCTCCAATTCTCCTTTGCACCCCCAAGCTGGTTGCCTCCCATTTCCCTTACACCCCCAAGCTGGCCACCTCACATTCTCATTAATCCCCCATGCTGGCCACCTCCCATTCCCCTTACACCACCAAGCTGGCTGCCCCCACGTCCCGTTACACCCCCAAGCTGGTTAACTTCCATTCCCCTTACTCCACCAAGCTGGTCACCTCCCATTCCCCTTACACGCCCAAGCTGACCACTTCCCATTCCCCTTACACCCCCAAGCTGGCCACCTCCCAATCCACTTGCACCCCGAAGCTGGCAACCTGCTATTCCCCCTACACCTCCAAACTGGCCACCTCCCATTCTCCTTACACCCCCAAGCTGGCCACCTCCCATTCCCCTTACACCCCCAAGCTGGCCACCTCCCATTCCCCCAACACACGCAAGCTGGCTAACTCCCCATCCCCTTTCTCACCCAAGCAGGCCACCTCCCATAACCCCTTACTTCCCCCAAGCTGGCCACCTCCCGTTCCCCTTACACGCCCAAGTTGGCTACCTCCCAACCCACCTACTCTCCCAAGCTGGCTTCCTCCCATTTTCCTTACACCCCCAAGCTGGCTATCTCCCATTCCCCTACAACCACCAAGCTGGCCACTTTCTTATCCCTTACACCCACAAGCTGGCTACCTCCCATTACACTTCCACCCCCAAGCTGGTTGCCTCCCATTCCCAATACACCCACAAGCTGGTCAACCCCCATTCCCCTTAATCACCCAAGCTGGCCACGTCCCATTCCACTTACACCCCCAAGCTGGCTGCCTTCCATTCGCCTTACACCCCCAAGATGGCCACCTCCCATTCTCCTTACACCCGCAAGCTGGCCACCTCCCATTCTCCTTACATCCACAAACTGGCCACCTCCCATTCCCCTTACACCCCCAGCTGGCACCTCCCATTCCCCCTTACACCCCAAAACTGGCCACCTCCTATGTCCCTTGCACCCCAAGGTCGCCACCTCCCATTCCCCTTACACCCCCAACCTGGCTTCCTCCCTTTCGCCTTACTGCCCAAGCTGCCCGCCTCCCATTCACCTTACACCCGCAAGCTGGCGCCCTCCCATTCTCCTTACTCCCCCAAGCTGGCCACCTCCCTTTCCCTTACACCCCAAGCTGGCCACCTCTCATTCTCCAAACACCCCCAGGCTGGCCAGCTCCCATTCCCCTTACACCCCCAGGTTGGCTGCCTCCCATTCCACTTACACCCCCAAGCTGGCTGCCTCCCATTCTCCTTACTCCCCCAAGCTGGCCACCTCCCATTCCCCTTACACCCACCCCCAAGCTGGCCAACTCCCATTACCCTTACACCCCAAGCTGGCCACCTCCCATTCCACTTGCACCCCTAGCTGGCCGCCTCCCATTCTCCTTCCACCCCCAAGCTGTCAACCTCCCATTATCCTTACACCCACAAGTTGGCCACCTTATTTCCCCTTACACCACCAAGCTGGCTACCTCCCATTACACTTCCACCCCCAAGGTGGTTGCCTCCCATTCCCAATACACCCCCAAGCTGGTCACCCCACATTCTCCTTAATCACCCAAGCTGGCCACATCCCATTCCACTTATACCCCCAGGCTGGCTGCCTCCCATTCCCCTTACACCCCCAAGCTGGCCACTTCCCATTCTCCTTACTCCCGCAAGCTGGCCACTTCCCATTCCCCTTACACCACAAGCTGGCCACCTCCCATTCTCATTACTCCCCCAAGCTGCCCATCTCCCAATCTCCTTACACCCCAAGCTGGCCACTTCCCATTCCCCATATACCCCCAAGCTGGCCACCTCCAATTCTCCTTTGCACCCCCAAGCTGGTTGCCTCCCATTTCCCTTACACCCCCAAGCTGGCCACCTCACATTCTGCTTAATCCCCCATGCTGGCCACCTCCCATTCGCCTTACACCACCAAGCTGGCTGCCCCCCACGTCCCGTTACACCCCCAAGCTGGTTACCTTCCATTTCCCTGACTCCACCAAGCTGGCCACCTCCCATTCCCCTTACACCCCACCCCCAAGCTGGCCACCTCCTATTCCGCTTGCATCACCAAGCTGGCCACCTCCCATTCCCTTACGCCCCCCAAGCAGGCCATCTCACATTCACCTTACACCCTCAAGCTGGCCACCTGCCATTCCCCTTACTCCCGCAAGCTGGCTACATCCCATTCCGCTTACACCCCCAAGCAGGCCATCTCACATTCCCCTTACACCCTCAAGCTGGCCACCTCCAATTCCCCTTATACCCCCAAGCTGACCAGTTCCCATTCCCCTTACACCCTCAAGCTGGCCACCTTCCTCCCATTCTTCTTACACAACCAAGCTGGCCACCTCCCATTCTCCTTACACCCCCAAGCTGGCCACCTCCCATTCCCCTTACACCGCCAAGCTGGCCACATCCCATTCCCCTTACACCCCCAAGCTGGCCACCTCCCATTCCACTTGCACCCCCATGCTGGCCACCTCCCATTCCACTTGCACCCCCATGCTGGCCACCTCCCATTCCTCATACAGCCCCCAAGCTGGCCATCTCCCATTCTCCTTACACCCCCAAGCAGGTTGCCTCCCATTCCCCTTACACCACAAGCTGGCCACCTCCCATTCTCATTACTCCCCCAAGCTGCCCATCTCCCAATCTCCTTACACCCCAAGCTGGCCACTTCCCATTCCCCATATACCTCCAAGCTGGCCACCTCCAATTCTCCTTTGCACCCCCAAGCTGGTTGCCTCCCATTTCCCTTACACCCCCAAGCTGGCCACCTCACATTCTCCTTAATCCCCCATGCTGGCCACCTCCCATTCGCCTTACACCACCAAGCTGGCTGCCCCCCACGTCCCGTTACACCCCCAAGCTGGTTACCTTCCATTTCCCTGACTCCACCAAGCTGGCCACCTCCCATTTCCCTTACACCCCACCCCCAAGCTGGCCACCTCCTATTCCGCTTGCATCACCAAGCTGGCCACCTCCCATTCCCTTACGCCCCCCAAGCAGGCCATCTCACATTCCCCTTGCACCCTCAAGCTGGCCACCTGCCATTCCCCTTACTCCCGCAAGCTGGCTACATCCCATTCCGCTTACACCCCCAAGCAGGCCATCTCACATTCCCCTCGGCTACATCCCATTCCGCTTACACCCCCAAGCAGGCCATCTCACATTCCCCTTACACCCTCAAGCTGGCCACCTCCAATTCCCCTCATACCCCCAAGCTGACCAGTTCCCATTCCCCTTACACCCTCAAGCTGGCCACCTTCCTCCCATTCTTCTTACACAACCAAGCTGGCCACCTCCCATTCTCCTTACACCCCCAAGCTGGCCACCTCCCATTCCCCTTACACCGCCAAGCTGGCCACATCCCATTCCCCTTACACCCCCAAGCTGGCCACCTCCCATTCCACTTGCACCCCCATGCTGGCCACCTCCCATTCCACTTGCACCCCCATGCTGGCCACCTCCCATTCCTCATACAGCCCCCAAGCTGGCCATCTCCCATTCTCCTTACACCCCCAAGCTGGTTGCCTCCCATTCCCCTTACACCACAAGCTGGCCACCTCCCATTCTCATTACTCCCCCAAGCTGCCCATCTCCCAATCTCCTTACACCCCAAGCTGGCCACTTCCCATTCCCCATATACCTCCAAGCTGGCCACCTCCAATTCTCCTTTGCACCCCCAAGCTGGTTGCCTCCCATTTCCCTTACACCCCCAAGCTGGCCACCTCACATTCTCCTTAATCCCCCATGCTGGCCACCTCCCATTCGCCTTACACCACCAAGCTGGCTGCCCCCCACGTCCCGTTACACCCCCAAGCTGGTTACCTTCCATTTCCCTGACTCCACCAAGCTGGCCACCTCCCATTCCCCTTACACCCCACCCCCAAGCTGGCCACCTCCTATTCCGCTTGCATCACCAAGCTGGCCACCTCCCATTCCCTTACGCCCCCCAAGCAGGCCATCTCACATTCCCCTTACACCCTCAAGCTGGCCACCTGCCATTCCCCTTACTCCCGCAAGCTGGCTACATCCCATTCCGCTTACACCCCCAAGTAGGCCATCTCACATTCCCCTCGGCTACATCCCATTCCGCTTACACCCCCAAGCAGGCCATCTCACATTCCCCTTACACCCTCAAGCTGGCCACCTCCAATTCCCCTCATACCCCCAAGCTGACCAGTTCCCATTCCCCTTACACCCTCAAGCTGGCCACCTTCCTCCCATTCTTCTTACACAACCAAGCTGGCCACCTCCCATTCTCCTTACACCCCCAAGCTGGCCACCTCCCATTCCCCTTACACCGCCAAGCTGGCCACATCCCATTCCCCTTACACCCCCAAGCTGGCCACCTCCCATTCCACTTGCACTCCCATGCTGGCCACCTCCCATTCCTCATACAGCCCCAAGCTGGCCATCTCCCATTCTCCTTACACCCCCAAGCAGGTTGCCTCCCATTCCCCTTACACCCCCAAGCTGGCCATCTCCCAATCCACTTGCACCCCCAAGCTGGCAAATTGCTATTCCCCCTGCACCTCCAAACTGGCCACCTCCCATTCTCCTTACACCCCCAAGCTGGCCACCTGCCATTCCCCTTATACCCCGAAGCTGGATACCTCCCATTCCCCTTACTTGCCCCAAGCTTGCTACCTCCCATTCCCATTACATCCCCAAGCTGGACAACTCCCAATCTTCTTACACTCCCAGGCTGACCCTCCCACTCCCCTGACATCTCCAAGCTGGCCAGCTCCCATTCCACTTGCACCCCCATGCTGGCCACCTCCCATTCCCCTTACACCCCCAAGCTGGCCACCTCCCATTCCCCCAACACACGCAAGCTGGCTACCTCCCCATCCCCATACTCACCCAAGCAGGCCACCTCCCATAACCCCTTACTCCCCCAAGCTGGCCACCTCCCGTTCCCCTTACACCCCCAAGTTGGCTACCTCCCAACCCACCTACTCTCCCAAGCTGGCTTCCTCCCATTCTCCTTACACCCACAAGCTGGCCATCTCCCATTCCCCTTACACCCCCAAGCTGGCCACTTTCTTATCCCTTACACCCACAAGCTGGCTACCTCCCATTACACTTCCACCCCCAAGCTGGTTGCCTCCCATTCCCAATACACCCACAAGCTGGTCAACCCTCATTCCCCTTAATCACCCAAGCTGGCCACGTCCCATTCCACTTACACCCCCAAGCTGGCTGCCTTCCATTCGCCTTACACCCCCAAGATGGCCACTTCCCATTCTCCTTACTCCCCCAAGCTAGTCACTTCCCATTCCCCTTACACCCCAAGCTGGCCACCTCCCATTCTCATTACTCCCCCAAGCTGCCCATCTCCCAATCTCCTTACACCACAAGCTGGCCACCTCCCATTCCCCATATACCCCCAAGCTGGCCACCTCCAATTCTCCTTTGCACCCCGAAGCCGGCTGCCCCCAATTCCCCTTACACCCCAAGCTGGCCACCCACCTCCCATGCACCTTACACCCCAAGCTGGCCACCTCCCATTCTCCTTACACCCCCAAGCTGGCCACCTCCCATTCTCCTTACATCCACAAGCTGGCCACCTCCCATTCCCCTTACACCCCCAGCTGGCACCTCCCATTCCCCCTTATACCCCAAAACTGGCCACCTCCTATGTCCCTTGCACACCAAGGTCGCCACCTCCCATTCCCCTTACACCCCCAACCTGGCTACCTCCCGTTCGGCTTACTGCCCAAGCTGCCCGCCTCCCATTCACCTTACATCCGCAAGCTGGCGCCCTCCCATTCTCCTTACTCCCCCAAGCTGGCTACCTCCCATTTTTTCCCCTTACACCCCAAGCTTGCCACCTCCCATTCCCCTTACACCCCCAAGCTGGCTACCTCCCATTCCACTTACACCCCCAAGCTGGCTGCCTCCCATTCTCCTTACTCCCCCAAGCTGGCCACCTCCCATTCCCCTTACACCCCAAGCTGGCCACCACTCATTCTCCAAACACGCCCAGGCTGGCCATCTCCCATTCCCCTTGCACCCCCAGGTTGGCTGCCTCCCATTCCACCTACACCCCCAAGCTGACTGCCTCCCATTCTCCTTACTCACCCAAGCTGGCCACCTCCCATTCCCCTTACACCCCCAAGCTGGCCAACTCCCATTCCCCTTACTCCCCAAGCTGGCCTCCTCCCATTCCACTTGCACCCCTATCTGGCCGCCTCCCATTCTCCTTACACGACCAAGCTGGCCACCTCCAATTTTCCTTACACCCACAAGCTGGCCACCTTCTTTCCCCTTACACCCCCAAGCTGGCTACCTCCCATTACACTTCCACCCCCAAGGTGGTTGCCTCCCATTCCCAATACACCCCCAAGCTGGTCACCACACATTCTCCTTAATCACCCAAGCTGGCCACCTCCCATTCTCCTTACATCCACAAGCTGGACACCTCCCATTCCCCTTACAACCCCAGCTGGCACCTCCCATTCCCGCTTATACCCCAAAACTGGCCACCTCCTATGTCCCTTGCACCCCAAGGTCGCCACCTCCCATTCCCCTTACACCCCCAACCTGGCTAACTCCCATTCGCCTTACTGCCCAAGCTGCCCGCCTCCCATTCACCTTACACCCCCAAGCTGGCTGTCTCCCATTCTCCTTACACCCCAAGCTGGCCACCTCCCATTTGCCTTACACCCCAAGCTGGCCAATTCTCATTCTCCAAACACCCCAGGCTGGCCATCTCCCATTCCGCTTACACCCCCAGGTTGGCTGCCTCCCATTCCACTTACACCCCCAAGCTGGCTGCCTCCCATTCTCCTTACTCCCCCAAGCTGGCCACCTCCCATTCCCCTTACACCCCCAAGCAGGCCAACTCCCATTATCCTTACACCCACAAGCTGGCCACCTTCTTTCCCCTTACACCCCCAAGCTGGCTACTTCCCATTACACTTTCACCCCCAAGCTGGTTGCCTCCCATTCCCAATACACCCCGAAGCTGGTCACTCCCCATTCTCCTTAATCGCCCAAGCTGGCCACATCCCATTCCACTTATACCCCCAAGCTGGCTGCCTCCCATTCCCCTTACATCCCCAAGCTGGCCACTTCCCATTCTCCTTACTCCCCCAAGCTGGCCACTCCCCATTCCCCTTACACCACAAGCTGGCCACCTCCCATTCTCATTACTCCCCCAAGCTGCCCATCTCCCAATCTCCTTACACCCCAAGCTAGCCACTTCCCATTCCCCATATACCCCCAAGCTGGCCACCTCCAATTCTCATTTGCACCCCCCAAGCTGGTTGCCTCCCATTTCCCTTACACCCCCAAGCTGGCCACTTCCCATTCTCCTTACTCCCCCAAGCTGGCCACTTCCCATTCCCCTTACACCACAAGCTGGCCACCTCACATTCTCCTTAATCCCCCATGCTGGCCACCTCCCATTCCCCTTACACCACCAAGCTGGCTGCCCCCACGTCCCGTTACACCCCAAGCTGGTTAACTTCCATTCCCCTTACTCCACCAAGCTGGTCACCTCCCATTCCCCTTGCACGCCCAAGCTGACCACTTCCCATTCGCCTTACACCCCCCAAGCTGGCCACCTCCCAATCCACTTGCACCCCGAAGCTGGCAACCTGCTATTCCCCCTACACCTCCAAACTGGCCACCTCCCATTCTCCTTACACCCCCAAGCTGGCCACCTGCCATTCCCCTTATAGCCCGAAGCTGGATAACTCCCATTCCCCTTACTTCCCACAAGCTTGCTACCTCCCATTCCCATTACATCCCCAAGCTGGACAACTCCCAATCTTCTTACACTCCCAGGCTGACCCTCCCACTCCCCTGACATCTCCAAGTTGGCCAGCTCCCATTCCACTTGCACCCCCAGGCTGGCCACCTCCCATTCCCCTTACACCCCCAAGCTGGCCACCTCCCATTCCCCCAACACACGCAAGCTGGCTACCTCCCCATCCCCTTTCTCACCCAAGCAGGCCACCTCCCACAACCCCTTACTTCCCCCAAGCTGGCCACCACCCGTTCCCCTTACACCCCAAAGTTGGCTATCTCCCAACCCACCTACTCTCCCAAGCTGGCTTCCTCCCATTCTCCTTACACCCCCAAGCTGGCTATCTCCCATTCCCCTTACACCCCCAAGCTGGCCACTTTCTTATCCCTTACACCCGCAAGCTGGCTACCTCCCATTACACTTCCACCCCCAAGCTGGTTGCCTCCCATTCCCAATACACCCCCAAGCTGGTCACCCCACATTCTCCTTAATGACCCAAGCTGGCCACCTCCCATTCTCCTTACATCCACAAGCTGGACACCTCCCATTCCCCTTACACCCCCAGCTGGCACCTCCCATTCCCCCTTATACCCCAAAACTGGCCACCTCCTATGTCCCTTGCACCCCAAGGTCGCCACCTCCCATTCCCCTTACACCCCCAACCTGGCTAACTCCCATTCGCCTTACTGCCCAAGCTGCCCGCCTCCCATTCACCTTACACCCCCAAGCTGGCGCCCTCCCATTCTTCTTACTCCCCCCAAGCGGGCTACCTCCCATTCTTTCCCCTTACACCCCAAGCTTGCCACCTCCCATTCCCCTTACACCCCCAAGCTGGCTACCTCCCATTCCACTTACACCCCCAAGCTGGCTGTCTCCCATTCTCCTTACTCCCCCAAGCTGGCCACCTCCCATTCGCCTTACACCCCAAGCTGCCCAATTCTCATTCTCCAAACACCCCCAGGCTGGCCAGCTCCCATTCCGCTTACACCCCCAGGTTGGCTGCCTCCCATTCCACTTACACCCCAAGCTGGCTGCCTCCCATTCTCCTTACTCCCTCCCCCAAGCTGGCCACCTCCCATTCCCCTTACACCCCCAAGCTGGCCAACTCCCATTATCCTTACACCCACAAGCTGGCCACCTTCTTTCCCCTTACACCCCCAAGCTGGCTACCTCCCATTACACTTTCACCCCCAAGCTGGTTGCCTCCCATTCCCAATACACCCCGAAGCTGGTCACCCCCCATTCTCCTTAATCACCCAAGCTGGCCACATCCCATTCCACTTATACCCCCAAGCTGGCTGCCTCCCATTCCCCTTACACCCCCAAGCTGGCCACTTCCCATTCTCCTTACTCCCCCAAGCTGGCCACTTCCCATTCCCCTTACACCACAAGCTGGCCACCTCCCATTCTCATTATTCCCCCAAGCTGCCCATCTCCCAATCTCCTTACACCTCAAGCTAGCCACTTCCCATTCCTCATATACCCCCAAGCTGGCCACCTCCAATTCTCCTTTGCACCCCCAAGCTGGTTGCCTCCCATTTCCCTTACACCCCCAAGCTGGCCACTTCCCATTCTCCTTACTCCCACAAGCTGGCCACTTCCCATTCCCCTTACACCACAAGCTGGCCACCTCACATTCTCCTTAATCCCCCATGCTGGCCACCTCCCATTCCCCTTACACCACCAAGCTCGCTGCCCCCACGTCCCGTTACACCCCAAGCTGGTTAACTTCCATTCCCCTTACTCCACCAAGCTGGTCACCTCCCATTCCCCTTGCACGCCCAAGCTGACCACTTCCCATTCCCCTTACACCCCCAAGCTGGCCACCTCCCAATCCACTTGCACCCCGAAGCTGGCAACCTGCTATTCCCCCTACACCTCCAAACTGGCCACCTCCCATTCTCCATACACCCCCAAGCTGGCCACCTGCCATTCCCCTTATATCCCGAAGCTGGATAACTCCCATTCCCCTTACTTCCCACAAGCTTGCTACCTCCCATTCCCCTTACTCCCCAAGCTGGACAACTCCCATTCCACTTGCACCCCTAACTGGCCGCCTCCCATTCTCCTTACACCACCAAGCTGGCCACCTCCAATTTTCCTTACACCCACAAGCTGGCCACCTTCTTTCCCCTTACATCCCCAAGCTG
Organism: Raja brachyura; assembly: GCA_963514005.1. The sequence continues at coordinate 94,165 of OY740828.1, read as the reverse complement.
GTTACCTCCCATTACACTTCCACCCCCAAGGTGGTTGCCTCCCATTCCCAATACACCCCCAAGCTGGTCACCCCACATTCTCCTTAATCACCCAAGCTGGCCACCTCCCATTCTCCTTACATCCACAAGCTGGCCACTTTCTTATCCCTTACACCCACAAGCTGGCTACCTCCCATTACACTTCCACCCCCAAGCTGGTTGCCTCCCATTCCACTTACACCCCCAAGCTGGCTGCCTCCCATTCTCCTTACTCCCCCAAGCTGGCCACCTCCCATTCCCCTTACACCCCCAAGCTGGCCAACTCCCATTATCCTTACACCCACAAGCTGGCCACCTTCTTTCCCCTTACACCCCCAAGCTGGCTACCTCCCATTACACTTTCACCCCCAAGCTGGTTGCCTCCCATTCCCAATACACCCCCAAGCTGGTCACCCCCCATTCTCCTTAATCACCCAAGCTGGCCACATCCCATTCCACTTATACCCCCAAGCTGGCTGCCTCCCATTCCCCTTACACCCCCGAGCTGGCCACTTCCCATTCTCCTTACTCCCCCAAGCTGGCCACTTCCCATTCCCCTTACACCACAAGCTGGCCACCTCCCATTCTCATTACTCCCCCAAGCTGCCCATCTCCCAATCTCCTTACACCCCAAGCTAGCCACTTCCCATACCCCATATACCCCCAAGCTGGCCACCTCCAATTCTCCTTTGCACCCCCAAGCTGGTTGCCTCCCATTTCCCTTACACCCCCAAGCTGGCCACCTCACATTCTCCTTAATCCCCCATGCTGGCCACCTCCCATTCCCCTTACACCACCAAGCTGGCTGCCCCCACGTCCCGTTACACCCCAAGCTGGTTAACTTCTATTCCCCTTACTCCACCAAGCTGGTCACCTCCCATTCCCCTTGCACGCCCAAGCTGACCACTTCCCATTCCCCTTACACCCCCAAGCTGGCCACCTCCCAATCCACTTGCACCCCGAAGCTGGCAACCTGCTATTCCCCCTACACCTCCAAACTGGCCACCTCCCATTCTCCTTACACCCCCAAGCTGGCCACCTGCCATTCCCCTTATACCCCGAAGCTGGATAACTCCCATTCCCCTTACTTCCCACAAGCTTGCTACCTCCCATTCCCATTACATCCCCAAGCTGGACAACTCCCAATCTTCTTACACTCCCAGGCTGACCCTCCCACTCCCCTGACATCTCCAAGCTGGCCAGCTCCCATTCCACTTGCACCCCCATGCTGGCCACCTCCCATTCCACTTACACCCCCAAGCTGGCCACCTCCCATTCCCCCAACACACGCAAGCTGGCTACCTCCCCATCCCCTTTCTCACCCAAGCAGGCCACCTCCCACAACCCCTTACTTCCCCCAAGCTGGCCACCTCCCGTTCTCCTTACACCCCAAAGTTGGCTATCTCCCAACCCACCTACTCTCCCAAGCTGGCTTCCTCCCATTCTCCTTACACCCCCAAGCTGGCTATCTCCCATTCCTCTTACACCCCCAAGCTGGCCACTTTCTTATCCCTTACACCCACAAGCTGGCCACCTCCCATTCCCCATATACCCCCAAGCTGGCCACCTCCATTTCTCCTTTGCACCCCGAAGCCGGCTGCCTCCCATTCCCCTTACACCCCAAGCTGGCCACCTCCCATGCCCCTTACACCCCCAAGCTGGCCACCTCCCATTCTCCTTACACCCCCAAGCTGGCCACCTCCCATTCTCCTTACATCCACAAACTGGCCACCTCCCATTCCCCTTACACCCCCAGCTGGCACCTCCCATTCCCCCTTACACCCCAAAACTGGCCACCTCCTATGTCCCTTGCACCCCAAGGTCGCCACCTCCCATTCCCCTTACACTCCCAACCTGGCTACCTCCCATTCGCCTTGCTGCCCAAGCTGCCCGCCTCTCATTCACCTTACACCCGCAAGCTGGCGCCTTCCCATTCTCCTTACTCCCCCAAGCTGGCTACCTCCCATTTTTTCCCCTTACTCCCCAAGCTTGCCACCTCCCATTCCCCTTACACCCCCAAGCTGGCTACCTCTCATTCCACTTACACCCCCAAGCTGGCTGCCTCCCATTCTCCTTACTCCCCCAAGCTGGCCACCTCCCATTCCCCTTACACCCCAAGCTGGCCACCTCTCATTCTCCAAACACCCAGAGGCTGGCCAGCTCCCATTCCCCCTGCACCCCCAGGTTGGCTGCATCCCATTCCATTTACACCCCCAAGCTGGCTGCCTCCCATTCTCCTTACTCCCCCAAGCTGGCCACCTCCCATTCCCCTTACACCCACCCCCAAGCTGGCCAACTCCCATTCCCCTTACACCCCAAGCTGGCCACCTCCCATTCCACTTGCACCCCAAGCTGGCCGCCTCCCATTCTCCTTACACCCCCAAGCTGTCCACCTCCCATTATCCTTACACCCACAAGTTGGCCACCTTCTTTCCCCTTACACCACCAAGCTGGCTACCTCCCATTACACTTCCACCCCCAAGGTGGTTGCCTCCCATTCCCAATACACCCCCAAGCTGGTCACCCCACATTCTCCTCAATCACCCAAGCTGGCCACTTCCCATTCTCCTTACTCCCCCAAGCTGGCCACTTCCCATTCCCCTTACACCACAAGCTGGCCACCTCCCATTCTCATTACTCCCCCAAGCTGCCCATCTCCCAATCTCCTTACACCCCAAGCTGGCCACTTCCCATTCCCCATATACGCCCAAGCTGGCCACCTCCAATTCTCCTTTGCACCCCCAAGCTGGTTGCCTCCCATTTCCCTTACACCCCCAAGCTGGCCACCTCACATTCTCCTTAATCCCCCATGCTGGCCACCTCCCATTCGCCTTACACCACCAAGCTGGCTGCCCCCCACGTCCCGTTACACCCCCAAGCTGGTTACCTTCCATTTCCCTGACTCCACCAAGCTGCCCACATCCCATTCCCCTTACACCCCACCCCCAAGCTGGCCACCTCCTATTCCGCTTGCATCACCAAGCTGGCCACCTCCCATTCCCTTACGCCCCCCAAGCAGGCCATCTCACATTCCCATTACACCCTCAAGCTGGCCACCTGCCATTCCCCTTACTCCCGCAAGCTGGCTAAATCCCATTCCGCTTACACCCCCAAGCAGGCCATCTCACATTCCCCTTACACCCTCAAGCTGGCCACCTCCAATTCCCCTTATACCCCCAAGCTGACCACTTCCCATTCCCCTTACACCCTCAAGCTGGCCACCTTCCTCCCATTCTTCTTACACAACCAATCTGGCCACCTCCCATTCTCCTTACACCCCCAAGCTGGCCACCTCCCACTCCCCTTACACCCCAAAGCTGGCCACCTCCCATTCCCCTTACACCGCCAAGCTGGCCACATCCCATTCCCCTTACACCCCCAAGCTGGCCACCTCCCATTCCACTTGCACCCCCATGCTGGCCACCTCCCATTCCTCATACAGCCCCAAGCTGGCCATCTCCCATTCTCCTTACACCCCCAAGCAGGTTGCCTCCCATTCCCCTTACGCCCCCAAGCTGGCCACCTCCCAATCCACTTGCACCCCCAAGCTGGCAACTTGCTATTCCCCCTACACCTCCAAACTGGCCACCTCCCATTCTCCTTACACCCCCAAGCTGGCCACCTGCCATTCCCCTTATACCCCGAAGCTGGATACCTCCCATTCCCCTTACTTGCCCCAAGCTTGCTACCTCCCATTCCCATTACATCCCCAAGCTGGACAACTCCCAATCTTCTTACACTCCCAGGCTGACCCTCCCACTCCCCTGACATCTCCAAGCTGGCCAGCTCCCATTCCACTTGCACCCCCATGCTGGCCACCTCCCATTCCCCTTACACCCACCCCCAAGCTGGCCACCTCCCATTCCCCCAACACACGCAAGCTGGCTACCTCCCCATCCCCTTACTCACCCAAGCAGGCCACCTCCCATAACCCCTTACTCCCCCAAGCTGGCCACCTCCCGTCCCGCTTACACCCCCAAGTTGGCTTCCTCCCAACCCACCTACTCTCCCAAGCTGGCTTCCTCCCATTCTCCTTACACCCACAAGCTGGCTATCTCCCATTCCCCTTACACCCCCAAGCTGGCCACTTTCTTATCCCTTACACCCACAAGCTGGCTACCTCCCATTACACTTCCACCCCCAAGCTGGTTGTCTCCCATTCCCAATACACCCGCAAGCTGGTCAACCCTCATTCCCCTTAATCACCCAAGCTGGCCACGTCCCATTCCACTTACACCCCCAACCTGCCCGCCTCCCATTCACCTTACACCCGCAAGCTGGCGCCCTCCCATTCTCCTTACTCCCCCAAGCTGGCTACCTCCCATTTTTTCCCCTTACACCCCAAGCTTGCCACCTCCCATTCCCCTTACACCCCCAAGCTGGCTACCTCCCATTCCACTTACACCCCCAAGCTGGCTGCCTCCCATTCTCCTTACACCCCCAAGCTGGCCACCTCCCATTCCCCTTACACGGCCAAGCTGGCCACATCCCATTCCCCTTACACCCCCAAGCTGGCCACCTCCCATTCCACTTGCACCCCCATGCTGGCCACCTCCCATTCCACTTGCACCCCCATGCTGGCCACCTCCCATTCCTCATACAGCCCCAAGCTGGCCATCTCCCATTCTCCTTACACCCCCAAGCAGGTTGCCTCCCATTCCCCTTACATCACAAGCTGGCCACCTCCCATTCTCATTACTCCCCCAAGCTGCCCATCTCCCAATCTCCTTACACCCCAAGCTGGCCACTTCCCATTCCACAGATACCTCCAAGCTGGCCACCTCCAATTCTCCTTTGCACCCCCAAGCTGGTTGCCTCCCATTTCCCTTACACCCCCAAGCTGGCCACCTCACATTCTCCTTAATCCCCCATGCTGGCCACCTCCCATTCGCCTTACACCACCAAGCTGGCTGCCCCCCACGTCCCGTTACACCCCCAAGCTGGTTACCTTCCATTTCCCTGACTCCACCAAGCTGGCCACCTCCCATTCCCCTTACACCCCACCCCCAAGCTGGCCACCTCCTATTCCGCTTGCATCACCAAGCTGGCCACCTCCCATTCCCTTACGCCCCCCAAGCAGGCCATCTCACATTCCCCTTACACCCTCAAGCTGGCCACCTGCCATTCCCCTTACTCCCGCAAGCTGGCTACATCCCATTCCGCTTACACCCCCAAGCAGGCCATCTCACATTCCCCTTACACCCTCAAGCTGGCCACCTCCAATTCCCCTCATACCCCCAAGCTGACCAGTTCCCATTCCCCTTACACCCTCAAGCTGGCCACCTTCCTCCCATTCTTCTTACACAACCAAGCTGGCCACCTCCCATTCTCCTTACACCCCCAAGCTGGCCACCTCCCATTCCCCTTACACCGCCAAGCTGGCCACATCCCATTCCCCTTACACCCCCAAGCTGGCCACCTCCCATTCCACTTGCACCCCCATGCTGGCCACCTCCCATTCCTCATACAGCCCCAAGCTGGCCATCTCCCATTCTCCTTACACCCCCAAGCAGGTTGCCTCCCATTCCCCTTACACCCCCAAGCTGGCCACCTCCCAATCCACTTGCACCCCCAAGCTGGCAAATTGCTATTCCCCCTACACCTCCAAACTGGCCACCTCCCATTCTCCTTACACCCCCAAGCTGGCCACCTGCCATTCCCCTTATACCCCGAAGCTGGATACCTCCCATTCCCCTTACTTGCCCCAAGCTTGCTACCTCCCATTCCCATTACATCCCCAAGCTGGACAACTCCCAATCTTCTTACACTCCCAGGCTGACCCTCCCACTCCCCTGACATCTCCAAGCTGGCCAGCTCCCATTCCACTTGCACCCCCATGCTGGCCACCTCCCATTCCCCTTACACCCCCAAGCTGGCCACCTCCCATTCCCCCAACACACGCAAGCTGGCTACCTCCCCATCCCCATACTCACCCAAGCAGGCCACCTCCCATAACCCCTTACTCCCCCAAGCTGGCCACCTCCCGTTCCCCTTACACCCCCAAGTTGGCTACCTCCCAACCCACCTACTCTCCCAAGCTGGCTTCCTCCCATTCTCCTTACACCCACAAGCTGGCCATCTCCCATTCCCCTTACACCCCCAAGCTGGCCACTTTCTTATCCCTTACACCCACAAGCTGGCTACCTCCCATTACACTTCCACCCCCAAGCTGGTTGCCTCCCATTCCCAATACACCCACAAGCTGGTCAACCCTCATTCCCCTTAATCACCCAAGCTGGCCACGTCCCATTCCACTTACACCCCCAAGCTGGCTGCCTTCCATTCGCCTTACACCGCCAAGATGGTCACTTCCCATTCTCCTTACTCCCCCAAGCTAGTCACTTCCCATTCCCCTTACACCCCAAGCTGGCCACCTCCCATTCTCATTACTCCCCCAAGCTGCCCATCTCCCAATCTCCTTACACCACAAGCTGGCCACCTCCCATTCCCCATATACCCCCAAGCTGGCCACCTCCAATTCTCCTTTGCACCCCGAAGCCGGCTGCCTCCCATTCCCCTTACACCCCAAGTTGGCCACCTCCCATGCCCCTTACACCCCAAGCTGGCCACCTCCCATTCTCCTTACACCCCCAAGCTGGCCACCTCCCATTCTCCTTACATCCACAAGCTGGCCACCTCCCATTCCCCTTGCACCCCCAGCTGGCACCTCCCATTCCCCCTTATACCCCAAAACTGGCCATCTCCTATGTCCCTTGCACACCAAGGTCGCCACCTCCCATTCCCCTTACACCCCCAACCTGGCTACCTCCCATTCGGCTTACTGCCCAAGCTGCCCGCCTCCCATTCACCTTACACCCGCAAGCTGGCGCCCTCCCATTCTCCTTACTCCCCCAAGCTGGCTACCTCCCATTTTTTCCCCTTACACCCCAAGCTTGCCACCTCCCATTCCCCTTACACCCCCAAGCTGGCTACCTCCCATTCCACTTACACCCCCAAGCTGGCTGCCTCCCATTCTCCTTACTCCCCCAAGCTGGCCACCTCCCATTCCCCTTACACCCCAAGCTGGCCACCACTCATTCTCCAAACACCCCCAGGCTGGCCATCTCCCATTCCCCTTGCACCCCCAGGTTGGCTGCCTCCCATTCCACCTACACCCCCAAGCTGACTGCCTCCCATTCTCCTTACTCACCCAAGCTGGCCACCTCCCATTCCCCTTACACCCCCAAGCTGGCCAACTCCCATTCCCCTTACTCCCCAAGCTGGCCTCCTCCCATTCCACTTGCACCCCTATCTGGCCGCCTCCCATTCTCCTTACACGACCAAGCTGGCCACCTCCAATTTTCCTTACACCCACAAGCTGGCCACCTTCTTTCCCCTTACACCCCCAAGCTGGCTACCTCCCATTACACTTCCACCCCCAAGGTGGTTGCCTCCCATTCCCAATACACCCCCAAGCTGGTCACCCCACATTCTCGTTAATCACCCAAGCTGGCCACCTCCCATTCTCCTTACATCCACAAGCTGGACACCTCCCATTCCCCTTACACCCCCAGCTGGCACCTCCCATTCCCGCTTATACCCCAAAACTGGCCACCTCCTATGTCCCTTGCACCCCAAGGTCGCCACCTCCCATTCCCCTTACACCCCCAACCTGGCTACCTCCCATTCGCCTTACTGCCCAAGCTGCCCGCCTCCCATTCACCTTACACCCCCAAGCTGGCGCCCTCCCATTCTTCTTACTCCCCCCAAGCTGGCTACCTCCCATTCTTTCCCCTTACACCCCAAGCTTGCCACCTCCCATTCCCCTTACACCCCCAAGCTGGCTACCTCCCATTCCACTTACACCCCCAAGCTGGATGTCTCCCATTCTCCTTACTCCCCCAAGCTGGCCACCTCCCATTCGCCTTACACCCCAAGCTGGCCAATTCTCATTCTCCAAACACCCCAGGCTGGCCAGCTCCCATTCCGCTTACACCCCCAGGTTGGCTGCCTCCCATTCCACTTACACCCCCAAGCTGGCTGCCTCCCATTCTCCTTACTCCCCCAAGCTGGCCACCTCCCATTCCCCTTACACCCCCAAGCTGGCCAACTCCCATTATCCTTACACCCACAAGCTGGCCACCTTCTTTCCCCTTACACCCCCAAGCTGGCTACTTCCCATTACACTTTCACCCCCAAGCTGGTTGCCTCCCATTCCCAATACACCCCGAAGCTGGTCACTCCCCATTCTCCTTAATCACCCAAGCTGGCCACATCCCATTCCACTTATACCCCCAAGCTGGCTGCCTCCCACTCCCCTTACACCCCCAAGCTGGCCACTTCCCATTCTCCTTACTCCCCCAAGCTGGCCACTTCCCATTCCCCTTACACCACAAGCTGGCCACCTCCCATTCTCATTACTCCCCCAAGCTGCCCATCTCCCAATCTCCTTACACCCCAAGCTAGCCACTTCCCATTCCCCATATACCCCCAAGCTGGCCACCTCCAATTCTCCTTTGCACCCCCCAAGCTGGTTGCCTCCCATTTCCCTTACACCCCCAAGCTGGCCACTTCCCATTCTCCTTACTCCCCCAAGCTGGCCACTTCCCATTCCCCTTACACCACAAGCTGGCCACCTCACATTCTCCTTAATCCCCCATGCTGGCCACCTCCCATTCCCCTTACACCACCAAGCTGGCTGCCCCCACGTCCCGTTACACCCCAAGCTGGTTAACTTCCATTCCCCTTACTCCACCAAGCTGGTCACCTCCCATTCCCCTTGCACGCCCAAGCTGACCACTTCCCATTCGCCTTACACCCCCAAGCTGGCCACCTCCCAATCCACTTGCACCCCGAAGCTGGCAACCTGCTATTCCCCCTACACCTCCAAACTGGCCACCTCCCATTCTCCTTACACCCCCAAGCTGGCCACCTGCCATTCCCCTTATACCCCGAAGCTGGATAACTCCCATTCCCCTTACTTCCCACAAGCTTGCTACCTCCCATTCCCATTACATCCCCAAGCTGGACAACTCCCAATCTTCTTACACTCCCAGGCTGACCCTCCCACTCCCCTGACATCTCCAAGTTGGCCAGCTCCCATTCCACTTGCACCCCCAGGCTGGCCACCTCCCATTCCCCTTACACCCCCAAGCTGACCACCTCCCATTCCCCCAACACACGCAAGCTGGCTACCTCCCCATCCCCTTTCTCACCCAAGCAGGCCACCTCCCACAACCCCTTACTTCCCCCAAGCTGGCCACCTCCCGTTCCCCTCACACCCCAAAGTTGGCTATCTCCCAACCCAGCTACTCTCCCAAGCCGGCTTCCTCCCATTCTCCTTACACCCCCAAGCTGGCTATCTCCCATTCCCCTTACACCCCCAAGCTGGCCACTTTCTTATCCCTTACACCCGCAAGCTGGCTACCTCCCATTACACTTCCACCCCCAAGCTGGTTGCCTTCCATTCCCAATACACCCCCAAGCTGGTCACCCCACATTCTCCTTAATCACCCAAGCTGGCCACCTCCCATTCTCCTTACATCCACAAGCTGGACACCTCCCATTCCCCTTACACCCCCAGCTGGCACCTCCCATTCCCCCTTATACCCCAAAACTGGCCACCTCCTATGTCCCTTGCACCCCAAGGTCGCCACCTCCCATTCCCCTTACACCCCCAACCTGGCTAACTCCCATTCGCCTTACTGCCCAAGCTGCCCGCCTCCCATTCACCTTACACCCCCAAGCTGGCGCCCTCCCATTCTTCTTACTCCCCCCAAGCGGGCTACCTCCCATTCTTTCCCCTTACACCCCAAGCTTGCCACCTCCCATTCCCCTTACACCCCCAAGCTGGCTACCTCCCATTCCACTTACACCCCCAAGCTGGCTGTCTCCCATTCTCCTTACTCCCCCAAGCTGGCCACCTCCCATTCGCCTTACACCCCAAGCTGCCCAATTCTCATTCTCCAAACACCCCCAGGCAGGCCAGCTCCCATTCCGCTTACACCCCCAGGTTGGCTGACTCCCATTCCACTTACACCCCCAAGCTGGCTGCCTCCCATTCTCCTTACTCCCTCCCCCAAGCTGGCCACCTCCCATTCCCCTTACACCCACAAGCTGGCCAACTCCCATTATCCTTACACCCACAAGCCGGCCACCTTCTTTCCCCTTACACCCCCAAGCTGGCTACCTCCCATTACACTTTCACCCCCAAGCTGGTTGCCTCCCATTCCCAATACACCCCGAAGCTGGTCACCCCCCATTCTCCTTAATCACCCAAGCTGGCCACATCCCATTCCACTTATACCCCCAAGCTGGCTGCCTCCCATTCCCCTTACACCCCCAAGCTGGCCACTTCCCATTCTCCTTACTCCCCCAAGCTGGCCACTTCCCATTCCCCTTACACCACAAGCTGGCCACCTCCCATTCTCATTACTCCCCCAAGCTGCCCATCTCCCAATCTCCTTACACCTCAAGCTAGCCACTTCCCATTCCTCATATACCCCCAAGCTGGCCACCTCCAATTCTCCTTTGCACCCCCAAGCTGGTTGCCTCCCATTTCCCTTACACCCCCAAGCTGGCCACTTCCCATTCTCCTTACTCCCCCAAGCTGGCCACTTCCCATTCCCCTTACACCACAAGCTGGCCACCTCACATTCTCCTTAATCCCCCATGCTGGCCACCTCCCATTCCCCTTACACCACCAAGCTGGCTGCCCCCACGTCCCGTTACACCCCAAGCTGGTTAACTTCCATTCCCCTTACTCCACCAAACTGGTCACCTCCCATTCCCCTTGCACGCCCAAGCTGACCACTTCCCATTCCCCTTACACCCCCAAGCTGGCCACCTCCCAATCCACTTGCACCCCGAAGCTGGCAACCTGCTATTCCCCCTACACTTCCAAACTGGCCACCTCCCATTCTCCTTACACCCCCAAGCTGGCCACCTGCCATTCCCCTTATATCCCGAAGCTGGATAACTCCCATTCCCCTTACTTCCCACAAGCTTGCTACCTCCCATTCCCCTTACTCCCCAAGCTGGACAACTCCCATTCCACTTGCACCCCTAGCTGGCCGCCTCCCATTCTCCTTACACCACCAAGCTGGCCACCTCCAATTTTCCTTACACCCACAAGCTGGCCACCTTCTTTCCCCTTACATCCCCAAGCTGGCTACCTCCCATTACACTTCCACCCCCAAGGTGGTTGCCTCCCATTCCCAATACACCCCCAAGCTGGTCACCCCACATTCTCCTTAATCACCCAGGCTGGCCACCTCCCATTCTCCTTACATCCACAAGCTGGCCACTTTCTTATCCCTTACACCCACAAGCTGGCTACCTCCCATTACACTTCCACCCCCAAGCTGGTTGCCTCCCATTCCACTTACACCCCCAAGCTGGCTGCCTCCCATTCTCCTTACTCCCCCAAGCTGGCCACCTCCCATTCCCCTTACACCCCCAAGCTGGCCAACTCCCATTATCCTTACACCCACAAGCTGGCCACCTTCTTTCCCCTTACACCCCCAAGCTGGCTACCTCCCATTACACTTTCACCCCCAAGCTGGTTGCCTCCCATTCCCAATACTCCCCCAAGCTGGTCACCCCCCATTCTACTTAATCACCCAAGCTGGCCACATCCCATTCCACTTATACCCCCAAGCTGGCTGCCTCCCATTCCCCTTACACCCCCAAGCTGGCCACTTCCCATTCTCCTTACTCCCCCAAGCTGGCCACTTCCCATTCCCCTTACACCACAAGCTGGCCACCTCCCATTCTCATTACTCCCCCAAGCTGCCCATCTCCCAATCTCCTTACACCCCAAGCTAGCCACTTCCCATACCCCATATACCCCCAAGCTGGCCACCTCCAATTCTCCTTTGCACCCCCAAGCTGGTTGCCTCCCATTTCCCTTACACCCCCAAGCTGGCCACCTCACATTCTCCTTAATCCCCCATGCTGGCCACCTCCCATTCGCCTTACACCACCAAGCTGGCGGCCTCCCACGTCCCGTTACACCCCCAAGCTGGTTACCTTCCATTTCCCTGACTCCACCAAGCTGGCCACATCCCATTCCCCTTACACCCCACCCCCAAGCTGGCCACCTCCTATTCCGCTTGCATCACCAAGCTGGCCACCTCCCATTCCCTTACGCCCCCCAAGCAGGCCATCTCACATTCCCATTACACCCTCAAGCTGGCCACCTGCCATTCCCCTTACTCCCGCAAGCTGGCTAAATCCCATTCCGCTTACACCCCCAAGCAGGCCATCTCACATTCCCCTTACACCCTCAAGCTGGCCACCTCCAATTCCCCTTATACCCCCAAGCTGACCACTTCCCATTCCCCTTACACCCTCAAGCTGGCCACCTTCCTCCCATTCTTCTTACACAACCAATCTGGCCACCTCCCATTCTCCTTACACCCCCAAGCTGGCCACCTCCCATTCCCCTTACACCGCCAAGCTGGCCAACTCCCATTCTCCTTACATCCCAAAGCTGGCCACCTCCCACTCCCCTTACACCCCAAAGCTGGCCACCTCCCATTCCCCTTACACCGCCAAGCTGGCCACATCCCATTCCCCTTACACCCCCAAGCTGGCCACCTCCCATTCCACTTGCACCCCCATGCTGGCCACCTCCCATTCCTCATACAGCCCCAAGCTGGCCATCTCCCATTCTCCTTACACCCCCAAGCAGGTTGCCTCCCATTCCCCTTACACCCCCAAGCTGGCCACCTCCCAATCCACTTGCACCCCCAAGCTGGCAACTTGCTATTCCCCCTACACCTCCAAACTGGCCACCTCCCATTCTCCTTACACCCCCAAGCTGGCCACCTGCCATTCCCCTTATACCCCGAAGCTGGATACCTCCCATTCCCCTTACTTGCCCCAAGCTTGCTACCTCCCATTCCCATTACATCCCCAAGCTGGACAACTCCCAATCTTCTTACACTCCCAGGCTGACCCTCCCACTCCCCTGACATCTCCAAGCTGGCCAACTCCCATTCCACTTGCACCCCCATGCTGGCCACCTCCCATTCCCCTTACACCCCCAAGCTGGCCACCTCCCATTCCCCCAACACACGCAAGCTGGCTACCTCCCCATCCCCTTACTCACCCAAGCAGGCCACCTCCCATAACCCCTTACTCCCCCAAGCTGGCCACCTCCCGTTCCCCTTACACCCCCAAGTTGGCTTCCTCCCAACCCACCTACTCTCCCAAGCTGGCTTCCTCCCATTCTCCTTACACCCACAAGCTGGCTATCTCCCATTCCCCTTACACCCCCAAGCTGGCCACTTTCTTATCCCTTACACCCACAAGCTGGCTACCTCCCATTACACTTCCACCCCCAAGCTGGTTGCCTCCCATTCCCAATACACCCGCAAGCTGGTCAACCCTCATTCCCCTTAATCACCCAAGCTGGCCACGTCCCATTCCACTTACACCCCCAACCTGCCCGCCTCCCATTCACCTTACACCCGCAAGCTGGCGCCCTCCCATTCTCCTTACTCCCCCAAGCTGGCTACCTCCCATTTTTTCCCCTTACACCCCAAGCTTGCCACCTCCCATTCCCCTTACACCCCCATGCTGGCCACCTCCCATTCCCCTTACACCCCCAAGCTGGCCACCTCCCATTCCCCCAACACACGCAAGCTGGCTACCTCCCCATCCCCTTACTCACCCAAGCAGGCCACCTCCCATAACCCCTTACTCCCCCAAGCTGGCCACCTCCCGTTCCCCTTACACCCCCAAGTTGGCTTCCTCCCAACCCACCTACTCTCCCAAGCTGGCTTCCTCCCATTCTCCTTACACCCACAAGCTGGCTATCTCCCATTCCCCTTACACCCCCAAGCTGGCCACTTTCTTATCCCTTACACCCACAAGCTGGCTACCTCCCATTACACTTCCACCCCCAAGCTGGTTGCCTCCCATTCCCAATACACCCGCAAGCTGGTCAACCCTCATTCCCCTTAATCACCCAAGCTGGCCACGTCCCATTCCACTTACACCCCCAACCTGCCCGCCTCCCATTCACCTTACACCCGCAAGCTGGCGCCCTCCCATTCTCCTTACTCCCCCAAGCTGGCTACCTCCCATTTTTTCCCCTTACACCCCAAGCTTGCCACCTCCCATTCCCCTTACACCCCCAAGCTGGCTACCTCCCATTCCACTTACACCCCCAAGCTGGCTGCCTCCCATTCTCCTTACTCCCCCAAGCTGGCCACCTCCCATTCCCCTTACACCCCAAGCTGGCCACCTCTCATTCTCCAAACACCCCCAGGCTGGCCATCTCCCATTCCCCTTACACCCCCAGGTTGGCTGCCTCCCATTCCACTTACACCCCCAAGCTGGCTGCCTCCCATTCTCCTTACTCACCCAAGCTGGCCACCTCCCATTCCCCTTACACCCCCAAGCTGGCCAACTCCCATTCCCCTTACTCCCCAAGCTGGCCACCTCCCATTCCACTTGCACCCCTGGCTGGCCGCCTCCCATTCTCCTTACACCACCAAGCTGGCCACCTCCAATTTTCCTTACACCCACAAGCTGGCCACCTTCTTTACCCTTACACCCCAAACTGGCTACCTCTCATTACACTTCCACCCCCAAGGTGGTTGCCTCCCATTCCCAATACACCCCCAAGCTGGTCACCCCACATTCTCCTTAATCACCCAAGCTGGCCACATCCCATTCCACTTATACCCCCAGGCTGGCTGCCTCCCATTCCCCTTACACCCCCAAGCTGGCCACTTCCCATTCTCCTTACTCCCCCAAGCTGGCCACTTCCCATTCCCCTTACACCACAAGCTGGCCACCTCCCCTTCTCATTACTCCCCCAAGCTGCCCATCTCCCAATCTCCTCACACCCCATGCTGGCCACTTCCCATTCCCCATATACCCCCAAGCTGGCCACCTCCAATTCTCCTTTGCACCCCCAAGCTGGTTGCCTCCCATTTCCCTTACACCCCCAAGCTGGCCACCTCACATTCTCCTTAATCCCCCATGCTGGCCACCTCCCATTCGCCTGACATCACCAAGCTGGCGGCCCCCACGTCCCGTTACACCCCCAAGCTGGTTACCTTCCATTCCCCTGACTCCACCAAGCTGGCCACCTCCCATTCCCCTTACACCCCACCCCCAAGCTGGCCACCTCCTATTCCGCTTGCATCACCAAGCTGGCCACCTCACATTCCCTTACGCCCCCCAAGCAGGCCATCTCACATTCCCCTTACACCCTCAAGCTGGCCATCTCCCATTCCCCTTACTCCCGCAAGCTGGCTACATCCCATTCCGCTTACACCCCCAAGCAGGCCATCTCACATTCCCCTTACACCCTCAAGCTGGCCACCTCCAATTCCCCTTACACCCCCCAAGCTGACCACTTCCCACTCCCCTTACACCCTCAAGCTGGCCACCTTCCTCCCATTCTTCTTACACAACCAAGCTGGCCACCTCGCATTCTCCTTACACCCCCAAGCTGCCCACCTCCCATTCCCCTTACAAGCCCAAGCTGGCCACCTCCCATTCTCCTTACATCCCAAAGCTGGCCACCTCCCACTCCACTTGCACCCCCATGCTGGCCACCTCCCATTCCTCATACAGCCCCAAGCTGGCCATCTCCCATTACCCTTACACCCCGAAGCAGGTTGCCTCCCATTCCCCTTACACCCCCAAGCAGACAACCTCCCATTCTCCTTAATCCCCCAATCTGGCCACCTCCAATTCCCCTTACACCCCCAAGCTGGCTGCCTCCCATTCCCCTTACATCCCCAAGCTGGCCACCTCCCATTCCCCTTACATCCCCAAGCTGGCCACCTCCTATACGCCTTACACACCCAAGCTGGCTGCCTCCCATTCCCCTTACACCCCCACACTGGCCACCTCCCAATCCACGCACCCACAAGCTGGCAACCTGCTATTCCCCCTACACCTCCAAACTGGCCACCTCCCATTCTCCTTACACCCCCAAGCTGGCCACCTCCCATTCCCCTTATACCCCGAAGCTGGATACCTCCCATTCCCCTTACTTCCCCCAAGCTTGCTACCTCCCATTCCCATTACATCCCCAAGCTGGACAACTCCCATTCTTCTTACACTCCCAGTCTGACCCCTCCCACTCCCCTGACATCTCCAAGCTGGCCAGCTCCCATTCCACTTGCACCCCCATGCTGGCCACCTCCCATTCACCTTACACCCCCAAGCTGGCCCACTCCCAATCACCTTACACCCGCAAACTGGCCACCTCCCATACCCCTTACACCCCCATGTTGTCCAGCTCCCATTCCCCTTACTCCCCCAAGCTGGCCACCTCCCATTACCCTTACACCCCCAAGCTGGCCACCTCCCATTCCCTTACAACCCCAAGCTGGCCACCTCTCAGTCCCCTTACACCCCCAAGCTGGCCACCACCCATGCCACATACACCTCCAAGCTGGCCACCTCCCATTCCCCTCACACCCCCAATCTGGCTACGTTCCATTCACCTTGCACCCACAAGCTGGCCAACTCACATTCCCCTTACTCCACCAAGCTGGCTATCTCCCATTCCCCTTACACCTCCAATCTGACCACCTCCCATTCCACTTACACCCCCAAGCTGGTTGCCTCCCATTTCCCTTTCACCCCCAAGCTGGCCAACTCCAATTCTCCTTAATCCCCCAAGCTGGCCACCTCCCATTCCCCTTACCCCCCAAGCGGGCTGCCTCCCATTCCCCTTACACCCCCGAGCTGGCCACCTCCCATTCCCCTTACACCCCCAAGCTGCCCCCCTCCCATTATCCTTACACCCCCAAGCTGGCCACCTCTCATTATCCTTACGCCGCCAAGCAGGCCACCTCCCATTCTACTTAAACCCCCAAGGTGGCCACCTCCCACTACCCTTACAACCCCAAGCTGGCTGCCTCCCATTCCCCTTAGACCCCAAAACTGGCCACCTCCTATGTCCCTTACACCACAAATCTGGCCACCTCCTATGTCCCTTACACCCCAAGCTGGCCACCTCCCATTCCCCTTACACCCCAAATCTGGCCACCTCCCATTCCCGTTACACCCCGAAGCTGGATACCTCCCATTACCCTGACTTCCCCCAATGTGGCCACATCCCATTCCCAACACATCCTCAAGTTGGCCAACTCCCACTCCCCTTTCTCCCTCAAGGTGGCTACCTCCCATGTCCCTCACACTCCCAAGCTGGCCACCTCCCATTCTCTTTACTCCCACAAGCTGCCCACCTCCCATTTTCCTTTCAACCCAAGCTGCCCACCTCCCATTCCCCTTACACCCCCAAGGTCGCAACCTCCCATTCCCCTTTCTCCCCCAAGCTGGCTGCCTCCCATTCCACTTACATCCCCAAGCTGGCCACCTCCCATTCCCCTTATACCCCCAAGCTGGCCACCTCCTATTCCCCTTACACCCCCAAGCTGGCTGCCTCCCATTCCCCTTACACCCCCAAGCTGGCCAACTCCCAATCCACTTGCACCCCAAGCTGGCAACCTGCGATTCCCCCTACACCTCCAAACTGTCCACCTCCCATTTACTTACACCCCCAAGCTGGCCACCTCCCATTCCCCTTACACCCCGAAGCTGGATACCTCCCATTCCCCTTACTTCCCCCAAGCTTGCTACCTCCCATTCCCATTACATCCCCAAGCTGGACAACTCCCATTCTCCTTACACTCCCAGGCTGACCACTCCCACTCCCCTGACATCTCCAAGCTGGCCAGCTCCCATTCCACTTGCACCCCCATGCTGGCCACCTCACATTCTAGTTACACCCCCAAGCTGCCATCCTCCTACTCCCCTTACAATCCCAAGCTGGCCAACTCCCGTTCTGCTTGGACATCCAAGCTGGCCACCTAGCATTCTCCTTACACCCCCAAGCTGGCCACCTCCCATTCCCCCAACACACGCAAGCTGGCTACCTCCCAATCCCCTTACTCACCCAAGCAGGCAACCTCCCATAACCCCTTACTCCCCCAAGCTGGCCACCTCCCGTTCCCCATACACCCCCATTTTGGCTACCTCCCAACCCACCTACTCTCCCAAGCAGACTTCCTCCCATTCTCCTTACACCCCCAAGCTGGCTATCTCCCATTCCCCTTACACCCCCAAGCTGGCCACCTCCCAATCCCCTTACACCCGCAAGCTGGCCACTTCCCATACCCCTTACACCCCCAAGCTGGCCACCTCCAGTCCCCTTACACCCTCAATCTGGCTACGTTCCATTCCCCTTGCACCCCCAAGCTGGCCAACTCACATTCCCCTTACTCCCCCAAGCTGGCTACCTCCCATTCCCCTTACACCTCCAATCTGACCACCTCCCATTCCACTTACACCCCCAAGCAGGTTGCTTCCCATTCCCCTTTCACCCCCAAGCTGGCCACCTCCCATTCTCCTTAATCCCCCAAGCTGGCCACCTCCCATTCCCCTTACACCCCAAGCTGGCCACCTCCCATTCCACTTGCACCCCTAGCTGGACGCCTCCCATTCTCTTTACTCCCACAAGCTGCCCACCTCCCATTTTCCTTTCAACCCAAGCTGCCCACCTCCCATTCTCCTTAATCACCCAAGCTGGCCACCTCCCATTCGCCTTACTTCCCCAAGCTGGCTACCTCCCATTCCCCTTACACCCCCAAGCGGGCCACCTCCCATTCCCCTTACACCCCCAAGCTGGCCACCTCCCATTCCCCTTACACCCCCAAGCTGGCCACCTGCCATTCCCCTGACACCCTCAAGCTGGCTAACTCCCATTCCCCTCACACCCCACGCTTGCCACCTCGCATTCGCCTTGCACCACAAGCTGGCCACCTCCCATTCTCCTTACACCCCCAAGGTGGCCATCTCCCATTTCCTTACACCTACAAGCTGGCCACCTCCCATTCTCCTTGAAACCCCAAGCTGGCCACCTCTCATTCTCCTTACACCCCCAAGCTGGTTGCCTCCCATTCCCCCTTACACCACCAAGCTGGCCACCTCCCATTCCCCTTACACCCAAAGCTGGCCACCTCCCATTCCCGTTGCACCCCCAAGGTGGCTACCTCCCGTTCCCCTGACTTACCCAAGTTGGCCAACTCCCATTAGCCTTACTTCCCCAAACTGGCTACGTCCCATTCCCCTTACACCCCCAAGCTAGCCACCACCCATTCCCGTTACACCCCAAGCTGGCCACCTCCCATTCCCCTTACACCACTAAGCTGGCTAACTCGCATTCCCTATACACCCCAAGCTCGCCACCTCCCATTCTCCTTTCACCCCAAGCTGGCTACTTCCCATTCCCCTTACACCCCAAGCTGGCCACCTCCCATTCTCCTTACACCCCCAAGCTGGCCACTTCCAATCCCCTTACACCCCCAGGTTGGCTGACTCCCATTCCCCTTACACCACCAAGCAGGCCAACTCTCATTCCCATTACACCCCAAGCTTGTCATATCCCATTCCCCTTGCACCCCAAGCTAGCCACCTCCCATTCTATTGAAACCCCCAAGCTGGCCACCTCCCATTCTCCTTACACCCCCAAGCTGGTCACATCCCATTCCTCTTACACCCCCAAGTTGCCTACCTCCCATTACCCTACCACCCCCAACCCTGGTTGCCTCCCATTCCCAATACACCCCCAAGCTGGTCACCCCCATTCTCCTTAATCACCCAAGCTGTCCACGTCCCATTCCCCTTTCACCCCGAAAACTGCTGCCTCCCATTCCCCTTACACCCCAAGCTGGCCACCCCCCATTCCCCTTACACCCCCAAGCTGGCCAAATCCCATTCTACTTACACCCACAAGCTGGCCATTTCCCATTCCGTTTTCACCCCCAAGCTGGCTACGTCCCATACCCCTTACTCCTCCAAGCTGGCTACCTCCCATTCCCCTTAAATCCACAAACTGGCCACCTCCCATTCCCCTTACACCCCAAGCTCGCCACCTACCATTCCTCTTACACCCCCAAGCTGGCTACCTCCCATTCGCCTTACTCCCCAAGCTGCCCGCCTCCCATTCCTCTTACACACACACCCAAGCTGGAGCCCTCCCATTCTCTTTACTCCCCAAAGCTGGATACATCCCATTCTTTCTCCTTACACCCCAAGCTTGCCACCTCCCATTCCCCTTACACCCCCAATCTGGCTACCTCCCATTCCACTTACACCCCCAACCTGGCTGCCTCCCATTCTCCGTACACCCCCAAGCTGGCCACCTCCCATTCCCCCAACACACGCAAGCTGGCTATCTCCCCATCCCCATGCTCACCAAAGCAGGCCACCTCCCATAACCCCTTACTCCCCCAAGCTGGCCACCTCCCGTTCCCCTTACACCCCCATGTTGGCTACCACCAAACCCACCTACTCTCCCAAGCAGGCTTCCTCCCATTCTCCTTTCACCCCAAAGCTGGCTATCTCCCATTCCCCTTACACCCCCAAGCTGGTTACCTCCCAATCCCCTTACACCCGCAAGCTGGCCACCTCCCATACCCCTTACACCCCCATGTTGTCCAACTCCCATTTGCCTTACTCTCCCAAGCTGGCCACCTCCCATTACCCTTACACCCCCAAGCTGGCCACCTCCGATTCCCTTACAACCCCAAGCTGGCCACCTCCCAGTCCCCTTACACGCCCAAGCTGGCCACCACCCATTCCACATACACCTCCAAGCTGGCCACCTCCCATTCCCCTCACACCCCCAATCTGGCTACGTTCCATTCCTCTTGCACCACAAGCTGGCCACCTCCCATTCTCCTTACACCCCCAAGGTGGCCATCTCCCATTTCCTTACACCTACAAGCTGGCCACCTCCCATTCTCCTTGAAACCCCAAGCTGGCCACCTCTCATTCTCCTTACACCCCCAAGCTGGTTGCCTCCCATTCCCCTTACACCACCAAGCTGGCCACCTCCCATTCCCCTTACACCCAAAGCTGGCCACCTCCCATTCCCGTTGCACCCCCAAGGTGGCTACCTCCCGTTCCCCTGACTTCCCCAAGTTGGCCCACTCCCATTCGCCTTACTTCCCCAAACTGGCTACGTCCCATTCCCCTTACACCCCCAAGCTAGCCACCACCCATTCCCGTTACACCCCAAGCTGGCCACCTCCCATTCCCCTTACACCACCAAGCTGGCCAACTCGCATTCTCTATACACCCCAAGCTGGCCACCTCCCATTCTCCTTTCACCCCAAGCTGGCTACTTCCCATTCCCCTTACACCCCAAGCTGGCCACCTCCCATTCTCCTTACACCCCCAAGCTGGCCACTTCCAATCCCCTTACACCCCCAGGTTGGCTGACTCCCATTCCCCTTACACCCCCAAGCTGGCCAACTCTCATTCCCATTACACCCCAAGCTTGTCATCTCCCATTCCCCTTGCACCCCAAGCTGGCCACCTCCCATTCTATTTAAACCCCCAAGCTGGCCACCTCCCATTCTCCTTACACCCCAAGCTGGTCACATCCCATTCCCCTTACACACCCAAGTTGCCTACCTCCCATTACCCTTCCACCCCCAGCCCTGGTTGCCCCCCATTCCCAATACACCCCCCAAGCTGGTCACCCCCATTCTCCTTAATCACCCAAGCTGTCCACGTCCCATTCCCCTTTCACCCCGAAAACTGCTGCCTCCCATTCCCCTTACACCCCAAGCTGGCCACCCCCCATTCCCCTTCCACCCCCAAGCTGGCCACATCCCATTCTACTTACACCCACAAGCTGGCCATTTCCCATTCCGTTTACACCCCCAAGCTGGCTACGTCCCATTCCCCTTACTCCTCCAAGCTGGCTACCTCCCATTCCCCTTACATCCACAAACTGGCCACCTCCCATTCCCCTTACACCCCCAGCTGGCACCTTCCATTCCCCCTTATAACCCAAAACTGGCCACCTCCTATGTCCCTTACACCCCAAGCTCGCCACCTCCCATTCCCCTTACACCCCCAAGCTGGCTACCTCCCATTCGCCTTACTCCCCAAGCTGCCCGCCTCCCATTCCTCTTACACACCCAAGCTGGCGCCCTCCCATTCTCTTTACTCCCCAAAGCTGGATACATCCCATTCTTTCTCCTTACACCCCAAGCTTGCCACCTCCCATTCCCCATACACCCCCAAGCTGGCTACCTCCCATTCCACTTACACCACCAACCTGGCTGCCTCCCATTCTCCTTACACCCCCAAGCTGGCTATCTCCCATTCCCCTTGCACCCCCAAGCTGGTCACCTCCCAATCCCCTTTCACCCGCAAGCTGGCCACCTCCCATACCCCTTACACCCCCATGTTGTCCAACTCCCATTTCCCTTACTTCCCCCAAGCTGGCCACCTCCCATTACCCTTACACCCCCAAGCTGGCCACCTCCGATTCCCTTACAACCCCAAGCTGGCCACCTCCCAGTCCCCTTACACGCCCAAGCTGGCCACCACCCATTCCACATACACCTCCAAGCTGGCCACCTCCCATTCCCCTCACACCCCCAATCTGGCTACGTTCCATTCCCCTTCCACCCCCAAGCTGGCCAACTCACATTCCCCTTACTCCCCCAAGCTGGCTACCTCCCTTTCCCCTTACACCTCCAATCTGACCACCTCCCATTCCACTGACACCCCAAGCTGGTTGCCTGCCATTTTCCTTTCAACCCAAGCTGGCCACCTCGCATTCCCCTTACACCCCCAAGCTGGCCACCTCCCATTCGCCTTACTTCCCCAAGCTGGCAACCTCCGATTCCCCTTACACCCCCAAGCGGGCCACCTCCCATTCCCCTTGCACCCCCCCAAGCTGGCTACTTCCCATTCCCCTTACACCCCAAGCTGGCCACCTCCCATTCTCCTTGCACCCCAAGCTGGCCACCTCCCATTCTATTTAAACCCCCAAGCTGGCCACCTCCCATTCTCCTTACACCCCCAAGCTGGTCACATCGCATTCCCCTTACACACCCAAGTTGCCTACCTCCCATTACCCTTCCACCCCCAGCCCTGGTTGCCTCCCATTCCCAATACACCCCCAAGCTGGTCACCCCCATTCTCCGTAATCACCCAAGCTGTCCACGTTCCATTCCCCTTTCACCCCGAAAACTGCTGCCTCCCATTCCCCTTACACCCCAAGCTGGCCACCCCCCATTCCCCTTACACCCCCAAGCTGGCCACATCCCATTCTACTTACACCCACAAGCTGGCCATTTCCCATTCCGTTTACACCCCCAAGCTGGCTACGTCCCATTCCCCTTACTCCTCCAAGCTGGCTACCTCCCATTCCCCTCACATCCACAAACTGGCCACCTCCCATTCCCCTTACACCCCCAGCTGGCACCTCCCATTCCCCCTTATAACCCAAAACTGGCCACCTCCTATGTCCCTTACACCCCAAGCTCGCCACCTCCCATTCCCCTTACACCCCCAAGCTGGCTACCTCCCATTCGCCTTACTCCCCAAGCTGCCCGCCTCCCATTCCTCTTACACACCCAAGCTGGCGCCCTCCCATTCTCTTTACTCCCCAAAGCTGGATACATCCCATTCTTTCTCCTTACACCCCAAGCTTGCCACCTCCCATTCCCCATACACCCCCAAGCTGGCTACCTCCCATTTCACTTACACCCCCAACATGGCTGCCTCCCATTCTCCTTACACCCCCAAGCTGGCCACCTCCCATTCCCCCAACACACGCAAGCTGGCTACCTCCCCATTCCCTTACTCACCCAAGCAGGCCACCTCCCATAACCCCTTACTCCCCCAAGCTGGCCACCTCCCGTTCCCCTTACACCCCCATGTTGGCTACCTCCCAACCACCTACTCTCCCAAGCAGGCTTCCTCCCATTCTCCTTACACCCCGAAGCTGGCTATCTCCCATTCCCCATACACCCCCAAGCTGGTCACCTCCCAATCCCCTTTCACCCGCAAGCTGGCCACCTCCCATACCCCTTACACCCCCATGTTGTCCAACTCCCATTTCCCTTACTTCCCCCAAGCTGGCCACCTCCCATTACACTTACACCCCCAAGCTGGCCACCTCCGATTCCCTTACAACCCCAAGCTGGCCACCTCCCAGTCCCCTTACACGCCCAAGCTGGCCACCTCCCATTCGCCTTACTTCCCCAAGCTGGCAACCTCCGATTCCCCTTACACCCCCAAGCGGGCCACCTCCCATTCCCCTTGCACCCCCC
The DNA here is from genome assembly GCA_963514005.1 of Raja brachyura. The sequence goes on along the minus strand of OY740828.1, from coordinate 70,088 downwards.
AAGCTGGCCACCTCCCATTCCCCTTACACCCCCAAGCTGGCCACCTGCGATTCCCCTGACACCCTCAAGTTGGCTAACTCCCATTCCCCTCACACCCCACGCTTGCCACCTCCCATTCGCCTCACACCACAAGCTGGCCACCTCCCATTCTCCTTACACCCCCAAGGTGGCCATCTCCCATTTCCTTACAGCTACAAGCTGGCCACCTCCCATTCTTCTTGCAACCCCAAGCTGGCCACCTCCCATTCCCCTTACACCTCCAAGCTGGCCACCTCCCATTCGCCTTACTTCCGCAAACTGGCTACGTCCAATTCCCCTTACACCCCCAAGCTAGCCACCACCAATTCCCGTTACACCCCCAAGCTGGCCACCTCCCATTCCCCTTACACCACCAAGCTGGCCAACTCGCATTCCCTTTACACCCCAAGCTGGCCACCTCCCATTCCCCTTTCACCCAAGCTGGCTACTTCCCATTCCCCTTATACCCCAAGCTGGCCACCTCCCATTCTCCTTACACCCCCAAGCTGGCCACTTCCAATCCCGTTACACCCCCAGGTTGGCTGACTCCCATTCCCCTTACACCCCCAAGCTGGCCAACTCTCATTCCCATTACACCCCAAGCTTTTCATCTCCCATTCCCCTTGCACCCCAAGCTGGCCACCTCCCATTCTACTTAAACCCCCAAGCTGGCCACCTCCCATTCTCTTTACACCTCCAAGCTGGTCTCATCCCATTTTCCTTACACCCCCAATCTGCCGACCTCTCATTACCCTTCCACCCACAACGCTGGTTGCCTCCCATTCCCAATACACCCCCAAGCTGGTCACCCCCATTCTCCTTAATCACCCAAGCTGTCCACGTCCCATTCCCCTTACACCCCGAAGCCAACTGCCTCCCATTCCCCTTAAACCCCACGCTGGCCACCCCCCATTCGCCTTACACCCCCAAGCTGGCCACATCCCATTCTACTTACACCCACAAGCTGGCCATTTCCCTTTCCCATTACACCCCCAAGCTGGCGACCTCCCATTCCCCTTACTCCTCCAAGCTGGCTACCTCCCATTCCCCTTACATCCACAAACTGGCCACCTCCCATTCCCCTTACACCCCCAGCTGGCACCTCCCATTCCCCCTTATAACCCAAAACTGGCCACCTCCTATGTCCCTTACACCCCAAGCTCGCCACCTCCCATTCCCCTTACACCCCCAAGCTGGCTACCTCCCATTCGCCTTACTCCCCAAGCTGCCCGCCTCCCATTCCCCTTACACCCCCAAGCTGGCGCCCTCCCATTCCCCTTACACCCCCAAGCTAGGCACCACCCATTCCCCTTACACCCCAAGGTGGCTACTTCCCATTCCCCTTACACCCCAAGCTGGCCACCTCCCATTCTCCTTACACCCCCAAGCTGGCCACCTCCCATTCGCCTTACACCCCCAGGTTGGCTGCCTCCCATTCCCCTTACACCCCCAAGCTGGCCAACTCTCATTCCCATTACACCCCAAGCTTGTCATCTCCCATTCCCCTTGCACCCCATGCTGGCCACCTCCCATTCTCGTTACACCCCCAAGCTGGCCACATCCCATTCCCCTTACACCCCCAAGCTGGCTACCTCCCATTACCCTTCCACCCTCAAGCTGGTTGCCTCCCATTCCCAATACACCCCCCAAGCTGGTTAACCCCATTCTCCTTAATCACCCAAGCTGTCCACGTCCCATTCCCCTTACACTCCGAAACCTGCGGCCTCCCATTCCCCTTACACCCCAAGCTGGCCACCTCCCATTCCCCTTACACCCCGAAGCTGGCCACCTCCCATTCTCCTTACACCCCCAAGCTGGCCACATCCCATTCTCCTTACATCCACAAGCTGGCCACCTCCCATTCCCCTTACACACCCAGCTGGCACCTCCCATTCCCCCTTATACCCCAAAACTGGCCACCTGCGATTCCCCTGACACCCTCAAGTTGGCTAACTCCCATTCCCCTCACACCCCACGCTTGCCACCTCCCATTCGCCTCACACCACAAGCTGGCCACCTCCCATTCTCCTTACACCCCCAAGGTGGCCATCTCCCATTTCCTTACAGCTACAAGCTGGCCACCTCCCATTCTTCTTGCAACCCCAAGCTGGCCACCTCCCATTCCCCTTACACCTCCAAGCTGGCCACCTCCCATTCGCCTTACTTCCGCAAACTGGCTACGTCCAATTCCCCTTACACCCCCAAGCTAGCCACCACCAATTCCCGTTACACCCCCAAGCTGGCCACCTCCCATTCCCCTTACACCACCAAGCTGGCCAACTCGCATTCCCTTTACACCCCAAGCTGGCCACCTCCCATTCCCCTTTCACCCAAGCTGGCTACTTCCCATTCCCCTTATACCCCAAGCTGGCCACCTCCCATTCTCCTTACACCCCCAAGCTGGCCACTTCCAATCCCGTTACACCCCCAGGTTGGCTGACTCCCATTCCCCTTACACCCCCAAGCTGGCCAACTCTCATTCCCATTACACCCCAAGCTTTTCATCTCCCATTCCCCTTGCACCCCAAGCTGGCCACCTCCCATTCTACTTAAACCCCCAAGCTGGCCACCTCCCATTCTCTTTACACCTCCAAGCTGGTCTCATCCCATTTTCCTTACACCCCCAATCTGCCGACCTCTCATTACCCTTCCACCCACAACGCTGGTTGCCTCCCATTCCCAATACACCCCCAAGCTGGTCACCCCCATTCTCCTTAATCACCCAAGCTGTCCACGTCCCATTCCCCTTACACCCCGAAGCCAACTGCCTCCCATTCCCCTTAAACCCCACGCTGGCCACCCCCCATTCGCCTTACACCCCCAAGCTGGCCACATCCCATTCTACTTACACCCACAAGCTGGCCATTTCCCTTTCCCATTACACCCCCAAGCTGGCGACCTCCCATTCCCCTTACTCCTCCAAGCTGGCTACCTCCCATTCCCCTTACATCCACAAACTGGCCACCTCCCATTCCCCTTACACCCCCAGCTGGCACCTCCCATTCCCCCTTATAACCCAAAACTGGCCACCTCCTATGTCCCTTACACCCCAAGCTCGCCACCTCCCATTCCCCTTACACCCCCAAGCTGGCTACCTCCCATTCGCCTTACTCCCCAAGCTGCCCGCCTCCCATTCCCCTTACACCCCCAAGCTGGCGCCCTCCCATTCCCCTTACACCCCCAAGCTAGGCACCACCCATTCCCCTTACACCCCAAGGTGGCTACTTCCCATTCCCCTTACACCCCAAGCTGGCCACCTCCCATTCTCCTTACACCCCCAAGCTGGCCACCTCCCATTCGCCTTACACCCCCAGGTTGGCTGCCTCCCATTCCCCTTACACCCCCAAGCTGGCCAACTCTCATTCCCATTACACCCCAAGCTTGTCATCTCCCATTCCCCTTGCACCCCATGCTGGCCACCTCCCATTCTCGTTACACCCCCAAGCTGGCCACATCCCATTCCCCTTACACCCCCAAGCTGGCTACCTCCCATTACCCTTCCACCCTCAAGCTGGTTGCCTCCCATTCCCAATACACCCCCCAAGCTGGTTAACCCCATTCTCCTTAATCACCCAAGCTGTCCACGTCCCATTCCCCTTACACTCCGAAACCTGCGGCCTCCCATTCCCCTTACACCCCAAGCTGGCCACCTCCTATTCCCCTTACACCCCGAAGCTGGCCACCTCCCATTCTCCTTACACCCCCAAGCTGGCCACATCCCATTCTCCTTACATCCACAAGCTGGCCACCTCCCATTCCCCTTACACACCCAGCTGGCACCTCCCATTCCCCCTTATACCCCAAAACTGGCCACCTCCTATGTCCCTTACACCCCAAGCTCGCCACCTCCCATTCCCCTTACACCCCCAAGCTGGCTACCTCCCATTCGCCTTACTCCCCAGCTGCCCGCCTCCCATTCCCCTTACACCCCCAAGCTGGCGCCCTCCCATTCCCCTTACACCCCCAAGCTAGGCACCTCCCATTCCCCTTACACCCCAAGGTGGCTACTTCCCATTCCCCTTACACCCCAAGTTGGCCACCTCCCATTCTCCTTACACCCCCAAGCTGGCCACCTCCCATTCGCCTTACACCCCCAGGTTGGCTGCCTCCCATTCCCCTTACACCCCCAAGCTGGCCAACTCTCATTCCCATTACACCCCAAGCTTGTCATCTCCCATTCCCCTTGCACCCCAAGCTGGCCACCTCCCATTCTCGTTACACCCCCAAGCTGGCCACATCCCATTCCCCTTACACCCCCAAGCTGGCTACCTCCCATTACCCTTCCACCCCCAAGCTGGTTGCCTCCCATTCCCAATACACCCCCGAGCTGGTCAACCCCATTCTCCTTAATCACCCAAGCTGTCCACGTCCCATTCCCCTTACACCCCGAAACCGGCGGCCTCCCATTCCCCTTACACCCCAAGCTGGCCACCTCCCATTCACCTTACACCCCGAAGCTGGCCACCTCCCATTCTCCTTACACCCCCAAGCTGGCCACATCCCATTCTCCTTACATCCACAAGCTGGCCACCTCCCATTCCCCTTACACACCCAGCTGGCACCTCCCATTCCCACTTATACCCGAAAACTGGCCACCTCCTATGTCCCTTACACCCCAAGCTCGCCACCTCCCATTCCCATTACACCCCCAACCTGGCTACCTCCCATTCGCCTTACTCCCCAAGCTGCCCGCCTCCCATTCCCCTTACACCCCCAAGTTGCCTACCTCCCATTACCCTTCCACCCCCAACCCTGGCTGCCTCCCATTCCCAATACACCCCCAAGCTGGTCACCCCCATTCTCCTTAATCACACAAGCTGTCCACGTCCCATTCCCCTTTCACCCCGAAAACTGCTGCCTCCCATTCCGCTTACACCCCAAACTGGCCAGCCCCCATTCCCCTTACAACCCCAAGCTGGCCACATCCCATTCTACTTACACCCACAAGCTGGCCATTTCCCATTCCGTTTACACCCCCAAGCCTGGCTACGTCCCATTCCCCTTACACCTCCAATCTGACCACCTCCCATTCCACTTACACCCCCAAGCTGGTTTCCTGCCATTTTCCTTTCAACCCAAGCTGGCCACCTCCCATTCCCCTTACACCCCCAAGCTGGCCACCACCCATTCGCCTTACTTCCCCAAGCTGGCTACCTCCGATTCCCCTTACACCCCCAAGCGGGCCACCTCCCATTCCCCTTACACCCCCAAGCTGCCCACCTCCCATTCCCCTTACATCCACAAACAGGCCACCTCCCATTCCCCTTACACCCCCAGCTGACACCTCCCATTCCCCCTTATAACCCAAAACTGGCCACCTCCTATGTCCCTTACACCCCAAGCTCGCCACCTCCCATTCCCCTTACACCCCCAAGCTGGCTACCTCCCATTCGCCTTACTCCCCAAGCTGCCCGCCTCCCATTCCTCTTACACACCCAAGCTGGCGCCCTCCCATTCTCTTTACTCCCCAAAGCTGGATACATCCCATTCTTTCTCCTTACACCCCAAGCTTGCCACCTCCCATTCCCCTTACACCCCCAAGCTGGATACCTACCTTTCCACTTACACCCCCAACCTGGCTGCCTCCCATTCTCCTTACACCCCCAAGCTGGCCAACTCACATTCCCCTTACTCCCCCAAGCTGGCTACCTCCCATTCCCCTTACACCTCCAATCTGACCACCTCCCATTCCACTTACAGCCCCAAGCTGGTTGCCTGCCATTTTCCTTTCAACCCAAGCTGGCCACCTCCCATTCCCCTTACACCCCCAAGCTGGCCACCACCCATTCGCCTTACTTCCCCAAGCTGGCTACCTCCGATTCCCCTTACACCCCCAAGCGGGCCACCTCCCATTCCCCTTACACCCCCAAGCTGCCCACCTCCCATTCCCCTTACACCCCCAAGCTGGCCACCTGCCATTCCCCTGACACCCTCAAGTTGGCTAACTCCCCATTCCCCTCACACCCCACGCTTGCCACCTCCCATTCGCCTCACACCACAAGCTGGCCACCTCCCATTCTCCTTACACCCCCAAGGTGGCCATCTCCCATTTCCTTACAGCTGCACGCTGGCCACCTCCCATTCTCCTTGCAACCCCAAGCTGGCCACCTCTCATTCTCCTTACACCCTCAAGCTGGTTGCCTCCCATTCCCCTTACACCACCAAGCTGGCCACCTCCCATTCCCCTTACACCCAAAGCTGGCCACCTCCCATTCCCGTTACACCCCCAAGCTGGATACCTCCCATATCCCTGACTTATCCCAAGGTGGCTACCTCCCATTCCCATCACATCCCCAAGATGGCCAACTCCCATTCACCTTGCTCCCCCAAGCTGGCTACCTCCCATGTCCCTTACACTCCCAAGCTGGCCACCTCACATTCTCCTTACTCCCATAATCTGCCCACCTCCCATTCTCCTTACACCCCAAGCTGGCCACCTCCCATTCCCCTTACACCCCCAAGCTGGCCACCTCCCATTCCCCTTACACCCCCAAGCTGGCCACCTCCCATTCGCCTTACTTCCCCAAGCTGGCTACCTCCGATTCCCGTTACACCCCCAAGCGGGCCACCTCCCATTCCCCTTGCACCCCCAAGCTGGCCACCTCCCATTCCCCTTACACCACCAAGCTGGCCACCTGCCATTCCCCTGACACCCTCAAGTTGGCTAACTCCCATTCCCCTCACACCGCACGCTTGCCACCTCCCATTCGCCTCACACCACAAGCTGGCCACCTCCCATTCTCCTTACACCCCCAAGGTGGCCATCTCCCATTTCCTTACAGCTACACGCTGGCCACCTCCCATTCTCCTTGCAACCCCAAGGTGGCCACCTCTCATTCTCCTTACACCCTCAAGCTGGTTGCCTCCCATTCCCCTTACACCACCAAGCTGGCCACCTCCCATTCCCCTTACACCCAAAGCTGGCCACCTCCCATTCCCGTTGCACCCCCAAGCTGGATACCTCCCATTCCCCTGACTTACCCCAAGTTGGCTACCTCCCATTCACATCACATCCCCAAGATGGCCAACTCCCATTCACCTTACTCCCCCAAACTGGCTACCTCCCATGTCCCTTACACTCCCAAGCTGGCCACCTCACATTCTCCTTACTCCCATAATCTGCCCACCTCCCATTCTCCTTACACCCCAAGCTGGCCACCTCCCATTCCCCTTACACCCCCAAGCTGGCCACCTCCCATTCTCCTTACACCCCAAGCTGGCCACCTCCCATTCCCCTTACACTCCCAAGCTGGCCACCTCCCATTCGCCTTACTTCCGCAAACTGGCTACGTCCCATTCACCTTACACCCCCAAGCTAGCCACCACCCATTCCCGTTACACCCCCAAGCTGGCCACCTACCATTCCCCTAACACCACCAAGCTGGCCAACTCGCATTCCCTTTACACCCCAAGCTGGCCACCTCCAATTCCCCTTTCACCCCAAGCTGGCTTCTTCCCATTCCCCTGACACCCCAAGCTGGCTACCTCCCATTCTCCTTACACCCCCAAGCTGGCCACTTCCAATCCCCTTACCCCCCAGGTTGGCTGACTCCCATTCCCCTTACACCCCCAAGCTGGCCAACTCTCATTCCCATTACACCCCAAGCTTGTCATCTCCCATTTCCCTTACACCCCAAGCTTGCCACCTCCCATTCCCATTACACCCCCAACCTGGCTACCTCCCATTCGCCTTACTCCCCAAGCTGCCCGCCTCCCATTCCCCTTACACCCCCAAGTTGCCTACCTCCCATTACCCTTCCACCCCCAACCCTGGTTGCCTCCCATTCCCAATACACCCCCAAGCTGGTCACCCCCATTCTCCTTAATCACCCAAGCTGTCCACGTCCCATTCCCCTTTCACCCCGAAAACTGCTGCCTCCCATTCCGCTTACACCCCAAACTGGCCAGCCCCCATTCCCCTTACAACCCCAAGCTGGCCACATCCCATTCTACTTACACCCACAAGCTGGCCATTTTCCATTCCGTTTACACCCCCAAGCCTGGCTACGTCCCATTCCGCTTACTCCTCCAAGCTGGCTACCTCCCATTCCCCTTACATCCACAAACTGGCCACCTCCCATTCCCCTTACACCCCCAGCTGGCACCTCCCATTCCCCCTTATAACCCAAAACTGGCCACCTCCTATGTCCCTTACACCCCAAGCTCGCCACCTCCCATTCCCCTTACACCCCCAAGCTGGCTACCTCCCATTCGACTTACTCCCCAAGCTGCCCGCCTCCCATTCCTCTTACACACCCAAGCTGGCGCCCTCCCATTCTCTTTACTCCCCAAAGCTGGATACATCCCATTCTTTCTCCTTACACCCCAAGCTTGCCACCTCCCATTCCCCTTACACCCCCAAGCTGGATACCTATCTTTCCACTTACACACCCAACCTGGCTGCCTCCCATTCTCCTTACACCCCCAAGCTGGCCAACTCACATTCCCCTTACTCCCCCAAGCTGGCTACCTCCCATTCCCCTTACACCTCCAATCTGACCACCTCCCATTCCACTTACAGCCCCAAGCTGGTTGCCTGCCATTTTCCTTTCAACCCAAGCTGGCCACCTCCCATTCCCCTTACACCCCCAAGCTGGCCACCACCCATTCGCCTTACTTCCCCAAGCTGGCTACCTCCGATTCCCCTTACACCCCCAAGCGGGCCACCTCCCATTCCCCTTACACCCCCAAGCTGCCCACCTCCCATTCCCCTTACACCCCCAAGCTGGCCACCTGCCATTCCCCTGACACCCTCAAGTTGGCTAACTCCCCATTCCCCTCACACCCCACGCTTGCCACCTCCCATTCGCCTCACACCACAAGCTGGCCACCTCCCATTCTCCTTACACCCCCAAGGTGGCCATCTCCCATTTCCTTACAGCTACACGCTGGCCACCTCCCATTCTCCTTGCAACCCCAAGCTGGCCACCTCTCATTCTCCTTACACCCTCAAGCTGGTTGCCTCCCATTCCCCTTACACCGCCAAGCTGGCCACCTCCCATTCCCCTTACACCCAAAGCTGGCCACCTCCCATTCCCGTTACACCCCCAAGCTGGATACCTCCCATATCCCTGACTTATCCCAAGGTGGTTACCTCCCATTCCCATCACATCCCCAAGATGGCCAACTCCCATTCACCTTGCTCCCCCAAGCTGGCTACCTCCCATGTCCCTTACACTCCCAAGCTGGCCACCTCACATTCTCCTTACTCCCATAATCTGCCCACCTCCCATTCTCCTTACACCCCAAGCTGGCCACCTCCCATTCCCCTTACACCCCCAAGCTGTCCACCTCCCATTCCCCTTACACCCCCAAGCTGGCCACCTCCCATTCGCCTTACTTCCCCAAGCTGGCTACCTCCGATTCCCCTTACACCCCCAAGCGGGCCACCTCCCATTCCCCTTACACCCCCAAGCTGGCCACCTCCCATTCCCCTTACACCCCCAAGCTGGCCACCTGCCATTCCCCTGAAACCCTCAAGTTGGCTAACTCCCATTCCCCTCACACCCCACGCTTGCCACCTCCCATTCGCCTCACACCACAAGCTGGCCACCTCCCATTCTCCTTACACCCCCAAGGTGGCCATCTCCCATTTCCTTACAGCTACACGCTGGCCACCTCCCATTCTCCTTGCAACCCCAAGGTGGCCACCTCTCATTCTCCTTACACCCTCAAGCTGGTTGCCTCCCATTCCCCTTACACCACCAAGCTGGCCACCTCCCATTCCCCTTACACCCAAAGCTGGCCACCTCCCATTCCCGTTACACCCCCAAGCTGGATACCTCCCATTCCCCTGACTTACCCCAAGTTGGCTACCTCCCATTCACATCACATCCCCAAGATGGCCAACTCCCATTCACCTTACTCCCCCAAACTGGCTACCTCCCATGTCCCTTACACTCCCAAGCTGGCCACCTCACATTCTCCTTACTCCCATAATCTGCCCACCTCCCATTCTCCTTACACCCCAAGCTGGCCACTTCCCATTCCCCTTACACCCCCAAGCTGGCCACCTCCCATTCGCCTTACTTCCGCAAACTGGCTACGTCCCATTCCCCTTACACCCCCAAGCTAGCCTCCACCCATTCCCGTTACACCCCCAAGCTGGCCACCTACCATTCCCCTTACACCACCAAGCTGGCCAACTCGCATTCCCTTTACACCCCAAGCTGGCCACCTCCAATTCCCCTTTCACCCCAAGCTGGCTTCTTCCCATTCCCCTGACACCCCAAGCTGGCCACCTCCCATTCTCCTTACACCCCCAAGCTGGCCACTTCCAATCCCCTTACCCCCCAGGTTGGCTGACTCCCATTCCCCTTACACCCCCAAGCTGGCCAACTCTCATTCCCATTACACCCCAAGCTTGTCATCTCCCATTTCCCTTGCACCCCAAGCTGGCCACCTCCCATTCTCGTTAAACCCCCAAGCTGGCCAACTCCCATTCTCCTCACACCCCCAAGCTGGCCACATCCCATTCCCCTTACACCCCCAAGCTGGCTACCTCCCATTACCCTTCCACCCCCAAGCTGGTTGCCTCCCATTCCCAATACACCCCCAAGCTGGTCACCCCCATTGTCCTTAATCACCCAAGCTGTCCACGTCCCATTCCCCTTACACCCCGAAACCGGCGGCCTCCCATTCCCCTTACACCCCAAGCTGGCCACCTCCCATTCCCCTTACACCCCGAAGCTGACCACCTCCCATTCTCCTTTCACCCCAACCTGGCTATCTCCCATTCGCCTTACTCCCCAAGCTGCCCACCTCCCATTCCCCTTACACCCCCAAGCTGGCGCCCACCCATTCTCCTTACTCCCCCAAGCTGGCTACCTCCCATTCTTTCCCCTTATACCCCAAGCTGCCCACCTCCCATTCCCCTTACACCCCCAAGCTGGCGCCCACCCATTCTCCTTACTCCCCCAAGCTGGCCGCCTCCCAATCTCCTTACACCCCAGAGCTGGCCAGCTCCCATTCCCCTGACACCCCGAGGATGGCTGCCTCCATTTCCACTTACACCCCCAAGCTGGCTGCCTCCCATTCTCCTTACTCCCCCAAGCTGAACACCTCCCATTCCCCTTACACCCCAGAGCTGGCCAACTCCCATTCCCCTTACACCCACAAGCTGGCCACTTTCTTTCCCCTTACACCCCCAAGCTGGCTACCTCCCATTACACTTCCACCCCGAAGCTGGTTGCCTCCCATTCCCAATACACTCCCAAGCTGGTCACCCCCCATTCTCCTTAATCACCCAAGCTGGCCACGTCCCATTCCACTTACACCCCCAAGCTGGCTGCCTTCCATTCCCCTTACACCCCCAAGCTGGCCACTTCCCATTCTCCTTACTCCCCCAAGCTGGCCACTTCCCATTCCCCTGACACACCAAGCTGGCCACCTCCCATTCTCACTACTCCCACAAGCTGCCCATCTCCCAATCTCCTTACTCCCCAAGCTGCCGGCCTCCCATTCCCCTTACACCCCCAAGCTGGCGCCCTCCCATTCTCCTTACTCCCCCAAGCTGGCTACCTCCCATTCTTTCCCCTTACACCCCTAGCTTGCCACCTCCCATTCCCCTTACACCCCCAAGCTGGCAATCTCCCATTCCACTTACACCCCCAAGCTGGCTGCCTCCCATTCTCCTTACTTCCCCAAGCTGGCCACCTCCCATTCCCCTTACACACCAAGCTGGCCACCTCCCATTCCGCTTACACCCCCAAGCTGGCCAACTCCCATTCCCCTTACACCCCAAGCTGGCTGCCTCCCATTCCACTTGCACCCCTAGCTGACCACCTCCCATTCTCCTTAAACACACAAGCTGGCCACCTTCTTCCCCTTACACCCCAAGCTGGCTACCTCCCATTACACTTCCACCGCCAAGCTTGTTGCCTCCCATTCCCAATACAACCCCAAGCTGGCCACTTCCCATTCTCCTTACTCCCCCAAGCTGGCCACTTCCCATTCCCCTTACACCACAAGCAGGCCACCTCCCATTCTCATTACTCCCCCAAGCTGCCCATCTCCCAATCTCCTAACACCCCAAGCTGGCCACCTCGCATTCCCCATATACCCCCAAGCTGGCCACCTACAATTCTCCTTTGTACCCCCAAGCTGGTTGCCTCCCATTCCCCTTACACCCCCAAGATGGCCACCTCACATTCTCCTTAATCCCCCATGCTGGCCACCACCCATTCCGGTTACACCCCCAAGCTGGTTGCCTCCCATTCCCCTTACACCCCCAAGCTGGCCACCTCACATTCTCCTTAATCCCCCATGCTGGCCACCAACCATTACGGTTACACCCCCAAGCTGGCTGCCCCCCACGTCCCCTTACTCCCCCAAGCTGGCCACCTCCCATTCCCCTTACACCCCACCCCCAAGCTGGCCACCTCCTATTCTCCTTACTTCCCCAAGCTGGCCACGTCCCATTCCCTTACGCCCCCCAAGCTGGCCACCTCCCATTCCCCTGACACGCCCAAGCTGGCCACCTCCCATTCCCCTTACTCCGGCAAGCTGGCTACATCCCATTCCGCTTACAACCCAAGCAGGCCATTTAACATTTCCCCTAACACCCTCAAGCTGGCCACCTCCAATTCCCCTTACACCCCCAAGCTGACCACTTCCCATTCCCCTTACACCCTCAAGCTGGCCACCTTCCTCCCATTCTTCTTACACAACCAAGCTGGCCACATCCCATTCTCCTTACACCCCCAAGCTGGCCACCTCCCATTCCCCTTACACGCCCAAGCTGGCCACCTCCCATTCCCCTTACACCCCACTCCCAAGCTGGCCACCTCCTATTCCCCTTACATCCCCAAGCTGGCCACCTCCCATTCCCTTACGCCCCCCAAGCTGGCCACCTCCCATTCCCCTGACACGCCCAAGCTGGCCACCTCCCATTCCCCTTACTCCCGCAAGCTGGCCACATCCCATTCCGCTTACACCCCCAAGCAGGCCATCTCACATTCCCCTTACACCCTCAAGCTGGCCACTTCCAATTCCCCTTACACCCCCAAGCTGACCACTTCCCATTCCCCTTACACCCTCAAGCTGGCCACCTTCCTCCCATTCTTCTTACACAACCAAGCTGGCCACGTCCCATTCTCCTTACACCCCCAAGCTGGCCACCTCCCATTCCCCTAACACGCCCAAGCTGGCCACCTCCCATTCTCCTTACATCCCAAAGCTGGCCACCTCCCACTCCCCTTGCACCCCAAAGCTGGCCACCTCCCATTCCCCTTACACCCCCAAGCTGGCCACATCCCATTCCCCTGACACCCCCAAGCTGGCCACCCATTCCACTTGCACCCCCATGCTGGCCACCTCCCATTCCCCATACAGGCCCAAGCTGGCCATCTCCCATTCTCCTTACACCCCCAAGCAGGTTGCCTCCCATTCCCCTTACACCCGCAAGCAGACCAGCACCCATTCTCCTTATTCCCCCAATCTGGCCACCTCCCATTCCCCTTACACCCCCAAGCTGGTTGCCTCCCATTCCCCTTACACCCCCAAGCTGGACACCTCCCATTCCCCTTACACCCCCAAGCTGGCCACCTCCTATTCCCCTTACACCCCCAAGCTGGCTGCCTCCCATTCCCCTTACACCCCCAAGCTGGCCACCTCCCAATCCACTTGCACCCCCAAGCTGGCAACCTGCCATTCCCCCTACACCTCCAAACTGGCCACCTCCCATTCTCCTTACATCCCCAAGCTGGCCACCTCCCATTCCCCTTATACCTCGAAGCTGGATACCTCCCATTCCCCTTACTTCCCCCAAGCTGGCTACCTCCCATACCCATTACATCCCCAAGCTGGACAACTCCCATTCTCCTTACACTCCCAGGCTGGCACCTCCCACTCACCTGACATCCCCAAGCTGGCCAGCTCCCATTCCACTTGCACCCCCATGCTGGCCACCTCCCATTCTAGTTACACCCCCAAGCTGCCATCCTCCCACTCCCCTTCCAACCCCAAGCTGGCCAACTCCTATTCTCCTTGGACACCCAAGCTGGCCACCTACCATTCCCCTTACACCCCCAAGCTGCCATCCTCCCACTCCCCTTCCAACCCCAAGCTGGCCAACTCCTATTCTCCTTGGACACCCAAGCAGGCCAACTCCCAAAGCCCCTTACTCCCCCAAGCTGGCCACCTCCCGTTCCCCTTACACCCCCATGTTGGCTACCTCCCAACCCACCTACTCCCCCAAGCAGGCTTCCTCCCATTCTCCTTACACCCCCAAGCTGGCTATCTCTCATTCCACTTACACCCGCAAGCTGGCCACCCCCCATACCCCTTACACCCCCATGTTGTCCAACTCCCATTCCCCTTACTCCCCCAAGCTGGCCACCTCCCATTGCCCTTACACCCCCAAGCTGGCCACCTCCCATTCCCTTACAACCCCAAGCTGGCCACCTCCCAGTCCCCTTACACCCCCAAGCTGGCCACCACCCATTCCACATACACCTCCAAGCTGGCCACCTCCTATTCCCCTCACACCCCCAATCTGGCTACGTTCCATTCCCCTTGAACCTCCAAGCTGGCCAACTCACATTCCCTTTACTCCCCCAAGCTGGCTACCACCCATTCCCCTTACACCGCCAATCTGACCACCTCCCATTCCACTTACACCCCCAAGCTGGTTGCCTCCCATTCCCCTTTCACCCCCAAGCTGGCCACCTCCCATTCTCCTTAACCCCAAGCTGGCTACCTCCCATTCCCCTTACACCCCCAAGCGGGCTGCCTCCCATTCCCCTTACACCCCCAAGCTGGCCACCACCCATTCCACTTACACCCCAAGCTGCCCCACCCCCATTATCCTTACACCCCCAAGCTGGCCACCTCTCATTATCCTTCCGCCCCCAAGCAGGCAAACTCCCATTCTACCTAAACCCCCAAGGTGGTCACCTCCCACTATCCTTACACCCCCAAGCAGGCCACCTCCCATTCTCCTTAATCCCCCTAGCAGGCCACCTCCCATTCCCCTTACACCCCCAAGCTGGCTGCCTTCCATTCCCCTTACACCCCCAAGCTGGCAGCCTCCCAGTCCCGTTACACCCCCAAGCTGGCTACCTTCCTTTCCCCTTACACCCCCAAGCTGGCCACCTCCCATTCCCCTTACACCCCAATCTGGCCACCTCCCATTCCCCTTACACCTCCCTAAGCTGGCCAACTCCCGTTCCCCTCACACCCCCAAGCTGATTACCTTCCATTCCCCTTACTCCCCCAAGCTGGCCACCTCCCATTCCCCTTACACCCCACCCCAAGCTGGCCACCTCCTATTTCCCTTACACCCTCAAGCTGGCCACCTCCCTCCCATTCTTCTTACACAACCAAACCGGCCACCCCCCATTCTCCTTACACCCCCAAGCTGGCCACCTCCCATTCCCCCAACACACGCAAGCTGGCTACTTCCCCATCCCCTTACTCACCCAAGCAGGCCACCTCCCATAACCTCTTATTCCACCAACCTGGCCACCTCCCGTTCCCCTTACACCCCCATGTTGGCTACCTCCCAACCCATTTACTCCCCCAAGCAGGATTCCTCCCATTCTCCTTACCCCCAAGCTGGCTATCTCCAATTCCCCTCACACCCCCAAGCTGGCCGCCTCCCAATCCCCTTACACCCGCAAGCTGCCCACCTCCCATACCCATTACACCCCCAAGTTGTCCAACTCCCATTCCCCTTACTCCCCCATGCTGGCCACCTCCCATTCCCCTTACACCCCCAAGCTGGCCACCTCCCATTCCCTTACAACCCTAAGCTGGCCACCTCCCATTCCCCTTACACCCCCAAGCTGGCCACCACCCATTCCCCTTACACCTCGAAACTGACCACCTCCCATTCCACTTACACCCCCAAGCTGGTTCCCTCCCATTGCCCTTTCACCCCCAAGCTGGCCACCTCCCATTCTCCTTAATCCCCCAAGCTGGCCACCTCCCATTCCCCTTTCATCCACAAGCTGGCCACCTCCCATTCCCCTTACACCCCCAGCTGGCACCTCCCATTCCCCCTTATACCCCAAAACTGGCCACCTCCTATGTCCCTTGCACCCCAAGGTCGCCACCTCCCATTCCCCTTACACCCCCAACCTGGCTACCTCCCATTCGCCTTACTGCCCAAGCTGCCCGCCTCCCATTCACCTTACATCCGCAAGCTGGCGCCCTCCCATTCTCCTTACTCCCCCAAGCTGGCTACCTCCCATTTTTTCCCCTTACAGCCCAAGCTTGCCACCTCCCATTCTCCTTACACCCCAAGCTGGCCACCTCCCAATCCCCTTGCACCCGCAAGCTGGCCACTTCCCATACCCCTTACACCCCCAAGCTGGCCACCTCCCAATCCCCTTACACTCGCAAGCTGGCAACGTCCCATACCCCTTACACCCCCATGTTGTCCAACTCCCATTACCCTTACTCCCCCAAGCTGGCCACCTCCCATTACCCTACACCCCCCAAGCTGGCCACCTCCCATTCCCTTACAACCCGAAGCTGGCCACCTCCAGTCCCCTTACACCCCCAATCTCGCTACGTTACATTCCCCTTGCACCCCCAAGCTGGCCAACTCACATTCCCCTTACTCCCCCCAAGCTGGCTACCTCCCATACCCCTTACACCTCCAATCTGACCACCTCCCATTCCACTTACACCCAAAGCTGGCCACCTCCCATTCCCGTTGCACCCCAAGGTGGCTGCCTCCCGTTCCCCTGACTTACCCAAGTTGGCCAACTCCCATTCGCCTTACTTCCCCAAACTGGCTACGTCCCATTCCCCTTACATCCCCAAGCTAGCCACCACCCATTCCCGTTACACCCCAAGCTGTCCACCTCCCATTCCCCTTACACCACCAAGTTGGCCAACTCGCATTCCCCTTACACCCCAAGCTGGCCACCTCCCATTCTCCTTACACCCCCAAGCTGGCCACTTCCAATCCCCTTACACCCCCAGGTTGGCTGACTCCCATTCCCCTTACACCCCCAAGCTGGCCAACTCTCATTCCCATTACACCCCAAGCTTGTCATCTCCCATTCCCCTTGCACCCCAAGCTGGCCACCTCCCATTCTATTAAAACCCCCAAGCTCGCCACCTCCTATTCTCCTTACACCCCCAAGCTGGTCACATCCCATTCCTCTTACACCCCCATGTTGCCTACCTCCCATTACCCTTCCACCCCCAACCCTGGTTGCCTCCCATTCCCAATACACCCCCAAGCTGGTCACCCCCATTCTCGTTAATCACCCAATCTGTCCACGTCCCATTCCCCTTTCACCCCGAAAACTGCTGCTTCCCATTCCCCTTACACCCGAAGCTGGCCACCCCCATTCCCCTTACACCCCCAAGCTGGCCACCCCCCATTCCCCTTACACCCCCAAGCTGGCTACCTCCCATTCCCCTTACCTCCACAAACTGGCCACCCCCCATTCCCCTTACACCCCCAAGCTGGCCACCCCCCATTCCCCTTACACCCCAAGCTGGCTACCTCCCATTCCCCTTACCTCCACAAACTGGCCACCTCCCATTCCCCTTACACCCCCAGCTGGCACCTCCCATTCCCCCTTATAAGCCAAAACTGGCCACCTCCTATGTCCCTTACACCCCAAGCTCGCCACCTCCCATTCCCCTTACACCCCCAAGCTGGCTACCTCCCATTCGCCTTACTCCCCAAGCTGCCCGCCTCCCATTCCTCTTACACACCCAAGCTGGCGCCCTCCCATTCTCTTTACTCCCCAAAGCTGGATGCATCCCATTCTTTCTCCTTACACCCCAAGCTTGCCACCTCCCATTCCCCTTACACCCCCAAGCTGGCTACCTCCCATTCCACTTACACCACCAACCTGGCTGCCTCCCATTCTCCTTACACCCCCAAGCTGGCCACCTCCCATTCCCCCAACACACGCAAGCTGGCTACCTCCCCATCCCCTTACTCACCCAAGCAGGCCACCTCCCATAACCCCTTACTCCCCCAAGCTGGCCACTTCCCGTTCCCCTTACACCCCCATGTTGGCTACCTCCCAACCCACCTACTCTCCCAAGCAGGCTTCCTCCCATTCTCCTTACACCCCAAAGCTGGCTATCTCCCATTTCCCTTACAACCCCAAGCTGGTCACCTCCCAATCCCCTTACACCCGCAAGCTGGCCACCTCCCATACCCCTTACACCCCCATGTTGTCCAACTCCCATTTCCCTTACTCCCCCAAGCTGGCCACCTCCCATTACCCTTACACCCCCAAGCTGGCCACCTCCGATTCCCTTACAACCCCAAGCTGGCCACCTCCCATTCCCCTCACACCCCCAATCTGGCTACGTTCCATTCCCCTTGCACCACAAGCTGGCCACCTCCCATTCTCCTTACACCCCCAAAGTGGCCATCTCCCATTTCCTTACACCTACAAGCTGGCCACCTCCCATTCTCCTTGAAACCCCAAGCTGGCCACCTCTCATTCTCCTTACACCCCCCAAGCTGGTTGCCTCCCATTCCCCTTACACCACCAAGCTGGCCACCTCCCATTCCCCTTACACCCAAAGCTGGCCACCTCCCATTCCCGTTGCACCCCCAAGGTGGCTACGTCCCGTTCCCCTGACTTACCCAAGTTGGCCAACTCCCATTCGCCTTACTTCCCCAAACTGGCTACGTCCCATTCCCCTTACACCCCCAAGCTAGCCACCACCCATTCCCGTTACACCCCAAGCTGGCCACCTCCCATTCCCCTTACACCACCAAGCTGGCTAACTCGCATTCCCTATACACCCCAAGCTGGCCAACTCCCATTCTCCTTTCACCCCAAGCTGGCTACTTCCCATTCCCCTTACACCCCAAGCTGGCCACCTCCCATTCTCCTTACACCCCCAAGCTGGCCACTTCCAATCCCCTTACACCCCCAGGTTGGCTGACTCCCATTCCCCTTACACCCCCAAGCTGGCCAACTCCCATTCCCCTTACACCTCAAGCTGGCCACCCCCCATTCCCCTTACACCCCCAAGCTGGCCACATCCCATTCTACTTACACCCACAAGCTGGCCATTTCCCATTCTCCTTACACCCCCAAGCTGGCTACGTCCCATTCCCCTTACTCCTCCAAGCTGGCTACCTCCCATTCCCCTTACATGCACAAACTGGCTACCTCCCATTCCCCTTACACCCCCAGCTGGCACCTCCCATTCCCCATTATAACCCAAAACTGGCCACCTCCTATGTCCCTTACATCCCAAGCTCGCCACCTCCCATTCCCCTTACACCCCCAAGCTGACTACCTCCCATTCGCCTTACTCCCCAAGCTGCCCGCCTCCCATTCCTCTTACACACCCAAGCTGGCGCCCTGCCATTCTCTTTACTCCCCAAAGCTGGATGCATCCCATTCTTTCTCCTTACACCCCAAGCTTGCCACCTCCCATTCCCCATACACCCCCAAGCTGGCTACCTCCCATTCCACTTACACCCCCAACCTGGCTGCCTCCCATTGTCCTTACACCCGCAAACTGGCCACCTCCCATACCCCTTACACCCCATGTTGTCCAACTCCCATTCCCCTTACTCCCCCAAGCTGGCCACCTCCCATTACCCTTACACCCCCAAGCTGGCCACCTCCCATTCCCTTACAACCCCAAGCTGGCCACCTCTCAGTCCCCTTACACCCCCAAGCTGGCCACCACCCATTCCACATACACCTCCAAGCTGGCCACCTCCCATTCCCCTCACACCCCCAATCTGGCTACGTTCCATTCCCCTTGCACCCACAAGCTGGCCAACTCACATTCCCCTTACTCCACCAAGCTGGCTATCTCCCATTCCCCTTACACCTCCAATCTGACCACCTCCCATTCCACTTACACCCCCAAGCTGGTTGCCTCCCATTCCCCTTTCACCCCCAAGCTGGCCACCTCCCATTCTCCTTAATCCTCCAAGCTGGCCACCTCCCATTCCCCTTACACCCCCAAGCGGGCTGCCTCCCATTCCCCTTACACCCCCGAGCTGGCCACCTCCGATTCCCCTTACACCCCCAAGCTACCCCCCTCCCATTATCCTTACACCCCCAAGCTGGCCACCTCTCATTATCCTTACGCCGCCAAGCAGGCCACCTCCCATTCTACTTAAACCCCCAAGGTGGCCACCTCCCACTACCCTTACAACCCCAAGCTGGCTGCCTCCCATTCCCCTTAGACCCACCTCCTATGTCCCTTACACCACAAATCTGGCCACCTCCTATGTCCCTTACACCCCAAGCTGGCCACCTCCCATTCCCCTTACACCCCAAAGCTGGCCACCTCCCATTCCCGTTACACCCCGAAGCTGGATACCTCCCATTACCCTGACTTCCCCCAATGTGGCTACATCACATTCCCATCACATACCCAAGGTGGCCAACTCCCATTCACCTTACTCCCCCAAGCTGGCAACCTGCGATTCCCCCTACACCCCCAAGCTGGTCACCCCCATTCTCCTTAATCACCCAAGCTGTCCACGTCCCATTCCCCTTTCACCCCGAAAACTGCTGCCTCCCATTCCCCTTACACCCCAAGCTGGCCACCCCCCATTCACCTTTCTCCCTCAAGGTTGCAACCCATGTCCCTCACACTCCCAAGCTGGCCACCTCCCATTCTCTTTACTCCCACAAGCTGCCCACCTCCCATTTTCCTTTCAACCCAAGCTGCCCACCTCCCATTCCCCTTTCTCCCCCAAGCTGGCTGCCTCCCATTCCACTTACACCCCCAAGCTGGCCACCTCCCATTCCCCTTATACCCCCAAGCTGGACACCTCCTATTCCCCTTACACCCCCAAGCTGGCTGCCTCCCATTCCCCTTACACCCCCAAGCTGGCCACCTCCCAATCCACTTGCACCCCCAAGCTGGCAACCTGCGATTCCCCCTACACCGCCAAACTGTCCACCTCCCATTCTCCTTACACCCCCAAGCTGGCCACCTCCCATTCCCCTTACACCCCGAAGCTGGATACCTCCCATTCCCCTTACTTCCCCCAAGCTTGCTACCTCCCATTCCCATTACATCCCCAAGCTGGACAACTCCCATTCTCCTTACACTCCCAGGCTGACCCCTCCCACTCCCCTGACATCTCCAAGCTGGCCAGCTCCCATTCCACTTGCACCCCCATGCTGGCCACGTCCCATTCTAGTTACACCCCCAAGCTGCCATCCTCCCACTCCCCTTACAATCCCAAGCTGGCCAACTCCCATTCTGCTTGGACATCCAAGCTGGCCACCTAGCATTCTCCTTACACCCCCAAGGTGGCCACCTCCCATTCCCCCAACACACGCAAGCTGGCTACCTCCCAATCCCCTTACTCACCCAAGCAGGCAACCTCCCATAACCCCTTACTCCCCCAAGCTGGCCACCTCCCGTTCCCCTTGCACCCCCATTTTGGCTACTTCCCAACCCACCTGCTCTCCCAAGCAGACTTCC
The DNA here is from genome assembly GCA_963514005.1 of Raja brachyura. Next base: position 48,671 of record OY740828.1, on the reverse strand, counting down.
TCCCATTCTCCTTACACCCCAAGCTGGCTATCTCCCATTCCCCTTACACCCCCAAGCTGGCCACCTCCCAATCCCCTTACACCCGCAAGCTGGCCACTTCCCATAGCCCTTACACCCCCAAGCTGGCCACCTCCCAATCCCCTTACACTCGCAAGCTGGCCTCGTCCCATACCCCTTACACCCCCATGTTGTCCAACTCCCATTACCCTTACTCCCCCAAGCTGGCCACCTCCCATTACCCTACACCCCCCAAGCTGGCCACCTCCCATTCCCTTACAACCCGAAGCTGGCCACCTCCAGTCCCCTTACACCCCCAATCTCGCTACGTTACATTCCCCTTGCACCCCAAGCTGGCCAACTCACATTCCCCTTACTCCCCCCAAGCTGGCTACCTCCCATACCCCTTACACCTCCAATCTGACCACCTCCCATTCCACTTACACCCCCAAGCAGGTTGCCTCCCATTCTCTTTAGTCCCACAAGCTGCCCACCTCCCATTTTCCTTTCAACCCAAGCTGCCCACCTCCCATTCTCCTTAATCCCCCAAGCTGGCCACCTCCCATTCTCCTTACACCCCCAAGGTGGCCATCTCCCACTTCCTTACACCTACAAGCTGGCCACCTCCCATTATCCTTGAAACCCCAAGCTGGCCACCTCTCATTCTCCTTACACCCCCAAGCTGGTTGCCTCCCATTCCCCTTACACTACCAAGATGGCCACCTCCCATTCCCCTTACACCCAAAGCTGGCCACCTCCCATTCCCGTTGCACCCCAAGGTGGCTGCCTCCCGTTCCCCTGACTTACCCAAGTTGGCCAACTCCCATTCGCCTTACTTCCCCAAACTGGCTACGTCCCATTCCCCTTACATCCCCAAGCTAGCCACCACCCATTCCCGTTACACCCCAAGCTGGCCACCTCCCATTCCCCTTACACCACCAAGCTGGCCAACTCGCATTCCCCTTACACCCCAAGCTGGCCACCTCCCATTCTCCTTACACTCCCAAGCTGGCCACTTCCAATCCCCTTACACCCCCCAGGTTGGCTGACTCCCATTCCCCTTACACCCCCAAGCTGGCCAACTCTCATTCCCATTACACCCCAAGCTTGTCATCTCCCATTCCCCTTGCACCCCAAGCTGGCCACCTCCTATTCTATTTAAACCCCCAAGCTCGCCACCTCCTATTCTCCTTACACCCCCAAGCTGGTCACATCCCATTCCTCTTACACCCCCAAGTTGCCTACCTCCCATTCCCCTTCCACCCCCAACCCTGGTTGCCTCCCATTCCCAATACACCCCCAAGCTGGTCACCCCCATTCTCGTTAATCACCCAATCTGTCCACGTCCCATTCCCCTTTCACCCCGAAAACTGCTGCTTCCCATTCCCCTTACACCCGAAGCTGGCCACCCCCATTCCCCTTACACCCCCAAGCTGGCCACCCCCCATTCCCCTTACACCCCCAAGTTGCCTACCTCCCATTCCCCTTCCACCCCCAACCCTGGTTGCCTCCCATTCCCAATACACCCCCAAGCTGGTCACCCCCATTCTCGTTAATCACCCAATCTGTCCACGTCCCATTCCCCTTTCACCCCGAAAACTGCTGCTTCCCATTCCCCTTACACCCGAAGCTGGCCACCCCCATTCCCCTTACACCCCCAAGCTGGCCACCCCCCATTCCCCTTACACCCCCAAGCTGGCTACCTCCCATTCCCCTTACCTCCACAAACTGGCCACCCCCCATTCCCCTTACACCCCTAAGCTGGCCACCCCCCATTCCCCTTACACCCCAAGCTGGCTACCTCCCATTCCCCTTACCTCCACAAACTGGCCACCTCCCATTCCCCTTACAACCCCAGCTGGCACCTCCCATTCCCCCTTATAAGCCAAAACTGGCCACCTCCTATGTCCCTTACACCCCAAGCTCGCCACCTCCCATTCCCCTTACACCCCCAAGCTGGCTACCTCCCATTCGCCTTACTCCCCAAGCTGCCCGCCTCCCATTCCTCTTACACACCCAAGCTGGCGCCCTCCCATTCTCTTTACTCCCCAAAGCTGGATGCATCCCATTCTTTCTCCTTACACCCCAAGCTTGCCACCTCCCATTCCCCTTACACCCCCAAGCTGGCTACCTCCCATTCCACTTACACCACCAACCTGGCTGCCTCCCATTCTCCTTACACCCCCAAGCTGGCCACTTCCCATTCCCCCAACACACGCAAGCTGGCTACCTCCCCATCCCCTTACTCACCCAAGCAGGCCACCTCCCATAACCCCTTACTCCCCCAAGCTGGCCACCTCCCGTTCCCCTTACACCCCCATGTTGGCTACCTCCCAACCCACCTACTCTCCCAAGCAGGCTTCCTCCCATTCTCCTTACACCCCAAAGCTGGCTATCTCCCATTCCCCTTACAACACCAAGCTGGCCACCTCCCATACCCCTTACACCCCCATGTTGTCCAACTCCCATTTCCCTTACTCCCCCAAGCTGGCCACCTCCCATTACCCTTACACCCCCAAGCTGGCCACCTCCGATTCCCTTACAACCCCAAGCTGGCCACCTCCCAGTCCCCTTACACGCCCATGCTGGCCACCACCCATTCCATATACACCTCGAAGCTGGCCACCTCCCATTCCCCTCACACCCCCAATCTGGCTACGTTCCATTCCCCTTGCACCACAAGCTGGCCACCTCCCATTCTCCTTACACCCCCAAAGTGGCCATCTCCCATTTCCTTACACCTACAAGCTGGCCACCTCCCATGCTCCTTGAAACCCCAAGCTGGCCACCTCTCATTCTCCTTACACCCCCCAAGCTGGTTGCCTCCCATTCCCCTTACACCACCAAGCTGGCCACCTCCCATTCCCCTTACACCCAAAGCTGGCCACCTCCCATTCCCGTTGCACCCCCAAGGTGGCTACGTCCCGTTCCCCTGACTTACCCAAGTTGGCCAACTCCCATTCGCCTTACTTCCCCAAACTGGCTACGTCCCATTCCCCTTACACCCCCAAGCTAGCCACCACCCATTCCCGTTACACCGCAAGCTGGCCACCTCCCATTCCCCTTACACCACCAAGCTGGCTAACTCGCATTCCCTATACACCCCAAGCTGGCCAACTCCCATTCTCCTTTCACCCCAAGCTGGCTACTTCCCATTCCCCTTACACCCCAAGCTGGCCACCTCCCATTCTCCTTACACCCCCAAGCTGGCCACTTCCAATCCCCTTACACCCCCAGGTTGGCTGACTCCCATTCCCCTTACACCCCCAAGCTGGCCAACTCCCATTCCCCTTACACCTCAAGCTGGCCACCCCCCATTCCCCTTACACCCCCAAGCTGGCCACATCCCATTCTACTTACACCCACAAGCTGGCCATTTCCCATTCTCCTTACACCCCCAAGCTGGCTACGTCCCATTCCCTTTGCTCCTCCAAGCTGGCTACCTCCCATTCCCCTTACATGCACAAACTGGCTACCTCCCATTCCCCTTACACCCCCAGCTGGCACCTCCCATTCCCCATTATAACCCAAAACTGGCCACCTCCTATGTCCCTTACACCCCAAGCTCGCCACCTCCCATTCCCCTTACACCCCCAAGCTGACTACCTCCCATTCGCCTTACTCCCCAAGCTGCCCGCCTCCCATTCCTCTGACACACCCAAGCTGGCGCCCTCCCATTCTCTTTACTCCCCAAAGCTGGATGCATCCCATTCTTTCTCCTTACACCCCAAGCTTGCCACCTCCCATTCCCCATACACCCCCAAGCTGGCTACCTCCCATTCCACTTACACCCCCAACCTGGCTGCCTCCCATTGTCCTTACACCCCCAAGCTGGCCACCTCCCATTCCCCTAACACACGCAAGCTGGCTACCTCCCCATTCACTTACTCACCCAAGCAGGCCACCTCCCATAACCCCTTACTCCCCCAAGGTGGCCACCTCCCGTTCCCCTTACACCCCCATGTTGGCTACCTCCCAACCCACCTACTCTCCCAAGCAGGCTTCCTCCCATTCTCCTTTCACCCCAAAGCTGACTATCTCCCATTCCCCTTGCACCCCCAAGCTGGTCACCTCCCAATCCCCTTACACCCCCAAGCTGGCCACCTCCCATACCCCTTACACCCCCATGTTGTCCAACTCCCATTTCCCTTACTCCCCCAAGCTGGCCACCTCCCATTACCCTTACACCCCCACGCTGGCCACCTCCGATTCCCTTACAACCCAAAGCTGGCCACATCCCAGTTCCCTTACACGCCCAAGCTGGCCACCACCCATTCCACATACACCTCCAAGCTGGCCACCTCCCATTCCCCTCACACCCCCAATCTGGCTACGTTCCATTCCCCTTGCATCCCCAAGCTGGCCAACTCACATTCCCCTTACTCCCCCAAGCTGGCTACCTCCCATTCCCCTTACACCTCCAATCTGACCACCTCCCATTCCACTTACACCCCCAAGCTGGTTGCCTGCCATTTTCATTTCAACCCAAGCTGGCCACCTCCCATTCCCCTTACACCCCCAAGCTGGCCACCTCCCATTCGCCTTACTTCCCCAAGCTGGCTACCTCCGATTCCCCTTACACCCCCAAGCTGGCCTTCTCCCATTCCCCTTACACCCTCAAGCTGGCCACCTGCCATTCCCCTGACACCCTCAAGTTGGCTAGCTCCCATTCCCCTCACACCCCACGCTTGCCACCTCCCATTCGCCTCACACCACAAGCTGGCCACCTCCCATTCTCCTTACACCCCCAAGGTGGCCATCTCCCATTTCCTTACAGCTACAAGCTGGCCACCTCCCATTCTCCTTGCAACCCCAAGCTGGCCACCTCTCATTCTCCTTACACCCTCAAGCTGGTTGCCTCCCATTCCCCTTACACCACCAAGCTGGCCATCTCCCATTCCCCTTACACCCAAAGCTGGCCACACATCCCATTCCCGTTACACCCCCAAGCTGGATACCTCCCATTCCCCTGACTTACCCCAAGGTGGCTACCTCCCATTCCCATCACATCCCCAAGTTGGCCAACTCCCATTCACCTTACTCCCCCAAGCTGGCTACCTCCCATGTCCCTTACACTCGCAAGCTGGCCACCTCCCATTCTCCTTACTCCCATAATCTGCCCACCTCCCATTCTCCTTACACCCCAAGCTGGCCACCTCCAATTCCCCTTACACCTCCAAGCTGGCCACCTTCCATTCGCCTTACTTCCTCAAACTGGCTACGTCCAATTCCCCTTACACCCCCAAGCTAGCCACCACCAATTCCCGTTACACCCCCAAGCTGGCCACCTCCCATTCCCCTCACACCACCAAGCTGGCCAACTCGCATTTCCTTTACACCCCAAGCTGGCCACCTCCCATTCCCCTTTCACCCAAGCTGGCCACTTCCAATCCCCTTACACCCCCAGGTTGGCTGACTCCCATTCCCCTTACACCCCCAAGCTGGCCAACTCTCATTCCCATTACACACCAAGCTTGTCATCTCCCATTCCCCTTGCACCCCAAGCTGGCCACCTCCCATTCTATTTAAACCCCCAAGCTGGCCACTTCCCATTCTCCTTACACCTCCAAGCTTGTCTCATCCCATTTTCCTTACACCCCCAATCTGCCGACCTCTCATTAGCCTTCCACCCACAACGCTGGTTGCCTCCCATTCCCAATATACCCCCAAGCTGGTCACCCCCATTCTCCTTAATCACCCAAGCTGTCCACGTCCCATTCCCCTTACACCCCGAAGCCGACTGCCTCCCATTCCCCTTACACCCCAAGCTGGCTACCCCCCATTCCCCTTACAGCCCCAAGCTGGCCACATCCCATTCTACTTACACCCACAAGCTGGCCATTTCCCTTTCCCATTGCACCCCCAAGCTGGCTACCTCCCATTCCCCTTACTCCTCCAAGCTGGCTACCTCCCATTCCCCTTACATCCACAAACTGGCCACCTCCCATTCCCCTTCCACCCCCAGCTGGCACCTCCCATTCCCCCTTATACCCCAAAACTGGCCACCTCCTATGTCCCTTACACCCCAAGCTCGCCACCTCCCATTCCCCTTACACCGCCAAGCTGGCTACCTCCCATTCGCCTTACTCCCGAAGCTGCCCGCCTCCCATTCCCCTTAGACCCCCAAGCTGGCGCCCTCCCATTCTCTTTACTCCCCAAAGCTGGATACCTCCCATTCTTTCTCCTTGCACCCCAAGCTTGCCACATCCCGTTCCCCTTACACCCCCAAGCTGGCTACCTCCCATTACCCTTCCACCCCCAAGCTGGTTGCCTCCCATTCCCAATGCACCCCCAAGCTGGTCAACCCCATTCTCCTTAATCACCCAAGCTATCCACGTCCCATTCCCCTTACACCCCGAAACCGGCGGCCTCCCATTCCACTTACACCCCCAAGCTGGATGCCTGCCATTCTCCTTACTCCCCAAAGCTGGCCACCTCCCATTCACATCACATCACCAAGTTGGCCAACCCCATTCACCTTACTCCCCCAAGCTGGCTACCTCCCATGTCCCTTACACTCCCAAGCTGGCTACCTCCTATTCACCTTACTCCCACAAGCTGCCCACCTCCCATTCTCCATACACTCCAAGCTGGCCATCTCCCATTCCACTTACACCCCCAAGCTGGCCACCTCCCACTCGCCTTAATTCCACAAACTGGCTACGTCCCATTCCCCTTACACCCCCAAGCTAGCCACCTCCCATTCCCCTTACACCCCAAGGTGGCTACTTCCCATTCCCCTTACACCCCAATCTGGCCACCTCCCATTCTCCTTACACCCCCAAGCTGGCCAACTCCCATTCGCCTTACACCCCCATGTTGGCTGCCTCCCATTCCCCTTACACCCCCAAGCTGGCCAACTCTCATTCCCATCACACCCCAAGCTTGTCATCTCCCATTCCCCTTGCACCCCAAGCTGGCCACCTCCCATTCTCGTTACACCCCCAAGCTGGCCACATCCCATTCCCCTTACACCCCCAAGCTGGCTACCTCCCATTACCCTTCCACCCCCAAGCTGGTTGCCTCCCATTCCCAATACACCCCCAAGCTGATCAACCCCATTCTCCTTAATCACCCAAGCTGTCCACGTCCCATTCCCCTTACACCCCGAAACCGGCGGCCTCCCATTCCCCTTACACCCCAAGCTGGCCACCTCCCATTCCCCTTACACCCCGAAGCTGGCCACCTCCCATTCTCCTTACACCCCCAAGCTGGCCACCTCCCATTCTCCTTACATCCGCAAGCTGGCCACATCCCATTCCCCTTACACACCCAGCTGGATCCTCCCATTCCCCCTTATACCCGAAAACTGGCCAACGTCTATGTCCCTTACACCCCAAGCTCGCCACCTCCCATTCCCATTACACCCCCAACCTGGCTACCTCCCATTCGCCTTACTCCCCAAGCTGCCCGCCTCCCATTCCCCTTACACCCCCAAGCTGGCGCCCACCCATTCCCCTTACTCCCCAAAGCTGGCTACCTCCCATTCTTTCCCCTTACACCCCAAGCTTGCCACTTCCCATTCCCCTTACATCCCCAAGCTGGCTACCTCCCTTTCCACTTACACCCCCATGCTGGCTGCCTCCCATTCTCCTTACTCCCCCAAGCTGGCCACCTCCCATTCCCCTTACACCCCCAAGTTGCCTACCTTCCATTACCCTTCCACCCCCAACCCTGGTTGCCTCCCATTCCGAAGACACCCCCAAGCTGGTCACCCCCATTCTCCTTAATCACCCACGCTGTCCACGTCCCATTCCCCTTTCACCCAGAAAACTGCTGCCTCCCATTCCCCTTACACCCCAAACTGGCCAGCCCCCATTCCCCTTACACCCCCAAGCTGGCCACATCCCATTCTACTTACACCCACAAGCTGGCCATTTCCCATTCCGTTTACACCCCCAAGCTGGCTACGTCCCATTCCCCTTACTCCTCCAAGCTGGCTACCTCCCATTCCCCTTACATCCACAAACTGGCCACCTCCCATTCCCCTTACACCCCCAGCTGGCACCTCCCATTCCCCCTTATAACCCAAAACTGGCCACCTCCTATGTCCCTTACACCCCAAGCTCGCCACCTCCCATTCCCCTTACACCCCCAAGCTGGCTACCTCCGATTCGCCTTACTCCCCAAGCTGCCCGCCTCCCATTCCTCTGACACACCGAAGCTGGCGCCCTCCCATTCTCTTTACTCCCCAAAGCTGGATACATCCCATTCTTTCTCCTCACACCCCAAGCTTGCCACCTCCCATTCCCCTTACACCCCCAAGCTGGATACCTCCCATTCCACTTACACCCCCAACCTGGCTGCCTCCCATTCTCCTTACACCCCCAAGCTGGCCACCTCCCATTCCCCCAACACACGCAAGCTGGCTACCTCCCCATCCCTTTACTCACCCAAGCAGGCCACCTCCCATAACCCCTTACTCCCCCAAGCTGGCCACCTCCCGTTCCCCTTACACCCCCATGCTGGCTACCTCCCAACCCACCTACTCTCCCAAGCAGGCTTCCTCCCATTCCCCTTACACCCCAAAGCTGGCTATCTCCCATTCCCCTTACACCCCCAAGCTGGTCACCTCCCAATCCCCTTACACCCGCAAGCTGGCCACCTCCCATACCCCTTACACCCCCATGTTGTCCAACCCATTCCCCTTACTCCCCCAAGCTGGCCACCTCCCATTACCCTTACACCCCCAAGCTGGCCACCTCCGATTCCCTTACAACCCCAATCTGGCCACCTCCCAGTCCACTTACACGCCAAAGCTGGCCACCACCCATTCCACATACACCTCCAAACTGACCACCTCCCATTCCACTTAAACCCCCAAGATGGTTGCCTGCCATTTTCCTTTCAACCCAAGCTGGCCACCTCCCATTCCCCTTACACCCCCCAAGCTGGCCACCTCCTATTCGCCTTACTTCCCCAAGCTGGCTACCTCCGATTCCCCTTACACCCCCAAGCGGGCCACCTCCCATTCCCCATACACCCCGAAGCTGGCCACTTCCCATTCCCCTTACACCCCCAAGCTGGCCACCTGCCATTCCCCTGACACCCTCAAGTTGGCTAACTCCCATTCCCCTCACACCCCACGCTTGCCACCTACCAATCGCCTCACACCACAAGCTGGCCACCTCCCATTCTCCTTACACCCCCAAGGTGGCCATCTCCCATTTCCTTACAGCTACACGCTGGCCACCTCCCATTCTCCTTGCAACCCCAAGCTGGCCACTTCTCATTCTCCTTACACCCTCAAGCTGGTTGCCTCCCATTCCCCTTACACCACCAAGCTGGCCACCTCCCATTCCCCTTACACCCAAAGCTGGCCACCTCCCATTCCCGTTACACCCCCAAGCTGGATACCTCCCATTCCCCTGACTTATCCCAAGGTGGCTACCTCCCATTCCCATCACATCCCCAAGATGGCCAACTCCCATTCACCTTACTCCCCCAAGCTGGCTACCTCCCATGTCCCTTACACTCCCAAGCTGGCCACCTCACATTCTCCTTACTCCCATAATCTGCCCACCTCCCATTCTCCTTACACCCCAAGCTGGCCACCTCCCATTCCCCTTACACCCCCAAGCTGGCCACCTCCCATTCGCCTTACTTCCGCAAACTGGCTACGTCCCATTCCCCTTACACCCCAAGCTAGCCACCACCCATTCCCGTTACACCCCCAAGCTGGCCACCGACCATTCCCCTTACACCACCAAGCTGGCCAACTCGCATTCCCTTTACACCCCAAGCTGGCCACCTTCAATTCCCCTTTCACCCCAAGCTGGCTTCTTCCCATTCCCCTTACACCCCAAGCTGGCCACCTCCCATTCTCCTAACACCCCCAAGCTGGCCACTTCCAATCCCCTTACCCCCCAGGTTGGCTGACTCCCATTCCCCTAACACCCCCAAGCTGGCCAACTCTCATTCCCATTACACCCCAAGCTTGTCATCTCCCATTTCCCTTGCACCCCAAGCTGGCCACCTCCCATTCTCGTTACACCCGCAAGCTGGCCAACTCCCATTCTCCTTACACCCCGAAGCTGGCCACATCCCATTCCCCTTACACCCCCAAGCTGGCTACCTCCCATTACCGTTCCACCCCCAAGCTGGTTGCCTCCCATTCCCAATACACGCCCAAGCTGGTCACCCCCATTCTCCTTAATCACCCAAGCTGTCCACGTCCCATTCCCCTTACACCCCGAAACCGGCGGCCCCCAATTCCCCTTACACCCCAAGCTGGCCACCTCCCATTACCCTTACACCCCGAAGCTGGCCACCTCCCATTCTCCTTACACCCCCAAGCTGGCCACGTCCCATTCTCCTTACATCCACAAGCTGGCCACCTCCCATTCCCCTTACACCCCCAGCCGGCACCTCCCATTCCCCCTTATACCCGAAAACTGGCCACCTCCTATGTCCCTTACACCCCAAGCTCGCCACTTCCCATTCCCATTACAACCCAACCTGGCTATCTCCCATTCGCCTTACTCCCCAAGCTGCCCGCCTCCCATTCCCCTTACACCCCCAAGCTGGCGCCCACCCATTCTCCTTACTCCCCCAAGCTGGCTACCTCCCATTCTTTCCCCTTACACCCCAAGCTTGCCACCTCCCTTTCCCCTTACACCCCCAAGCTGGCTACCTCCCATTCCACTTACACCCCCATGCTGGCTGCCTCCCATTCTCCTTATTTCCCCAAGCTGGCCACCTCCCATTCCCCTTACACCCCAGAGCTGGCCAGCTCCCATTCCCCTGACACCCCGAGGATGGCTGCCTCCATTTCCACTTACACCCCCAAGCTGGCTGCCTCCCATTCTCCTTACTCCCCCAAGCTGGACACCTCCCATGCCCCTTACACTCCCAAGCTGGCCAACTCCCATTCCCCTTACACCCACAAGCTGGCCACTTTCGTTCCCCTTACACCCCCAAGCTGGCTACCTCCCATTACACTTCCACCCCGAAGCTGGTTGCCTCCCATTCCCAATACACTCCCAAGCTGGTCACCCCCCATTCTCCATAATCACCCAAGCTGGCCACGTCCCATTCCACTTACACCCCCAAGCTGGCCACCTCCCATTCCCCTTACACCCCGAAGCTGGCCACCTCCCATTCTCCTTACACCCCCAAGCTGGCCACCTCCCATTCTCCTTACATCCACAAGCTGGCCACCTCCCATTCCCCTTACACCCCCAGCCGGCACCTCCCATTCCCCCTTATACCCGAAAACTGGCCACCTCCTATGTCCCTTACACCCCAAGCTCGCCACTTCCCATTCCCATTACAACCCAACCTGGCTATCTCCCATTCGCCTTACTCCCCAAGCTGCCCGCCTCCCATTCCCCTTACACCCCCAAGCTGGCGCCCACCCATTCTCCTTACTCCCCCAAGCTGGCTACCTCCCATTCTTTCCCCTTACACCCCAAGCTTGCCACCTCCCTTTCCCCTTACACCCCCAAGCTGGCTACCTCCCATTCCACTTACACCCCCATGCTGGCTGCCTCCCATTCTCCTTATTCCCCCAAGCTGGCCACCTCCCATTCCCCTTACACCCCAGAGCTGGCCAGCTCCCATTCCCCTGACACCCCGAGGATGGCTGCCTCCATTTCCACTTACACCCCCAAGCTGGCTGCCTCCCATTCTCCTTACTCCCCCAAGCTGGACACCTCCCATGCCCCTTACACTCCCAAGCTGGCCAACTCCCATTCCCCTTGCACCCACAAGCTGGCCACTTTCGTTCCCCTTACACCCCCAAGCTGGCTACCTCCCATTACACTTCCACCCCGAAGCTGGTTGCCTCCCATTCCCAATACACTCCCAAGCTGGTCACCCCCCATTCTCCATAATCACCCAAGCTGGCCATGTCCCATTCCACTTACACCCCCAAGCTGGCTGCCTTCCATCCCCTTACACCCCCAAGCTGGCCACTTCCCATTCTCCTTACTCCCCCAAGCTGGCCACGTCCCATTCCCCTTACACACCAAGCTGGCCACCTCCCATTCTCCTTACTCCCCCAAGCTGGCTACCTCCCATTCTTTCCCCTTACACCCCTAGCTTGCCACCTCCCATTCCCCTTACACCCGCAAGCTGGCAACCTCCCATTCCGCTTACAACCCAAGCAGGCCATCTCACATTTCCCCTAACACCCTCAAGCTGGCCACCTCCAATTCCCCTTACACCCCCAAGCTGGCCACCTTCCTCCCATTCTTCTTACACAACCAAGCTGGCCACGTCCCATTCTCCTTACACCCCCAAGCTGGCCACCTCCCATTCCCCTAACACGCCCAAGCTGGACACCTCCCATTCTCCTTACATCCCAAAGCGGGCCACCTCCCACTTCCCTTGCATCCCAAAGCTGGCCACCTCCCATTCCCCTTACACCCCAAAGCTGGCCACATCCCATTCCCCTTACACCCCCAAGCTGGCCACCCATTCCACTTGCACCCCCATGCTGGCCACCTCCCATTCCCCATACAGGCCCAAGCTGGCCATGTCCCATTCTCCTTACACCTCCAAGCAGGTTGCCTCCCATTCCCCTTACACCCGCAAGCAGACCACCTCCCATTCTCCTTATTCCCCCAATCTGGCCACCTCCCATTCCCCTTACACCCCCAAGCTGGCTGCCTCCCATTCCCCTTACACCCCCAAGCTGGACACCCCCCATTCTCCTTAATCACCCAAGCTGGCCACGTCCCATTCCACTTACACCCCCAAGCTGGCTGCCTTCCATTCCCCTTACACCCCCAAGCTGGCCACTTCCCATTCTCCTTACTCCCCCAAGCTGGCCACTTCCCATTCCCCTTACACACCAAGCTGGCCACCTCCCATTCTCACTACTCCCCCAAGCTGCCCATCTCCCATTCTCCTTGCATCCACAAGCTGGCCACCTCCCATTCCCCTTACACCCCCAGCTGGCACCTCCCATTCCCCCTTATCCCCCAAAACTGGCCACCTCCTATGTCCCTTACACCCCAAGGCCGCCACCTCCAATTCCCCTTACACCCCCAACCTGGCTACCTCCCATTCGCCTTACTCCCCAAGCTGCCGGCCTCCCATTCCCCTTACACCCCCAAGCTGGCGCCCTCCCATTCTCCTTACTCCCCCAAGCTGGCTACCTCCCATTCTTTCCCCTTACACCCTTAGCTTGCCACCGCCCATTCCCCTTACACCCCCAAGCTGGCAACCTCCCATTCCACTTACACCCCCAAGCTGGCTGCCTCTCATTCTCCTTACTTCCCCAAGCTGGCCACCCATTCCCCTTACACCCCAAGCTGGCCACCTCTCATTCTCCAAACACCCCCAGGCAGGCCAGCTCCCATTCCCCTTACACCCCCAGGTTGGCTGCCTTCCATTCCACTTACACCCCCCAAGCTGGCTGCCTCCCATTCTCCTTACTCCCCCAAGCTGGCCAACTCCCATTCCCCTTACACCCCAAGCCGGCCACCTCCCATTCCACTTGCACCCCTAGCTGGCCACCTCCCATTCTCCTTACACACACAAGCTGGCCACCTTCTTTCCCCTTACACCCCAAGCTGGCTACCTCCCATTACACTTCCACCGCCAAGCTGGTTGCCTCCCATTCCCAATACAGCCCCAAGCTGGTCACCCCCCATTCTCCTTAATCACCCAAGCTGGCCACATCCCATTCCACTTACACCCCCAAGCTGGCTGCCTCCCTTTCCCCTTACACCCCCAAGCTGGCCACTTCCCATTCTCCTTACTCCACCAAGCTGGCCACTTCCCATTCCCCTTACACCACAAGCTGGCCCCCTCCCATTCTCATTACTCCCCCAAGCTGCCCATCTCCCAATCTCCTTACACCCCAAGCTGGCCACCTCGCATTCCCCATGTACCCCCAAGCTGGCCACCTCACATTCTCCTTAATCCCCCATGCTGGCCACCACCCATTCCGGTTACACCCCCAAGCTGGCTGCCCCCCACGTCCCGTTACACCTACAAGCTGGCCACCTCCCATTCCCCTAACACCCCACCCCCAAGCTGGCCACCCCCCTATTCCCCTTACATCCCCAAGCTGGCCACCTCCCATTCCCTTACGCCCCCCCAAGCTGGCCACCTCCCATTCCCCCGACACGCCCAAGCTGGCCACCTCCCATTCCCCTTACTCCGGCAAGCTGGCTACATTCCATTCCGCTTACAACCGAAGCAGGCCATCTCACATTTCCCCTAACACCCTCAAGCTGGCCACCTCCAATTCCCCTTACACCCCCAAGCTGGCCACCTTCCTCCCATTCTTCTTACACAACCAAGCTGGCCACGTCCCATTCTCCTTACACCCCCAAGCTGGCCACCTCCCATTCCCCTAACACGCCCAAGCTGGACACCTCCCATTCTCCTTACATCCCAATGCTGGCCACCCATTCCACTTGCACCCCCATGCTGGCCACCTCCCATTCCCCATACAGGCCCAAGCTGGCCATCTCCCATTCTCCTTACACCCCCAAGCAGGTTGCCTCCCATTCCCCTTACACCCGCAAGCAGACCACCTCCCATTCTCCTTATTCCCCCAATCTGGCCACCTCCCATTCCCCTTACACCCCCAAGCTGGCTGCCTCCCATTCCCCTTACACACCCAAGCTGAACACCTCCCATTCTCCTTACACCCCCAAGCTGGTAACCTCCTATTCCCCTTACACCCCCAAGCTGGCTGCCTCCCATTCCCCTTACACCCCCAAGCTGACCACCTCCCAATCCACTTGCACCCCCAAGCTGGCAACCTGCCATTCCCCCTACACCTCCAAACTGGCCACCTCCCATTCTCCTTACATCCCCAAGCTGGCCACCTCCCATTCCCCTTATACCCCGAAGCTGGATACCTCCCATTCCCCTTACTTCCCCCAAGCTTGCTACCTCCCATTCCCATTACATCCCCAAGCTGGACAACTCCCATTCTCCTTACACTCCCAGGCTGACCCCTCCCACTCACCTGACATCCCCAAGCTGGCCAGCTCCCATTCCACTTGCACCCCCATGCTGGCCACCTCCCATTCTAGTTAGACCCCCAAGCTGCCATCCTCCCACTCCCCTTACAACCCCAAGCTCGCCAACTCCCATTCTCCTTGGACACCCAAGCTGGCCACCTACCATTCCCCTTACACCCCCAAGCTGGCCACCTCCCATTCCCCCAACACACGCAAGCTGGCTACCTCCCCATCCCCTTACTCACCCAAGCAGGCCACCTCCCATAACCCCTTACTCCCCCAAGCTGGCCACCTCCCGTTCCCCTTACACCCCCATGTTGGCTACCTCCCAACCCACCTACTCTCCCAAGCAGGCTTCCTCCCATTCTCCTTACACCCCCAAGCTGGCTATCTCCCATTCCCCTTACACCCCCAAGCTGGCCACCTCCCAATCCCCTTACACCCGCAAGCTGGCCACCTCCCATACCCCTTACACCCCCATGTTGTCCAACTCCCATTCCCCTTACTCCCCCAAGCTGGCCACCTCCCATTGCCCTTACACCCCCAAGCTGGCCACCTCCCATTCCCTTACAACCCCAAGCTGGCCACCTCCCAGTCCCCTTACACCCCCAAGCTGGCCACCACCCATTCCACATACACCTCCAAGCTGGCCACCTCCCATTCCCCTCACACCCCCAATCTGGCTACGCTCCATTCCCCTTGAACCTCCAAGGTGGCCAACTCACATTCCCCTTACTCCCCCAAGCTGGCTACCACCCATTCCCCTTACACCTCCAATCTTACCACCTCCCATTCCACTTACACCCCCAAGCTGGTTGCCTCCCATTCCCCTTTCACCCCCAAGCTGGCCACCTCCCATTCTCCTTAATCCCCCAAGCTGGCTATCTCCCATTCCCCTTACACCCCCAAGCGGGCTGCCTCCCATTCCCCTTACACCCCCAAGCTGGCCACCTCCCATTCCACTTACACCCCAAGCTGCCCCCCTCCCATTATCCTTACACCCCCGAGCTGGCCACCTCTCATTATCCTTACGCCCCCAAGCAGGCAACCTCCCATTCTACCTAAACCCCCAAGGTGGCAACCTCCCACTACCCTTACAACCCCAAGCTGGCTGCCTCCCATTCCCCTGACACCCCCAAGCAGGCCACATCCCATTCTCCTTAATCCCCCTAGCAGGCCACCTCCCATTCCCCTTACAACCCCAAGCTGGCTGCCTTCCATTCCCCTTACACCCCCAAGCTGGCAGCCTCCCAGTCCCGTTACACCCCCAAGCTGGCTACCTTCCTTTCCCCTTACACCCCCAAGCTGGCCACCTCCCATTCCCCTTACACCCCAAGCCGGCCACCTCCCATTCCACTTGCACCCCTAGCTGGCCACCTCCCATTCTCCTTACACACACAAGCTGGCCACCTTCTTTCGCCTTACACCCCAAGCTGGCTACCTCCCATTACACTTCCACCGCCAAGCTGGTTGCCTCCCATTCCCAATACAGCCCCAAGCTGGTCACCCCCCATTCTCCTTAATCACCCAAGCTGGCCACATCCCATTCCACTTACACCCCCAAGCTGGCTGCCTCCCTTTCCCCTTACACCCCCAAGCTGGCCACTTCCCATTCTCCTTACTCCACCAAGCTGGCCACTTCCCATTCCCCTTACACCACAAGCTGGCCACCTCCCATTCTCATTACTCCCCCAAGCTGCCCATCTCCCAATCTCCTTACACCCCAAGCTGGCCACCTCGCATTCCCCATGTACCCCCAAGCTGGCCACCTCACATTCTCCTTAATCCCCCATGCTGGCCACCACCCATTCCGGTTACACCCCCAAGCTGGCTGCCCCCCACGTCCCGTTACACCTACAAGCTGGTTACCTTCCATTCCCCTTACTCCCCCAAGCTGGCCACCTCCCATTCCCCTAGCACCCCACCCCCAAGCTGGCCACCCCCCTATTCCCCTTACATCCCCAAGCTGGCCACCTCCCATTCCCTTACGCCCCCCCAAGCTGGCCACCTCCCATTCCCCCGACACGCCCAAGCTGGCCACCTCCCATTCCCCTTACTCCGGCAAGCTGGCTACATTCCATTCCGCTTACAACCGAAGCAGGCCATCTCACATTTCCCCTAACACCCTCAAGCTGGCCACCTCCAATTCCCCTTACACCCCCAAGCTGGCCACCTTCCTCCCATTCTTCTTACACAACCAAGCTGGCCACGTCCCATTCTCCTTACACCCCCAAGCTGGCCACCTCCCATTCCCCTAACACGCCCAAGCTGGACACCTCCCATTCTCCTTACATCCCAATGCTGGCCACCCATTCCACTTGCACCCCCATGCTGGCCACCTCCCATTCCCCATACAGGCCCAAGCTGGCCATCTCCCATTCTCCTTACACCCCCAAGCAGGTTGCCTCCCATTCCCCCTACACCCCCAAGCTGACCACCTCCCAATCCACTTGCACCCCCAAGCTGGCAACCTGCCATTCCCCCTACACCTCCAAACTGGCCACCTCCCATTCTCCTTACATCCCCAAGCTGGCCACCTCCCATTCCCCTTATACCCCGAAGCTGGATACCTCCCATTCCCCTTACTTCCCCCAAGCTTGCTACCTCCCATTCCCATTACATCCCCAAGCTGGACAACTCCCATTCTCCTTACACTCCCAGGCTGACCCCTCCCACTCACCTGACATCCCCAAGCTGGCCAGCTCCCATTCCACTTGCACCCCCATGCTGGCCACCTCCCATTCTAGTTACACCCCCAAGCTGCCATCCTCCCACTCCCCTTACAACCCCAAGCTGGCCAACTCCCATTCTCCTTGGACACCCAAGCTGGCCACCTACCATTCCCCTTACACCCCCAAGCTGGCCACCTCCCATTCCCCCAACACACGCAAGCTGGCTACCTCCCCATCCCCTTACTCACCCAAGCAGGCCACCTCCCATAACCCCTTACTCCCCCAAGCCGGCCACCTCCCGTTCCCCTTGCACCCCCATGTTGGCTACCTCCCAACCCACCTACTCTCCCAAGCAGGCTTCCTCCCATTCTCCTTACACCCCCAAGCTGGCTATCTCCCATTCCCCTTACACCCCCAAGCTGGCCTCCTCCCAATCCCCTTACACCCGCAAGCTGGCCACCTCCCATAACCCTTACACCCCCATGTTGTCCAACTCCCATTCCCCTTACTCCCCCAAGCTGGCCACCTCCCATTACCCTTACACCCCCAAGCTGGCCTCCTCCCATTCCCTTACAACCCCAAGCTGGCCACCTCCCAGTCCCCTTACACCCCCAAGCTGGCCACCACCCATTCCACATACACCTCCAAGCTGGCCACCTCCCATTCCCCTCACACCCCCAATCTGGCTACGCTCCATTCCCCTTGAACCTCCAAGCTGGCCAACTCACATTCCCCTTACTCCCCCAAGCTGGCTACCACCCATTCCCCTTACACCTCCAATCTTACCACCTCCCATTCCACTTACACCCCCAAGCTGGTTGCCTCCCATTCCCCTTTCACCCCCAAGCTGGCCACCTCCCATTCTCCTTAATCCCCCAAGCTGGCTATCTCCCATTCCCCTTACACACCCAAGCGGGCTGCCTCCCATTCCCCTTACACCCCCAAGCTGGCCACCTCCCATTCCACTTACACCCCAAGCTGCCCCCCTCCCATTATCCTTACACCCCCAAGCTGGCCACCTCTCATTATCCTTACGCCCCCAAGCAGGCAACCTCCCATTCTACCTAAACCCCCAAGGTGGCAACCTCCCACTACCCTTACAACCCCAAGCTGGCTGCCTCCCATTCCCCTGACACCCCCAAGCAGGCCACCTCCCATTCTCCTTAATCCCCCTAGCAGGCCACCTCCCATTCCCCTTACACCCCCAAGCTGGCTGCCTTCCATTCCCCTTACACCCCCAAGCTGGCAGCCTCCCAGTCCCGTTACACCCCCAAGCTGGCTACCTTCCTTTCCCCTTACACCCCCAAGCTGGCCACCTCCCATTCCCCTTACACCCCAATAAGGCCACCTCGCATTCCCCTTACACCTCCCTGAGCTGGCCAACTCCCGTTCCCCTTACACCCCCAAACTGGCCACCTCCCATTCCCCTTACACACCCAAGCTGGCCACCTGCCAGTCCCTTTACACCCCCAAGCTGGTTACCTTCCATTCCCCTTACTCCCCCAAGCTGGCCACCTCCCATTCCCCTTACACCCCACCCCAAGCTGGCCACCTCCTATTTCCCTTACACCCTCAAGCTGGCCACCTCCCTCCCATTCTGCTCACACAACCAAACCGGCCACCCCCCATTCTCCTTACACCCCCAAGCTGGCCACCACCCATTCCCCTTACACCTCCCTAAGCTGGCCAACTCCCGTTCCCCTTACAACCCCAAGCTGGCCACCTCCCATTCTCCTTACACCTCCCAGCTGACCACCTCCCACTCCCCTTACACCCCCAAGCTGGCCATCTCCCATTCTCATTACACCCCCAAGCAGGTTGCCTCCCATTCCCCTTACACCCCCAAGCAGGCCACCTCCCATTCTCCTTAATCCCCCAAGCTGGCCACCTCCCATTCCCCTTACACACCCAAGCTGGCTGCCTCCCATTCCCCTTACACCCCCAAGCCGGCCACCTCCCATTCCTCTTGCACCCCCAAGCTGGCTACATGCCATTCCCACTACACCTCCAAACTGGCCACCTCCCATTATCCTTACACCCCCAAGCTGGCCACCTCCCATTCCCCTTACACCCCGAAGCTGGATACCTCCCATTCCCCTTACTTCCCCAAGCTTGCTACCTCCCATTCCCATAACATCCCCAAACTGGACAACTCCCATTCTCCTTGCACCCCCAAACTGACCACCTCCCATTCTTCTTAATCCCCCAAGCTGGCCACCTCCCATTCCCCTTGCACCCCCAAGCTGGCTAAATCAAATTCCCCTTACACCCCCAAGCTGGCCACCTCCCATTCCCCTTACTCCCCCAATCTGGCCACCTCCCATTCTTCTTAATCCCCCAAGCTGGCCACCTCCCATTCCACTTACACCCCCAAGCTGGCTGCCTCCCATTCCCCTTACACCCCCAAGCTGGCCACCTCCCAATTCACTTACTCCCCAAGCTGGCCGCTTCACATTCCCCTTATTCCCCCAAGCTGGCGACCTCCCATTCCCCTTACTCCCCCAAGCTGGCTACCTAAGAATTCCCCCTACACCTCCAAACTGGCCACCTCCCATTCTCCTTACACCCCCAAGCTGGATACCTCCCATTCCACTTACTTCCTCCAAGCTGGCTACCTCCCATTCCCATTACATCCCCAAGCTGGACATCTCCCATTATCCTTACTCCCCCAAGTTGGCTACCTCCCATGTCCCCTAAACACCCAAACTGGCCTCCTCCCATTCCCCTTACACCCTCAAGCAGGCCATCTCCCGTTCCCCTTACACCCCCAAGCTGGCCACATCCAATTCCGCTTACACCCCAAGCTGGCCACCTCCAATTCCCCTTACACCACTAAGCTGGCCACCTCCCATTCCCCTTACACCCCCAAGATGGACTCCTCCCATTCTCCTTACGTCCCCCAGCTGACCACCTCCCACTCCCCTTACACCTCCAAGCTGGCCACATCCCAGTCGCCTTAAACCTCCAAGCTGGCCACCTCCTATCCCCTTTACTCCCCCATGCTGGCCACATCCCATTCCCCTTACACCCCCAAGCTGGCCACCTCCCATTCTCCTTACACCACCAAGCAGGTTGCTTCCCATTCCCCTCACACCCCCAAGCGGGCCACCTCCCATTCTCCTTAATCCCCCAAGCTGGCCACCTCCCATTCTCCTTACACCACCACGCAGGTTGCCTCCCATTCCCCTTACACCCCCAAGCAGGCCACCTCACATTCTCCTTAATCCCCAAAGCTGGCCAACTCCCATTCCCCTTACACCCCCAAGCTGGCTGCCTCCATACCCCTTACACCCCCAAGCTGGCCATCTCCCAATCCCCTTGCACCCCCAAGCTGGCCAACTACCATTCCCCTTACACCCCGAAGCTGGCCACCTCCCCATCCCCATACTCCCCCAAATTGGCTATCTCCCAACCCACTTACTCCCCCAAGCAGGCTTCCTCCCATTCTCCTTACACCCCCAAGCTGGCAGCCTCCCAGTCCCGTTACACCCCCAAGCTGGCCACATCCCATACTCCTTACACCCCAAGCTGGTTGCCTTCCATTCCCTTTGCATCCCAAGCTGGCCTTCTCCCATTTTCCTTACTCCCCCATGTTGGCCACCGGCCATTCCCGTTACACCCCCAATCTGGCTGCCTCCCGTTCCACTTACACCCCCAAGCTGGCACCTCCCATTCTCCTTGCACCCCCAAGCTGGCAGCCTCCCAGTCCCGTTACACCCCCAAGCTGGCCGCCTCCCAGTCCCGTTACACCCTAAGCTGGCTACCTTCCATTCCCCTTACACCTCCCCAAGCTGGCCAACTCCCGTTCCCCTTACACCCCAAGTTCGCTACCTCCCAACCCACTTACTTCCACAAGCAGGCTTCCTCCCAGTCCCGTTACATCCCCAAGCTGGCTGCCCCCCATGTCACGTTACACCCCCAAGCTGGCCAACTCCCATTCCACTTACACCCCAAGTTGGCCACATCCCATTCCCCTTACACCGCAAGCTGGCCACCTCCCATTCCCCTTACACCCCACCCCAAGATGGCCACCTCCTATCCCCTTACACTCCCAAGCTGGCCACCTCCCATTCCCCTTACGCCTCCAAGCTGGCCACCTCCCATTCCCCTGACACCCCCAAGCTGGCCACCTCCCATTTCCCTTACGCCCCACAAGCTGGCTACCTCCCATTCCCTTTGCACCCCAAGCTGGCTAACTCCCATTCCTGTTACTCCCCCAAGCTGGCCACCTCCCATTCCCCTTACACCCCCAAGTTGGCTAACTCCCATTCCCCTTACACCCCTAAGCTGGCCTCCTCCCATTCTCCTGACACCCCCAAGCTGGCCACCTACCAGTCTCCTTACATGCCCAAGCTGACCACCTCCCACTCCCCTGACACCTCCAAGCTGGCCACCTCCCATCCCCCTTACACCCCCAAACTGGCCACCTCCCATTCCCCTTACACCCCCAAGCTTGCTACCTCCCATTCTCCTTACACTCCCAAGCTGGCCAACTCCCATTCCCCTTACACCCTCAAGCTGGTCTCCTCCCATTCCCCTTACACCCCCAAGCTGGCCACCTCGCATTCCCCTTACACCCCCAAGCTGTCCACCTCCCATTCCCCTTACACCCCCCAAGTTGGCCACCACGCATTCCCCTTACTCCCCCCATGCTGCCCAACTCCCATTCCCCTTACACCCCTAATCTGGTTGCCTCCCAATCGCCTCACACCCCCAAGCTGGTTGCCTCCCATTCCCATTACACCCCCAAGCTGGCCACCTCCCATTCCTCTTACACACCCCCAGGCTGGCTAACTCCCATTCTCATTTCACCCCCAAGCTGGCTGCCTCCCATTCTCCTTACTTCCCCCAAGCTGGCTACATCTCATTCTCCTTATTCCCCAAGCTCGACGGCCCCCATTCCACTTACTATCCCAAGCTGGCCACGCCCCAATCTCCTGAAGTCCCAAGCTGGCCGCATCCCATTCCACTTACACCCCCAAGCTGGCCACTTCCGATTCCACTTACTCCCCCAAGTTGGCCATCTCCCATTCCCCTTATACCACCCGAAGCTGGCAACCCCTCATCCCATACTCCCAAAAGCTGGCCACCTCCCATTCACCTTACACCCCTAAGGTGGCTGCCTCCCATTCCCCTTATACCCCCAAGCTGGCCACCTCCCATTCCCCTTACACCCCAAGGTGGATGCCTCCCATTTCCATTTCACACCCAAGCTGGCCAACTCCCATTCCCCTGACACCCCCAAGCTGGCAACCACTCATCCCATACTCCCAAAAGCTGGCCACCTCTTATTCTCCTTACTCCACCAAGCTGGCTGCTTCCCATTCCCCTTAAACCCCCAAGCTGGCTCCCTCGCATTCCCGTTACACCCAAAGCTGGCAACCTCTCATTCCACTTACACCCCCAAGCTGGCGACCTCCCATTCACCTTACACCTCTAAGATGGCTGCCTCCCATTCCCCTTATACCCCCCAAGCTGGCCACCTACCATTCCCCTTACACCCCAAGGTGGCTGCCTCCCATTTCCATTTCACACCCAAGCTGGCCAACTCCCATTCCCCTGACACCCCCAAGCTGGCAGCCTCCCATTCACCTTACACCCCCAAGCTGGCACCGTATCATCCCTTACTCCCCAAAGCTGGCTAGCTCCCATTCCCCTTACTCCACCCACCAATTGG
Source organism: Raja brachyura (assembly GCA_963514005.1). The sequence continues at coordinate 25,398 of OY740828.1, read as the reverse complement.
CTCCCTCCCATTCCCCTTACGCCCCCAAGCTGGCCACTTGTCTTTCCCCTTACTCCCCCAAGCTGGCCACCTCCCATTCCCCTTACTCTCCCAAGCTGGTCACCTCGCATTCCACCTACTCCCTCAAGCTGGCAACCTCCCATTCTCCTTACTCCTCCAAGCTGGCCACCTCCCATTCTCCTTACACCCCCAGACTGGCTACCTCCCATTCCGCTTACAACCTCAAGCTGGCCAACTCCCATTCTCCTTACACCCCATGGTGGCTACCTCCCATTCCTCTTACACTCCCAAGCTGGCCACCTCCCATTCCCCTTACACCCCCAAGCTGGCCACCTCCCATTCCCCTTACAACACCCCCAAGCAGGCTACATCCCATTCCCCTTATATCCACAAACTGGCCAACTTCCATTCCCCTTACACCCCCAACCTGGCACCTCCAATTCCCCTCACACCCCAATCTGGCCACCTCCCATTCTCCTTACACCCACAAGCTGGCAAACTCTCATCCCTTACTCCGCCAAGCTGGCCACCTCCCATACATACCCCTTACACCCCCAAGCTGGCCACCTCCCATACCCCTTACACCCACAAGCTGGCCACTTCCCATTCCCCTTGCACCATCAAGCTGGCCACCTCCCATACCCCTTACACCCCCAAGCTGGCCACTTCCCATTTCCCTTCCCCCCCCAAGCTGGCCACCTCCCATTCCACTTACACCCCAAGCTGGCAACCCCTCATCCCTTACTGCCCCACGCTGGCCGCCTCCCATTCTCCTTACTCCTCCAAGCTGGCTACTTCCCATTCCCCTAACACACCCAAGCTGGCCCCCTCCCATTCCCCTTACACCCCCAAGCTGGCCACATCCTATCCCCTTACACCCCCAAGCTGGCCCCGTCCCATTCCCCTTACTATTCCAAGTTGGCTCCCTCCCTTTGCACTTACACCCCCAAGCTGGCCACCTCCCATTCCCCTTACTCCCCCAAGCTGGCCACCTCCCATTCCCCTTATATCCCCAAGCTGGCCACCTCCCATTCCCCTTACTCACGTAAGCTGGCTTCCTCCCATTCTCCTTACACCCCCAGGCTGGCTACCTCCAGTGCGCTGACACCCCCATGCTGGCCACCTCCCATTCTCCTTACCGCTCCTAGCTGACGACCTCCCATTCTCCTTACTCCCCCAAGCTGGCCACTTACCATTCCCCTTACACCCCCAAGCTGGCTACCTCCCATTCCCCTTACACCCCAAGCTGGCCACCCCCCGTTCCACTTACACCCCCAAGCTGGTCACCTCCCATTCCCCTTACACCCCCGAGCTGGCATCCTCCATTCCCCTTACACCCCCAACCTTGCCACCTCCCATTTCCCTTACACCGCCTAGATGGCTGTCTCCCATTTCCATTACAACCCAAGCTGGCCACCTCCCATTCCCCTTACACCACCAAGCTGGCCACCTCCCATACCCCTTACACCCCCAAGCTGGCCACTTCCCATTTCCCTTCCACCCCCAAGCTGGCCACCTCCCATTCCACTTACACCCCAAGCTGGCAACCCCTCATCCCTTACTGCCCCACGCTGGCCGCCTCCCATTCTCCTTACTCCTCCAAGCTGGCTACTTCCCATTCCCCTAACACACCCAAGCTGGCCCCCTCCCATTCCCCTTACACCCCCAAGCTGGCCACATCCTATCCCCTTACACCCCCAAGCTGGCCCCCTCCCATTCCCCTTACTACTCCAAGTTGGCTCCCTCCCTTTGCACTTACACCCCCAAGCTGGCCACCTCCCATTCCCCTTACTCCCCCAAGCTGGCCACCTCCCATTCCCCTTATATCCCCAAGCTGGCCACCTCCCATTCCCCTTACTCACGTAAGCTGGCTTCCTCCCATTCTCCTTACACCCCCAGGCTGGCTACCTCCAGTGCGCTTACACCCCCAAGCTGGCCACCTCCCATTCTCCTTACCGCTCCTAGCTGACGACCTCCCATTCTCCTTACTCCCCCAAGCTGGCCACTTACCATTCCCCTTACACCCCCAAGCTGGCTACCTCCCATTCCCCTTACACCCCAAGCTGGCCACCCCCCGTTCCACTTACACCCCCAAGCTGGTCACCTCCCATTCCCCTTACACCCCCGAGCTGGCATCCTCCATTCCCCTTACACCCCCAAGCTTGCCACCTCCCATTTACCTTACACCGCCTAGATGGCTGTCTCCCATTTCCATTACAACCCAAGCTGGCCACCTCCCATTCCCCTTACACCACCAAGCTGGCCACCTCCCATTCACCTTACACCCCCAAGCTGGCCACCTCCCATTCTACTTACACCCCCAAGCTGGCCACATCCCATTCCACTTACACGCATCCCCAAGCTGCCCACCTCCCACTACTCTAGCACCACCCCTAAGGTGGCTTTCTCCCATTCTCTTTAATCCCCCAAGCTGGTTACCTCCCATTCTCCTTACACCCGCAATCTGGCCGCCTCCCATTCCCCTTACTCCCCTAATCTGGGCACCTCCCATTCCCCTAAACCCCCAAGCGGGCCACCTCCCATTCTCCTTACACCCCCAAGCTGGCCACCTCCCAATCCCCTTACACCCCCAAGCTGGCCACATCCCATTCTCGTTACTCATCCAAGCTTATCCACCTCCCATTCCCCTTACTCCCCCCAAGCTGACCACCTCCCATTCCATTTACCCCCCCAAGCTGGCCACCTCCCATTCTCCTTAAACCCCCAAGCTTGCTACCTCCCATTCCCATTACTCCACAAGCTGGCTACCTACTTTTCCCGTTAAATACCCAAGCTGGCCACCTCGCATTCTCCTTACACCCCCAAGCTGGCCACCTCCCATTCCCCTTACACCCCCAAATTGGCTACCGCCCATTCTCCTTGCACCTCCAAGCTGGCTACCTTCCATTCCCCTTACACCGCCAAGATGGCTGCCTTCCATTCCCATCACATCCCCAAGCTGGTCACCTCCCATTTCCCTTACATCCCCAAGCTGGCCATCTTCCATTCCACTTACACCCCAAGCTGGTCACCTCCCATTCCCCTTACACCCCAAGCTGGCCACCACCCGTTCCACTTACACCCCAAAGCTAGCCACCTCACATTCCCCTTACACCGCCAAGATGGCTGCCTCCCATTTCCATTACACTCCAAGCTGGCCACCTCCCATTCCCCTTACACCACCAAGCTGGCAGCCTCCCATTTCCCTTACACCCCCAAGCTGGCAACGTCTCAGCCCTTACTCTCCCAAGCTGGCCACCTCCCATTCCCCTTACTCCCCCAAGCTGGCCACCTCACATTCCACTTATCCCGCAAGTTGGCCACGTCCCATTCCCCATAATCCTCCAAGCTGGCCACCTCCCATTCTACTTAAACCCCCAGGCTGGCTACCTCCCATTCCGCTTACACCCCAAGCTGGCCAACTCCCATTCTCCTTACTCCCCCAATGTGACCACCTCCCATTCTCCTTACTCCCCCAAGCTCGCCACCTCCCATTCCACTTACACCCCCAAGCTGGCCACCTCCCATTCATTCCCCTTACACCCACCCCCAAGCTGGCCACCTCCCACTCCTCTTACACCACCCCAGGCTGGCTACATCCCATTCCCCTTATATCCCCAAGCTGGCCACCTCCCATTCCCCTTACACCCCCATTCTGTCCATCTCCCATTCCCCTTACACCCCCAAGCTGGCACCTCCCATTCACCTTACACCACATGCTGGCCAGCTCCCATTCCCCTTACTCCCCCAAGCTGGCCACCTCCCATTCCCGTTACACCCCTAAGCTGGCCTTCTCCCATTCTCCTTAATCCCCCAAGCTGGCTAACTTCCATTCTCCTTGCACCCCAAGCTGGCCACCTCCCATTTCCCTTATAACCCCTAGCTGGCCACCTCCCATTCCACTTACACCCCCAGCCTGGCCACCTCCCATTCCCCTTACATCTCCAAGCTGGCAACATCCCATTTCCATTACATCCCCAAGGTGGCCACCTCCCATTTCCCTTACACCCCCAAGCTGGCCATCTTCCATTCCACTTACACCCCAAGCTGGCATCCTTTCATCCCTTACTGCCCCAAGCTGGCCACCTCCCATTCTCCTTACAACCCAAGCTGGTTACCTACCATTCCTGTTACTACCCCTAGCTGGCTACTTCCCATTCTCCTTACAACCACAGGCTGGCTACCTCCCATTCCGCTTACAACCCCAAGCTGGCCAACTCCCATTCTCCTTGCACCCCCAAGGTGACGACCTCCCATTATCCTTACTCCCCGAAGCTGGCCACCTCCCATTCCCCTTACACCCCCAAGCTGGCTACCTCCCATTCCCCTTACACCCCAAAGCTGACCACCTCCCATTCCACTTACACCTCCAAGCTGGCCACCTCCCATTCCCATTACACCCCCAATCTGGCCACCTCCCATTCCCCTTACACCACCCCCAAGCTGGCTACATTCCATTCAGCTTGTATCCCCAAGCTGGCCACGTCCCATTCCCCTTACTCCCCCAAGCTGACCATCTCCCATTCCCCTTACACCCAATCTGGCCATCTCCCACTCCCCTTACACCCCAATCTGACCACCTCCAATTCTCCTTACTCCCCCAAGCTGGCGGCCTCCCATTCTCCTTACACCCCCAAGCTGGCCACCTCACATTCTCCATACACCCTCAAGCTGTCCACCTGCCATTCCCATTACAGCCCTAATCTGGCCACCTTCCATTCTCCTTACACCCCCAAGCTGGCTACCTCCCATTCCCTTTTCTCCCCCAAGCTGGCTACCTCCCATTCTCCTTACATCCCCAAGCTGGCCACCTCCCATTCCCATTACTCTCCCATTCTGGCTGCCTCCCATTCTCCTTACACCCCAAGCTGGCTACCTCCCATTCCCCTTATACCCCCAAGCTGGCTACCTCCCATTCTCCTTACACTGCCAAGCTAGCTCCCTCCCATTCCCTTTTCTCCCCAAGCAGTCTACCTCCCATTCCCCTTCCTCCCCCAATTTGGCCACCTCAAGTTCCCCTTACTCCCCCAAGCTGGCTGCCTCCCATACCCGTTACGCCCCCAAGCTGGCTACCTTCCATTCCCCTTACTCCCCCAAGCTGACCACCTCCCATTTATTCCCCTTACACCCCCAAGCTGGCATTCTCGTATTCCCCTGCACCCCCAACCTGGCGACATCCCATCCCCCTTACTCCCCAAGTTGGCTCCCTCCCATTCCTATTAATCCCTCAAGTTGGCTACCTCCCATCCCCCTTACTCCCCAAGGTGGCTTCCTTCCATTCTCCTTACTCCGCGAAGTTTGCTATCTCCCATTCCCCTTACTCGCACATGCTGGCTACCTCCCTTTCCCCTTACTCCCCCAAGCTGGCTACCTCTCATCCCTTACTCCCCCAAGCTGGTTATCCCTCATCCCTTACTACCCCAAGCTGGCTCCCACCGTCACGGGCTTTGGGTCAGCAGCGCACATACAAGGAGTCGGGTGGAGCGGGGCTGTGACTACGGGCTGCGGACACACGTGGCAATAAACCCGGCAACATCCCCGTCAGCTGCAGCAGAGTTGAGGACAGTCTGGTCACTCCACCCACCTAGTGTCACTGAGCGCGCTGTACCAGCACCACGACCCCCCTACCTGGCCGTTTCACCCCCCACCCCCGACCCACACACCGGGGTGAATCATCCCCCGACCTCCACATGTCGTGATTCACCCCCCGACACCAACATGTGGTGATTCACCTGGGTGCCGGGCTGTCTGTAGTCCTGCCACCGCGCTTCATCCCCCAAATACCAAATAATATTGCCAAGTGCAGGAACTATCTTTGAAGTAAATTGTCCCCGTGTGTGTGTCCGTAGGATAGTGCTAGTGTGCGGGGATCGCTGGTCGGCATGGACTTGGTGAGCCCAAGGGCCTGTTTCCGCACTGTATCTCTAAACTAAACTAGTGTGTGAATGGAGATCACACCTTGATTATTGTGTGCAGCTTTGGCCTGTAGGCCTTCATAACAGGATGAGTTGAGTCTAGGAGCAAAGAGGTCCTTCTGCAGCTGTACAGGGCCCGAGTGAGATCACACTTGGAGTACTGTTTACAGTTTTGGCATGTTGGCATTCATAACACGATGGGTTGAGTACAGGAGCAAAGAGGTCCTTCTGCAGTTGTACAGGATCCTGGTGCGACCACACCTGGAGTATTGTGTGCAGTTTTGGCTTGTTTGCCTTCATAACAAGATGGGTTGAGTACAGGAGCAAAGAGGTCATTCTGCAGATGTGCATGGCCCTGGTAAGGCCACACCTGGAGTATTGTGTGCAGTTTTGGCCTGTTGGCCTTCATAGCAAGATGGGTTGAGTACAGGAGCAAAGAAGTCCTACAGTTGTACAGGACCCTGGTGAGACCACACCTGAAGTATTCTGTGCCCGCACACATGCACGCCCTCCACGCGCGCACGCCTCCACTCTGTAAGTAACTGGCAATTGAATTTAATAGTTGGTAGACACAAATGCCGGAGAAACTCAGCGTCTATGGGGCGAAGGAATAAGGCAACGTTTCGGGTCGAGCCCCTTCTTCAGACGCTGGGGTCAAACTTGGAAATCTGCTCTGAAAGTGAAGACTGCAATCCCTTTAGAATTCATCCCTTTCTCTCCCCTCTCCTCTTTCCGTCTCCCTCTGTCATTTCTCCCCCCCGTTATCTCTCTCTCCTCTATCATTACCTCTCCCACTCTCCTTTCTCTGTCTCTGTCTCTCACTGTTTCTCTCTCTCTCTCTCCTCTCCTCTAACGTTCCCTCTCCTCTCCTCTCTCCTTTCTCCCCAGAGCTCGAAATTAGCGGTTGCCACAGACCCGTGGGGCAACCTAAAAGCCATGCCATTTTGCCTCGATTGGCAAGCACCCGGGACACCTCTCATTTAATTCTGAGCGGGTCCCTGTCTACCTTTCCCTCTCACTGTCACTCTCTGTAAACAGACACCAGAGCCAGTGGAGTTTGAGATGCTGGTTTGTGTGTGATTGGTTAACATGCGACATCAATGTACACTCTCCGTCTCCGCCCGCTGTCCATGTCCGTGTCTCGGGTCTCCGCTCGCTCCTTGTCTGCCGGCACGACCAGCCGCGTACCACATGCGCACAACCACGGCCAGCAACAACGATCCAATAGCGAGGATCTTTGGCCAGCACATCATCGGCCGTGGTTGTGCGCATGTGCAAGGCGCACTGCCAATGCAACTGGTCGGTGTCGGCCACTTTCTCCCTCCCTATGCATGGTGGGAGATCTGGCCGCCATTGCTGTCCACTCGCCACGATTGCTGAAAACCAATGCAGACTAATTCGCTGGAGCTGGAGTAACTCCCTGGAGTAACTCTTGCTGCTGGGTTTCCTGGTCCTCCAAAAATATTTGAAATGAAATTTGAACAGAATTTAAACACCACCCCCAAATTCTGAAAAATAACAGCCTATTGCATTTGTTTCTGTTTATTTATTGTATGTGTGTGTATATATATATATATATTTACAGCACCATACACCATATATATATATATATATATACCATACACCATATATGCATATATATATATATATATACACACACACACATATATAAATATATATATATATATATATATATATATATAAATATATATATATATACATATACATATATATATACACATTTATATATATATATATAAATATACCATACATATGGTATATATATATATATATATGGTGCATGGTGCTGTAAATACACATATATATATATATACACACACACACACACACACACACACACACACATATATATATATATATATATATATATATATATATATATATATATATATATATATGGTATATAGACACAAATAACTTTTATTTCCTGTTCAGTACTACGTTTACATATTTTATTGTGCTGCAGCAAGCAGGAATGTAATTTTCCCATCTGGGACACATGACAATAAAACTATCTTGACTCCTGAATTGGACTTAAACAAGAAATGGTTCTTGGGGGAAAAAGAGCTACCTTATATTTAATTGCTACTGGTTGGGTACCTATAGTAGGGTAAAGACTATACCATGTTTTAATTTTGCGGGGGAACTCCATGGAACAGCCAGCATCTCTGGATAGAAGACATTGGGTGACGTTTCGCGTAGAGACCCTTCTTTAGATTTCCTCTGGTTATGGTGTTTTAGTTTAATTTAGGGGTAGAAGTTTGCAACCTTGACGTGGTCCGCCCTGTTTCGACTAATGCAATCAATTCGACGTGCACAAACGGAAGATCAAATAGAACAAGTTGTCCAACAACTTTCGGCTGTGCATGCCACATGAAAGAAGAAGAAGATGTTTAATTTAAAGATACAGCGTGGCCCTTCGGCCCACCGAGTCCACGCCGACCACCGATCACCCATACACTAGTTCTATCCCACACATTAGATGAGTAAGTCAAAAATCAAGAGTGTTTTATTCTCTCATGTCCCAATAAAATCCATACTTGCAGCAGCACAACAGAATATGTAAACATAGTACTCTGTAACCAATGTTATCAACAAGAAAACAAACCGTGTATATTTATATATGAATATATAACTACACACACACACACACACACACACACACACACACACACACAGACACACACACACACACACACACACACACACACACACACACACACACACACACACACACACACACACACACACACACACACACACACACACACACACACACACACACACACACACAATTTCCCTCCTTGTTTTAATAATGTTCTATCGTATAGTTTTGTGTGTGTAGGAAAGAAAAGCAGATGCTGTTTCAAACTGAAGATAGATGCAAAAAGCTGGAGTAACTCAACAGGTCAGACAGAATCTCTGGACAAAAGGAAAATATTTCGTTTTGTGTTGGGTCTGAAAAAAGTTCCTGCACACCTTTGGAATGTGGAAGGAAATAAGAGCACCCGGAGAAAACCCATGCGATCAAAGGGAAAAGGAGCAAACTCCATACAGACAGCACCCATATTCAGGATGAAATCCGGGTCTCTGGCAATTATAGGCAGCAACTTTATGGCCAATGTACTGTCCCATAGTCTTGAACTGAATTAAAACATACAGTAGCTGTAAAGGGGGACAAAGCTTCACATAGAGACTTAAGACTGAAAATGGATAGGTTGTTTTAGTAACCAAAGTCATCAACGTATAATTTTTTGTGTGTTGCAAAATAAAATATAGTGGCATAGCTGATGGACTTGCTGCCTCACACGCCAGTTCGATCCTGTCCTCGGTCATTGTCTGTGTTGAATTTGCACGTTCTCCCTGCAAGCATGTAGGTTTCCTCCCACATCCCAAAGGCTTGGGTCCTTGAAGGGAGTTAAGGGGGGAGGTAAAGCACAAAGTCTAGCATTTCCTGAGGTTGCAAGGGAAAGTGTCAGGAGAGGCTGTGGTTTGGGTGGGAAGGGGCAAAATGACCAGGGAGTTACGGAGGGAGTGGTCTCTGTGGAAAGCCAACAGGGGAGCAGATGGGAAGATGTGGCCAGTGGTGGGATCCCGTTGGTAGAATAAGCTGGAGAAAATCAGCGGGTGAGGCAGCATCTATTGAGTGAAGGAATAGGCGGCATTTCGGGTGGGGCGGAGGCCGGAAAAAGAAAGGAAGAGTCAGAAACGGTAGGCTGTGGGAGAGGTGGAATGGGAGGGGAAGGAGAGAGAAAGCAAGGAATACCAGAAATTGGAGAAGCCATTGTTCATACCTTTGGGGTGTAAACTACCCAAGCAAAATATGAGATGCTCTTCCTCCAATATGCGATGGGCCTCACTCTGGCCATGGAGGCGGCCCCGGGACAGAAAGGTCAGATTCGGAATGGGAGGGGGAGATGAAGTCACCGGGAAATCAGGTTGGTTATTGCGAACCGAGCGGAAGTGTTGTGCGACGCGATCACTAAGCCTGCGCTTGGTCTCACCGAGGTTGATCATACACTGAATAATCCAAGCACATTTTTGTTTGGAAGTGGAAAGGAATAATAGAAATTGCATTCTTTGCAACGTGTAAAAAGAATTGAGATAATGTATTAACATTTTGCTGCTTGTCATTGTGGTATATATCATGTCTTGATTGGTGAATATGTTTAGTTTGTGACTTTATTTGAAGCAGAAATAATATGTGAATGCTTCATTGACCATAAATCCGACTGGTAACTACACACGTCGTCCGAGCACATTATCGCACGGGTCAAGCAAGCCGTCTTAATTGATCAATGAACCTATCATTTGACAACTTAAACACCTGCCAAGGTTGCCCGGCTGGCAACAGGGAAAAATATAAGTGATAGCCGTGCAAGATGTATATTTTTGACACTGTCATAGGTGTAACCAACTGTAACCAACTACCGGAGCACCCCAACCTCATCTGCAAGTGCCTGCACCTCCCTAGCTGATGACCTGAACTTTAATGCTCGTTTCAAGATGGGCAACAGCACCCCAGGTCTGCCGACTATCGACAGTACCGCAAGCGGGCTGACTAATGAAGCTGAAGGGCGGAATGAGCACACATTCTCGCTGTCCGAGCACGACATTAGGAGGGCCCTGACACGGGTGAACACAAGGAGTGCTACAGGCTCCGATGGCATCTCGGGGCGAGTACTTAAATCCTGTGCTCCGCAGCTAGCTCCGGTGCTCACTACAATATTCACCCTCTCCCTGGACAAGTCAGTGGTCTCTGCCTGCTTCAAATAATCCATCAATGTACCTGTACTAAAGAATGCCTCCCCAGCCTATCTGAATGACTACCGTCCAGTGGCCATCACCTCGGTAGTCATGAAATGCTTTCAGAGGCTGGTGAAGAAGCACATCTGCGCCTTCCTCCCTCGCAACGTGGACCCGTTACAATTCACATACCGTCCGAACAGATCCACAGACGTTGCGGTCTCCCAGGTTCTGCACACCGCTCTCTCTCCTCTTGACAGCCAGAAGGGGGGCTACGTGAGGATGCTGTTCATAGACTTCAGTTCAGCCTTCAACACGATAGTCCCCACCAGACTGGCTGAGAAGCTACTGGAATTAGGGCTCAATACCCCCCTGTGTTCCTGGGCCCTGGAATTTCTCACCACCAGGCCCAAGGTAGTCAAGATGGGAGGAATAAAGTCCCTCACCCTGAGCACATGACCCCCCCAGGGTTGCGTCCCCAGCCGCTTATTGTACACACACGACTGTGTGGGTAGGTTCAGCTCCAACTTAATTATCAAGTTAGCTGATGACTCAATTGGTGGGCCTGATCTCAGACAACGATGAGAAGGCATACCGGGAGGAGGTAGCTGATCTGGCACTCTGGTGTCAGGCCAACAGTCTCCTCTTGAACGTCACAAAAACTAAGGAGCTGATCGTGGACTTTAGGAGGGCACATCATCCAAGGACGTACACACCATTGAAAATACATAGGGATACTGTGGGTAGGGTGAGCTGTTTAAATACCTGGGAGTCCACATCTCTGAGGATATGACATGGACATCACATGCTGCAGCACTCGTGAGTAAGGCAAGGCAGCGCCTTTACCACCTCAGGCAATTGAGGAAATTCAGAGTGTCTCCGAGGATCCTCCAGTGATTCTGCTCAGCGGCTGTGGAAAGCATATTGTCTGGAAATATTACAATTTGCTTTGGGAATTGTCTGCCCAGGACAGGAAGGCTCTGCAGAGAGGAGTGTGTTTGGCCGAACGCACTCTGGGAACTTCTCTCGTCCCTCTGCAGGAACTATAAATCAGGAGGTGCAACTCCAAACCCAATAAGATAATGGGAGACCCCTTCCACCCCTGCAACGAACTGTTCCAGCTGCTGCGGTCAGGCAAACGCCTCAGTTGCCATGCTGTGAGAACGGAGAAGAGGAGAAGGAGTTTCTTCCCAGAGTCCATTCGGATTGTAAACTCCTATTTCACTAACTTTACTAACTTTACTGTACCTCAATATTTAATATAGAAAAGAACATGTGATTCTATTCCATTCTGTTTGTAGTTTGTTGTTTGCTTGTTTGTTTTTTGCACAAAGTCCGCAGGCACTGGCCACTTTTCATTTCACTGCACATCCCGTCTGTGTATGTGACAAATAAACTTAACTTGACTTGACTTTCTTACATATGCTGTCAAAACACACTGTAGTTTCTAAACAACCCTTCAGTAATTTTCTTGCCTTCTATTTCAGAATAATAGTGTTTTAAGCCAATAACTCGACACAAACACTGGCAATAAATACATAAATAAATAAGTGCAGCTTTCCAGCCCCTTATTTCATTGGCCAAGCTCGGCTGCAAATCGGTGTCAATGTGGTAAACCATCTTCCTCTAGTTGTGAGGGTGGGGGATTGGGAGGGGCCTGACAAGTGGAACAGCTTAGGGCCTCTCTTCATCTAAATCCGGCCCTGTGCAAGAACTATCTTTGAAATGGTGGGGAGGAGTCTGACTGCCCTATGGCTACAGATATGCATGGAGGCGATAATAATTTCTGATCATTCCTGGATGGATGGGATTTTCTATCATTATTGATAGTGCAACCTTAATTCTGCAGAATTCCAAACAGCACAGTTGTTAAAGTTCGTCATCTCGCCCCTTCTAGTCCGTGCCGAACACTTATTCTCACCTGGTCCCATCTACCTGCACTCAGATCATTACCCTTCATTCCTTTTCCGTCCATATACCTATCCAATTTATTTTTAAATGATAAAATCGAAACTGCCTCCTCCACTTCCACTGGAAGCTCATTCCGCACAGCTACCACTCTCTGAGTAAAGTTCCCCCTCATGTTACTGTTAAACTTCCGTCCCTTAATTCTCAAATCATGTCCTCTTGTTTGAATCTTCCCTACTCTCAATGGAAAAAAAGCTTATCCACGTCAACTCTGTCTATCCCCCTCATCATTTTAAAGACCTCTATCAAGTCCCCCCTTAACCTTCTGCGCTCAAAGAATAAAGACCTAACTTGTTTAACCTTTCTCTGTAAGTTATTTGCTGAACGCCAGGCAACATTCCAGTAAATCTCCTGTACTCTCTCTATTTTGTTCACATCCTTCATATAATTTGGCAACCTACACTGTACACCATACTCCATAATTGGCCTCACCAATGCCTGGGTCTATTTTAACATTACATCCCAACTACTATACTCAATGCTCAGATTTATAAAGGCCAGCACATCAAAAGTTCTCTTTACCACCCTATCTACATGAGATTCCACCTTCAGGGAACTATGCAGTTATCCTTCGATCCCCCTGTTCAACAGCATTCCTCAATTCGCTACCGTTGACCATGTACATCCTATTTTGATTTGTCCTGCCAAGATGTAGTACCTCACACTTATCAGCATTAAACTCCATCTTTCAGCCCACTCTTCCAAAAAGCCTAAATCTCTCTGTAGACTTTGATAATCTACTTCATTATCCACAACACGACCTCTCTTAGTATCATCTGCGTACTTACTAATCCAATTTAGCACACCATCATCCAGATCATTGATGTATATGTGACAAACAACAGTGGACCCAACACAGATCCCTGAGGCACCCCACTAGTCACCGGCCTCCAACCTGACAAACAGCCATCCACCGTTACTCTCTGGCATCTCCCATTCAGCCATTGTTGAATCCATCTTGCTACGCCACCATTAACACCCAACAATTGAACCTTCTTACCAATCTTCCACGTGGAACCTTTCCAAAGACCTTACTGAATCCATATAGAAAACATCCACCACTTTATCCTCATCAATTTTCCCAGTAACCTCTTCAAAAATTCAAGAAGATTAGTCAAACATGACCTTCCAGGCACAAATCCATGTTGACTGTTCTTAATCAGACCCTTTTTATCCAGATGCTTATATAGAATATCTCAGAGTATCTTTTCCATGAATTTGCCCACCACTGACGTCAAACTAACAGGTCTATAATTGCTAAGTTTACTCTTAGAACCCTTTTAAAACAATGGAACAACATGCGCAGTACGCCAATCCCATGGCACCATTCCCGTTTCTAATGACATTTGAAATGTTTCTGTCATAGCCCCTGCTATTTCTACACTAACTTCCCCCAATATCCTAGGGAATATCCTGTCAGGACCTGGAGACTTGTCCACTTTTATATTATTAAAATGCGTCAGTACTTCCTCTTCTTTGAATCTCATAGTTTCCATAGCTACTCTACTTGTTTCCCTTACGTCACATAATTCAACATTCTTATTTTGGTGAATACTGAAGAAAATACATTGGTCAATATCTCTCCCATCTCTTTTGGCTCTGCAGGTTGCTGTTCATTCTGACTCTCTAATGGACCAATATTATCCCTCGTTATCCTTTTGCTATTAATATCACTGTAGAAACCCTTTGGATTTGAAACCCTTTGAACAAAGGTAACTTTGAAGGTATGAGATGTGAATTGGCCAAGATAGACTGGCAGGTGATTCTTAAAGGGTTGACAGTGGATGTGCAATGGAAGGTATTTAAAGACTGCATGGATGAAGTACAAAAGTTGTTCATACCAGTTTGGCAAAAGAATAAATCGGGGAAGGTGGTGCATCCATGGATAACAAGGGAAATCAGGGATAGTATAAAAACAAAAGATGAGGCATACAAATTTGCCAGAAAAAGCAGCCTACCGGAGGACTGGGAGAAATTCAGAATCCAGCAGAGGAGGACAAAGGGCTTAATTAGGAAAGGGAAAATAGATTATGAAAGGAAACTGGCAGGGAACATAAAAACTGACTGCAAAAGTTTTTATAGATATGTAAAGAGAAAGAGACTAGTTAAAACAAATGTTGGTCCCTTGCAGTCAGAAACAGGTGAATTGATCATGGGGAACAAGGACATGGCAGACCAATTGAATAACTACTTTGGTTCTGTCTTCACTAAGGAAGACATAAATAATCTGCCGGAAATAGCAGTGGAACGGGGGTCAAATAAGATGGAGGAACTGAGTGAAATCCAGGTTAGCCGGGAGGTGGTGTTGGGTAAATTGAACGGATTGAAGGCCGATAAATCCCCAGGGCCAGATAGTCTGCATCCCAGAGTACTCAAGGAGGTAGCCACAGAAATAGTGGATGCATTAGTGATAATTTTTCAAAATTCCTTAGATTCTGCAGTAGTTCCTGAGGATTGGAGGGTAGCTAATGTAACCCCACTTTTTTAAAAAGAAGGGAGAGAGAAAGCGGGGAATTACAGACCAGTTAGTCTAACATCGGTAGTGGGGAAACTGCTAGAGTCAGTTATTAAAGATGGGATAGCAGCGCATTTGGAAAGTGGTGAAATCATTGGACAAAGTCAGCATGGATTTACGAAAGGTAAATCATGTCTGACAAATCTGATAGAATTTTTCGAGGATGTAACTAGTAGAGTGGATAAGGGAGAACCAGTGGATGTGTTATATCTAGACTTTCAGAAGGCTTTCGACAAGGTCCCGCATAAGAGATTAGCATACAAACTTAAAGCACACGGTATTGGGGATTCAGTATTGATGTGGATAGAGAACTGGCTAGCAGACAGGAGGCAAAGGGTCGGAGTAAACGGGTCCTTTTCAGAATGGCAGGCAGTGACTAGTGGGGTGCCGCAAGGCTCAGTGCTGGGACCCCAGCTATTTACAATATATATTAATGATTTGGACGAGGGAATTCAATGCAACATCTCCAAATTTGCAGATGATACCAAGCTGGGGGGTATAGTTAGGTGTGAGGAGGATGCTTGGAGGCTGCAGGGTGATTTGGATAGGCTGAGTGAATGGGCAGATGCATGGCAGATGCAGTACAATGTGGATAAATGTGAGGTTATCCACTTTGGTGGCAAAAACATGAGGGTAGACTATTATCTGAATGGTGGCAGATTAGGTAAGGGGGAGATGCAACGAGACCTGGGTGTCATGGTACACCAGTCATTGAAAGTAGGCATGCAGGTGCAGCAGGCAGTGAAGAAAGCAAATGGTATGTTAGCATTCACAGCGAAAGGATTTGAGTATAGGAGCAGGGAGGTTCTACTGCAGTTGTACAGGGTTTTGGTGAGGCCACACCTGGAGTACTGCGTACAGTTTTGGTCTCCAAATCTGAGGAAAGACATCCTTGCCATAGAGGGGGTACAGAGAAGATTCACCAGACTGATTCCTGGGATGTCAGGACTTTCATATGAGGAAAGATTGGATAGACTCGGTTTGTACTCGATGGAATTTAGAAGATTGAGGGGGGATCTTTAGAAACCTACAAAATTCTTAAGGGGTTGGACAAGCTAGATGCTGGAAGATTGTTCCCGATGCTGGGGGAGTCCAGAACAAGGGGTCACAGTCTAAGGATAAGGGGGAATTCCTTTAGGACCGAAATGAGGAAAACATTCTTTACACAGAGAGTGGTGAGTCTCTGGAATTCTCTGCCACAGAAGGTAGTTGAGGCCAGTTCATTGGCTATATTTAAGAGGGCGTTAGATGTGGCACTTGTGGCTAAAGGGATCAGGGGGTATGGAGAGAAGGCAGGTACGGGATACTGAGTTGGATGATCAGCCATGATCACATTGAATGGCGGTGCAGGCTCGAAGGGCCAAATGGCCTACTCCTGCACCTATTTTCTATGTTTCTATGTTTCTATGATTTACTTTCATCTTAATTGCCAAAGCAACCTCACATGTTCTTGCGAAATTTCGAATTTTAAGTTTTTGTTTTACGAATTTCTTTCTTTTTACATTCTTTACACTCCTCAAACACCTCATTTACTCCATGCTGCCTATATAGGATTGATTTAAGAGAGAGTTGGATAGACCTCAGGGGCTAGTGCAGTCAAGGGATATGGGGAGAAGGCAGGCACGGGTTATTGTTAGCGGATGATCAGCCATGATCACAATGAATGGCAGTGCTGGTTCGAAGGGCTGAATGGCCTCCTCCTGCACATATTTTCTATGTTTCCATGTAATTATTGTAGCTCTCTCGTTTTCCGAACCAAATGTCCAATGTTCCTTGAAAACCATGGCTCTTTAAGAATAGAGAATATTTCCTTTCAGCTGAACACGGACATAAAGATTCTGTACTCTTAAAATGTCATCCTTTAAATGTCCTCCATTTCTCTGCTATATGTTTCCCAGAAAACAAAATGTCCCAATGCACTCCTTTTAAATCCTTTCGCATCTCCCAAAGTTAGCCTTTCTCAAATCAAAAATCTCAACCCTTGGTCCAGTTCTGTTCTTCTCCATAATTATATTGAAACTAATGGTATTGTGATCACTGAACCCGAGGTGTTCCCCAACCCATACCTCCACCACCTGACCTGTCTCATCTCTAACGGGAGGTCCAGCACTGCCCGCCTCTAGTAGACCCCTCTATGTATTGCTGCAAAAATCTATCCTGCACACATTTTACAAACTCCAAACCATCCAGCCCTTTCACAGAATGTGTTTCCCAGTCTACGTGTGGAAAATTGAAATCTGCAACAATCGCTACATTGTGCTTATCACTAATATCTGCTATCTCCTTACATATTTGCTCCTCCAGTTCTCGCTCCCCATTACGCGGACTATAATGCACCCCTATGTGTTGCTACACCTTTCCTATTTCTCAGTTCCACCCATATAGTCTCCCTAGACGAGCCCTCTAATCTATCCGGCCAAAGCACTGCTGTAATATCTTCCTTGACAAGCAATGCTCCACCACTTGCCCCTCCAATTATATCACACCTGAAGCAACACAATCCTGGAATATTTAGTTTCCAATCACAGCCATCCTGCAACCATGTTTCACTGATTGCCACAACATCAAATTTCCAGGTGTCAATCCAGGATCTAAGCTCATCCACCTTTCTTACAATGCTCCTAGCATTAAAATATACACATTTAAGAAACCCACCTCTTATTCTCTGTTTATTATAATTTGTCTTCTCTCTCCCCTAAATGTTGGGTCTGAGTGCTTCCCTTCTCTGCCTCTTGCCCCACACCCTGTCTACTAGCTTTCTCTATTGAGTCCCTCCTTCCAACCGTTCTAGTTTAAAGTCACCCCAGTAGCCTTTGCAAATCTCCCCGCCAAGATATTGATCCCCCTTGGGTTCAAGTTCAACCCATCCTTTTTGTACAGATCACACCTTGCCCAAAGGAGGTCCCAATGATCCAGAGACGTGAATCCCTGCCCTCTGCACCAGTCCTTCAGCCACGCATTTATCCTCCACCTCTCTCCATTCCTACTCTCACTGTCTTGTGGCACAGGCAGTAATCCTGAGATTGTTACCTTCGTGGTCCTTCTCCTTAACTCTCCTCCTAACTGCCTAAATTCTCCTTTCAGGACCTCTTCTCTTCTTCTACCTTTGTCATTGGTACATATATCTCACGATCCCAGGCTCCTCTCCCTCCCCTTTCAGGATATCTTGGACACGTTCAGACATATCCCAGACCCTGGTAGGAGGGAGGTAAATTACCATCCAGGTTTCCTGACTGCGTCCACAGAATCGCCGATCTGATCCCTGAACTATAGAGTCCCCTTTTCCTATTGCCCTCCTCTTTTTTCCTTACTCTTCTGAGCAACAGGGCCGATCTCTGTGCTGGAGGCCCGGCCGGTGTCGCTACCTCCAGGTAAGCTGTCCCCCCCAACAGTACTCAAACTGGAGTACTTATTGTCAAGGTGTACAGCCACCAGGGTACTCTCTATTCCCTGCCTCTGTCCCTTGCCTCTCCAAACCGAGGCCACTTGTCTGCCTCCCGTGGTCTTGGAGTTACTAATACAATTCCCTCCCTGTAACTCCTCTCTATGACCTCCTCACTCTCCCTGACCAGACGGAGGTCATCGAGCTTGTTGCTCCAGGTTCCTAATACAATACCATAGTAGTCCCATCTCGATGCACCTGGCGGAGATGTGGACGTCTGGAAGTCTATCAGACTCCATGACCTCCCCCATCTGACATTCAGAACAGTAAACTGCCCTGGGCCTCATACCAGGATGCAATACAAACTGCTGGAAGAAATCAGCAGGGATCTGTCTCCCAATCAGCTGCTTCCTCTAATCCGCTTCAACCAATCAGCGGCTTCCTCAGGCCCACTTATTTTGAAATGTGATGGAACGTAACAGAGTGAGTTCTGTTCCCGCTCCAACCACTCCTGGGCCTCTGTCAATCAAGAGAGGCTGGACCCATATATTTGCAATGTCAGCCTTATTCTCAAATCTTGGCACAGCTTCAGTGCAGCTGCCCATTCCGGAAGGACAGCTTACTCTATTTTGTTTTCAAATGACTTTCATCTTGGTTCCACAATTCAATTCAATCTTTAATTGTCATTGAGCAGTGTGCAGTACAGAGGCAACGAAATGCAGTTAGCATCTCACCCAGAAGACCGAACAGAGAATAATGAACAGTAATATATATACGAATAGTATCAGTCGTGCAATTTTACTGGGGGAAGGAGTGTCCGGGAGAGGGAGGGGGGGGGGGGGGGGGGTGACTGGCAATCACCGAGGTGCAGAGTTAAGTATTGTAACCGCCGCAGGAAAGAAGCTGTTCCTGAACCTTCTGGTCCGGCAATGGAAGGACCTGTAGCGCCCACCGGATGGGAGGAGGGTAAGCAGTCTGTGGCTGGGTGAAACCAGTCCTTGATGATGCTGCGCGCCCTTCGCAGACATCGCTTGCTATGGACAGACTCAAAGGAGGGGAGTGAGGAACCGGTGATGCGTTGGGCAGTTTTCACCGTCTGCAGTGGTTTCCGGTCAGAGACAGAGCAGTTGCCATATCATACTGTGATACAGTTGGTAAGGATGTTCTCGATGGTGCAGCGGTAGAAGTTCACCAGAATCTGAGGAGACAGATGGATCTTCTTTAGTCTCCTCAGGAAGAAGAGATGCTGGTGATCCTTCTTGACCAGTGTTGAGGTATTGTGGGTCCAAGCGAGGCCATCAGAGATGTTGAGCCTCAAAAACCTGAACCTGAAACACGTTCCACCTCCGTCCCGTTAATATGGATGGGGGTGTGCGTGCAGCTCCTAGACCTTCTATAGTCCACAATGAGCTCCTTGGTCTTCTTGGAGTTAAGGACCAGGTTGTTGTCCGCGCACCATGCTACTAGGTGCTGGACTTCCTCCCTATAGGCCGACTTATCGTTGTCACTCATGAGGCCAATCATTGTTGTATCATCTGCATGCTTGATGATGGTGTTAGTACCATGTTCAGGTGTGCAGTCGTATGTGAAGAGGGAGTAGAGGAAGGGGCTCAGTACACAGCCCTGTGAAACGCCGGTGTTCAGGGTGAGGGTTGAAGAGGTGTGGTTGTCCAACCTA
Source organism: Raja brachyura (assembly GCA_963514005.1). Next base: position 5,173 of record OY740828.1, on the reverse strand, counting down.
ACAGTCTGGGGTCTGATCGTTAGAAAGTCCAGTATCCAGTTGCAGAGGGAGGAGTCGATCCCCAGGTCGCTGAGTTTGGTGATCAGTTTTGAGCGGATAATAGTGTCAAATGCTGAGCTAAAGTCGATGAACAGCATTCTCACGTAGGTGGCTCTGTTGTCGAGGTGGGAGAGGGCGGAGTGAAGTGCCGTGGAGATGGCATCCTCCGTACTCCTGTTCTTGCATTAGGCGAATTGATGGGGGTCAGTGTGGGAGTTAGGCAGCCTTTGAGCTGTGCCAGGACCAGCCTCTCCAAGCACTTGGTGATGATTGGAGTAAGTGCAACTGGGCGGAAGTCGTTGAGGTTCGCGCAGTGGAACGTTTTGACACCGACACGATGGAGGTGGTTTTAAGGCACGTGGGGACAACTGCTTGGGCAAGTGACAGGTTGAAGATGTCAGTCCAGACGAGTGTCAGCTGCACAGCACAGGCCCTGGGGACGCGCCCGGGGATGCCGTCAGGGTCAGCAGCCTTCCGTGCATTAATCCTGCTCAGTGCGACACACACATCGATGGGGGCGAATGTGAGGGGCTGGTGATCAGCTGGGAGCACAGCCTTGATGGCCATCTCTTGATTGTCCTGTCAAAGCGGCGATAAATGTGGTTAAGCACCTCAAGGAAGGAAGCTACACTGGATGTGGGGGTGGTGTTGGTGGGTTTATAGTCCGTAATGGCCTGGATGCCTCGCCACATGCGTCGGGGCTCGGAGTTGTTATTGAAGTGCTCCTCAATCCTTAGCTTGTAGCTGTGCTTGGCCTTCTTGATGCCCCTCTTCAGGTTAGCCCTGGGTGAACTGTGGGCTCGAGCATCGCCTGACCTGAAAGCGGTGTCATGTGCCTTCAGCAGTAGCCTGACCTCTCTGTTCATCCCTGGCTTCTGATTCAGGAACGTGGTAATCCGTTTGATGGTGGAGTTGATAAAGTCCAAAACAGAGGATGTATAAGAGTCAATGTCCGTGTGGGAGTCAAGAGTGGCCTGGGCTGCAAACGCATTCCAGTCAGTGTTTCCAAAACGCTGCTGAAGTGTGGAGTTTCCAAGACTTTATTCTGCTGGGAAAATTCGATTTTAAATTTGACTGCTTTCTGTTTTTCAGCAAATCTCCATTTGTAATTTACGAACCAAACTTGACCAACTCTTTCACAGTGAGGTCAGGATAAACTTGATTTATTCATTACATAAGGCACAAATGAGTCAAGAATTTCTTTAAGAAAAACACTTTAAAATGCCTAAGAAGGAACTGCAGATGCTGGAAAATCAAAGTGAGACAAAAATGCTGAAGTAACTCAGCGGGTGAGGCAGCATCCGTGGAGTGAAGGAAATAGGTGACATTTCGGTTTGAAACCCTTCTTCAGAATGATATGAGGGTGGGGGAGGTGGGAAGAAGAAAGGAAGAGGTGGAGACAGAGGGCTGAGGGAGAGCTGAGAAGGGGAGAAACAGTAGGGACTACATTAAATTTGAGAAGTCAATGTTCATACCTCAGGGGTCCAAACTGCCCAAGCGAAATACGAGGTGCTGCTCCTCCAATTTACAATTGGCCTCACTCTGGCCATGGAGGAGGCCCAAGACAGAAAGGTCCGATTCGGATTGGGAGCAGTAGTTGAAGTGCTGAGCCGCCGGGAGATCAGTTTGGTTATTGTGAACCGAGCGGAGGTAGCAATGAGAAGCAATGTGAGAGAGACACTGTAATTATCTCGGAAAAGATGGCGCAGGAGGTCATAAAGTATCAAGGAAGAAGTTGTTGTTTTGTCAGCAGCAGGTAGAATATTTTGGACGAGTAATATCTAAAGAAGTAAAAGCTATAGAGCAGGATCAAATTGAAGTGATAATTGAAGTTCCCAAACCTTGGACAGTAGGACTGATGATGATGATCTTGGGAATGGCAGGATATAGTTCAGACTAGATTGGAAAGTATGTTGCAATTGTGATGCCATTAAGGAAAATAATGAAGGAAGAAGGACACAGAAGTCTGAGAAATGTTTTACAGTCAGAGCCTTTGAATGAAGGGGACAAAAAGGTTTTGCATGTTTCTTGTTAAAGGGATCATAATAGCAAGTATGCATGGTTTGAAGTGGTGCATCAAGATGAATTAGACTTTCAGGTAATCAAATTGAAAGCCTGCTTAGCTCATTTGGCAGAAATTAAGGCTTTAAGAGCAGCATATGTGCATGGAGTCTGGCACATGTTTGGAGCAGTGGGGAAACAGAAAGGCTTTGAGAAATGCAACGGAGACTCCATGCAAAGTTAGCAGTATCCCCTATAAAATGTTGTTTGGGTTACCCTATTTGGGAAAGATAGAAGGAATACCCACCATAGAGGGCAGTGATGTATTCTTAAGGAACTATTTTCTGGCAGTATCTCATTCTCTTACAGAATTAAAAGCTAAAGGATTATTGGCTCAAAGCCCACCACTCGACTTTCCAATGTATGCTGTAAAGGCCGGCGACTGGGTACTGGTCAGGAATTGGAAGGAGGAGAAATTCCAGCCCCGGTGGACCGGCGCATACCTAGTATTACTGACAACCGAGACAGCAGTACGAACAAAATAAAAAAGATGGAACCACACGACCCGAGTTAAAGAACCAGTTGCCCCACCCGCCCCTGATGAAGAGGAACAGTGGACGGTGAAGCCGGGGAGTAAGCCCCTAGCGTTAACTTTTAGTAAAAAATAAGGTTATGACTAACAATATAAACGGAGCAGTCGTGGTATTGCTTACTCTGCATGTAATCATTGTAAAAAGTGTTAATAACTGTGATAAATGCCACCGTCCTATCAGATATGGAGGGCGGACAACCAGATCATTTACCTATCATTCCCATGTGAACGATGTTTGCTATAACCTAAGGACTAGAACTGTTAGTAAGAACGGGGAAAAATAATATTATCTGGTAGAGAATAAGGGATATGTGGGGAGGTTTAGGTACGTTACCTGCTCAAAAGGGGAAACATGGGTCTGCATGATCAGGACAGGACAGGACACTTAGGTCTCCCTTCCCACGCCTTAAGAGAAACATTAGATACAATGGAGGAAGAAGTAATGAAGAGGTTAACAAAAGAGGTTAATCACCAAGACTCTCCATCCCCCACCCACTCAGCCCCAACTGCACCAAACAATGTATGAAGAAATAAAGAGGCAGATTGAGGGAAAAACTAGTTTGTGGACTTGGCCCTCCAGATAGCTGGAACCCTGAATGTGACTAACTGTTGGGTCTGCGGAGGACCGCTGATGAGCTCACGTTGGCCATGGAGAGGATCGATCGTTGAGGTATGGGACCTGATGAAGTGGAACCTGACAGTAGAAGAAGAGCGAGGTCCCCAGGAATGGGTCCTGACAGCCACTCTGGTTGGGACTGAGTGTATCTCTAGGCCCTGGGTAAGGGACGCCGTCCTACTAGGCAGCAGCCCCTGCCAGCGTATCATCACCCAGTGGCCAAATCAGGGACGAGTGTGGTGGACAGAGGAGCCTAAATGGTATCCGACTAAGAAAGAGGGGAGAAACTGTACTATCTGGATGAAGACTGATAGAATGGAATCAACTAGACTATGGAACTGCACCGGGAACAACCCTTATGAAGGAATCCCGGTGTTACGAGATATATGGGACAATGTTACCTCTAGTGGACCGGCTCCTGAAGGACTGTTATGGATACGCGGACACAAGGCATACTCAGCGTTGCCACACAATTGGAGCGGGACTTGCTTCATTGGACTGGTACAACCGGGATTTATCCTGCTAAACACCGAAGAGGGGCGGTCTCTAGGAACACCCGTATTTGACGACCTATATCGGAAAAAGAGGAAAATGGACATCGGAGAATGGGAAGCTGATGAATGGCCACCCGCAAGAATCATCTCATACTGTGGACCAGCCACTTGGGCACAGGACAGATCCGGGGGTTACCAAACCACGGTATACATGTTAAACCAGATCATAAGACTGCAGGCAGTACTGGAAGTAATTACCAACCAAACTGTGGCGGCACCAGAGATGCTGGCGAAGCAGCAGACACAGATGAGAGCAGCGATATGCCAGAACCGGTTGGCCTTAGATAACCTCCTGGCCGAAGAAGGAGGGGTATGCGGAAAATTCAACCTCTTTAATTGCTGCCTAAGTATCGATGACAATGGACAGGCAGTAATGGACATATCAGAGGGAATCCGGTAATTGGCACATGTTCCAATACAAAAGTGGAATTTGATTTTGGGAACCCGATGGTGGGATTCTATCCTCGGAGGAACATGGTGGAGAACGGTGGGACTCGTGTTTCTATGTGCATTGGCTGGGCTGATCTTTATCCCCTGTTGTATCCCTTGTTTCAGGGAACTTATTACGAGGAGTGTAAGTCAGATGCAGGCTGTAGTAGTACCTATGGGAGAAAAAGGGGTAGCACAGAAAATAATGATAATGCGACCAGGGCAGGTCCAGGATCCACAAGAAGAGGAGATTAGGAGAATGTTACTTCAATTCGAACCAAGGGAGCTTGAAATTGGGGTTTAATCAGTAAATGCGTAGCAAAAGAAAAAGGGAGGATTGTGAGAAATGGAATGATTAAACCCCCACTGTTGTGAAGGTCTGGGCAAGGAGTCTGACCGTTATGAATGAGGTAACCAGCATCGTCCTTGAGCACCATTGATTGCAGGGTATAGTGGCAGACAGAGATGGGGATGCGGCAATAAATCATCAGATACTAGCTTTTCAATTAAAATACAAGAAACTAGGCCAGGTCAATTGCAACTGAGCATGCTTAATGAAATAAATGGATATTACTTACGTACCCCTGGTCGAGAAACTGCTTATTACCATGAACATGCTATGTGTGATGTGGGAGGTACTGGGGGACGTACATATAGACAGTGCACCTCAGTGCTCTGATTGGGAAGAGCCATAAGGGGAGGTTAAGCCAGCAGAATTGTGAGTATAAAGGGGCTTTACTTTCCTGACTTTGGTGTGTCTCAACTTGGAGTGGCCAACTTGGAATCTGCAGACTTGCAAATAAAGCATTTCTTGTTTCCACGATGTAGTCTCTGAGTAGTGATTGTGAGCACAAACTGTATCTCACATTCTCCACAAATTGCTGCCTGACACGCTGAGTTACTCCAGCATTCTCTTTCTATCCCTCTCAGTCTCTCTCTCTC